>JARHVA010004124.1:1167500-1577500 GCA_037957365.1 Torreya grandis
CTACTGTAGTCACAATAAGGGGAATAGCCTCCACCCACTTAGTGAAATATTTGGTGGAAATAATGATAAAATTATGTCACTAAATATTTGGGATTAATTTGTCCTATAAGATCTATCCCCCACTGAGAAAATGGCCAAAAATCTCAGGCCACTTGTAATGCATGACTAGGGATGTGTGATAGATTAACATGTTAACATTTTATGCATCTTTTAACATATTTACAATAGTTCTGATTTAGAGTGGGCCAATAATAACCTATTCTAATAATTTTCTTAGAAATAAATAGACCGCTAAAGTTTCCACCACACAACCCATCATGTGTTTTTTGATTTGGAGGGTAGCCTCAGAGTTTTAGAGACATCAAAATTGTAGACCATCGAATCTTCACTTATAGAGAACACCCCCTAGTATAACATAACTAGTGGTTCACTACTAAAAAATCACACTTACCATTTTTAGATAGAATGGGAAGGATAATAAATTTATAAAAATAATTAAATGTCTACATGTACCATAAATTTAAATAATTTTCTTCCACATTGTGGATAGAAGGTAGATCAGTTCTGGTATAAGAGGGTGTAGACACTGTAATTTTGCATACTGTAGTTCCAAATGTTGAAACACCCCTGGACCCCTTTGGGACAAATTTAACCCTTTGACCTCTAACCAAACCTAACCATGGTCAATTTGACCAACTAACCAAACCCACCCTTTTACCTCACTTAACCTTTAACACTTGACCATCAATGGTCACCCTAACTATCAACGATCAGGTCTCTGCCCAACCTGAATAAACACAACACCAACTATGTACAAGCTAACATGACATAATTTAATATGATCACCTTACCCAATTATAACACATCACGGTGCATAAAAATCAATAGCCTAACCTCCTACGGAACCTTCTACCTCCATCTCCCTTTGCCTATCAAAGGAGGGGAGTAAGAGGTGAAAATGATCTAATGTCCATAATCAAACATTCTAGCACATAGGTGATCAAGCCATCAACCAAAAGTTCTTCCTTATAGTAATTCAATAATTAAAACAAATGTATGAACCTATACCAAAATTTATGTTGAGGTAAAGTATTGTTACTCTACCAAAATTACTCCAAGATCAACCATCAACCATCAAGCAACAAGCTAGGTACATTTTTATTTTAGGTTCTATTTATTTGGTTTCTAACTTCCCTACCTAGATCAAACCTTGTTGCATCTTATCTCATAACCCATAAACCTTAACCAAATCCTTAAAACACTCATTGATCCCTTTTTTCAACTTGAACCAGACCCTTTTCTGAACACATCCAAAACCCACAGTAACCATCGATGGTCTCCTTGACCACTGATGGTCACCTTCAACCACTGATGGTCACCCAACTACTGGCAGTCAACATAACTACTGATGGTCACCTTGAATTTCAATGGTCACTATGGTAGGAAATAACAACAAGTTATTTCCACCCACCCTAAACCAAAGTCTACTTTCTGTGGCCCTGCATATTCACAGAGAGCTCACCTATTTTCTAAACCCAACTTGACCTATTTAGTATTAGTATTAACCCACTATTTTTTATAATTAGTCTATTTTATTTATCAAACATTCATTTTTTCTTGAATTTCCTTTAAATGTTTTCTATCATCTGATGTGAGTACTTTATCTTCATTTCTTTAAACTTAACTATTTTAAGAGTGTGGATTGATAGCCTCCTAGTAAACTCATGCTTCTTGGATCTAGCTCATGCTAGGAAATCCACCTTGCTACCCATATAACAACCCATTTGCATGAGTGCTTTATTATCTATAGGTAATTATTCCCAAGACAAATATGATCTCTTTACAATCATTTGGATCACATGTGAACAAATAAATAAGTTCTTTTACCACACCTTTATTACTTATTTCTTAGTTTTTTAAATTAAGAAATGAGCATAAATTGAGAGAAACATTTTGGCATGCTTGGTGGGACCTAGTAACACCTAATTTCCATTTTCTTACTTATTTTACGCTCATATAAATAAATCCAAATTTATTTTGGGTATAAAATAAACCTTGCATATAGTGATTGCTTGCATGTTTAGCTCATTTAGTTAAAATTAAAAGCAAAATAATTAATCATAGTTTCACTTCTTTATCACACACTATACCAAACCACTTAAATCAATTAAACATCAAAATAATTGACATAAGGCTTGACTAAGGTTTCATCTCTTAGAAGATCACCTTCACCTTTTGGCTATCTTACTTTGAGGTCATTACCAAGAAGAGAACCAAAACTTAGCTATCTGGTTGAGTCTAAACTCTATAAATTGGTATATATTGCCTAAGTTTCCAGCACCCTTATCATTTTGGTGTGTGAAGTGAGGGGGTAGGCCCCAATACCAAGCCATGTATTGATTTCCAATATAGATCCTTTTGATATCCTTGAACACCTAAAACCAGTCATATACTTTATTCTAGTACCTATTCTACAAACCAGCTTCTTCTTCACACTTTCTAACTAAGGCATAAGCCAAAAGTGAGATAAAAGATATCCTATGATTTTTAATGTACTCTAGGGTATGATTTGATTGACTTGAGATATTTTTATTTTATTTACTTTGTGTTTGAGTTTTGATCTTTCCTTTATTCTTCTCTATTTATCATATGGTTTTTACTAGATAATAATTGAGAAATAAAACCAATCAAGAGCCACCTTCCTCTTCTTCTTCCTCCATGGAGTATACCTTATATGTTAAAGGTTATCCCCATCCTTATACCCCATACCATGCCTCAGATAGTTTCCTAAAGAAATCCATATTTTTCCACCTGCCTTGATAACAACCCCATGGCCCTCCAACATTACCTCAACACCTTATCTCATCGTACCCCCACTGCTTCGATTCCTCCTAATGATTCACCTTATGGGATGCCTTCCCATCTTATGCTTTCCACTTCCTCTACCCAACCTATGATAACCCCAACATCTTCCTCTACTAATAATCCACCTACTACCTCCACCCAAACCCAATAAAATAATCCAACCAATAACTAAACACCCCTTACACCAACTAACAACTCCTTTAACATAGAGGCAACCTTACCTTTAGTTACCAAATCTATAACAAACCTATTTAGCCATCCATCCCTATCCAACCTTACCCTAATTAATGGTAAATAGCTAAATTTTTGAAATTCCAAAGCAAGGAGGACCCCCAACAACACTTAAGAGCATTTTGGCATTCTTGCTACTTGATTGCCTATGATGATGCTCTTCTCCTTCACACATTTTCCATGTCTTTATCTGGAACAACATTGGATTGGTATAGTGCTCTCACCAAGCACTTCTCTAAATCCTAGAATTCTCTTCTCAACCAGATTTGGATTGAGCCACCTTTTAGCACTATATTGGGCTCCCCTATAAAAAAAATCATGAATATTTAACCTCACTTTCATGCACCATTAAACCTATCATCACCTTAATCCCTTCATCAAACACCTCTTCCTTAAAAACCATGTAAAAACCATCCAAACCACCTCCATCCAAAATTATCAAATCACCTTACACCTCTTTGATCAAACCTATCAATAACATAGGGGTACTTCCTAATCCTAACCTCACCTACCCATCTTTGAAGTTGGATGTAACCCCATCTAGTCCACTAAAGAAAATCATAACCAAACTAACCAAGAAGGTAAAGCTACCCAAACTCCCATCTAAAACTATAACCATACCACCTACTTCCCTCTTACCTTCTATATTAGGACCCCATCCTTCTTCCATCCTAGGAGATCATCATTCTATCAAGAAGGTAAACCTTCCTAAAACTACCCAAATAAAACTACCTCCTTTTATCCAACCTTTACCTACCCCCTCTAAAACATCAACCTCCCCATCATTTTTATCCAAACTATCTACCTCTACCTACCCACCTACCTCCAAACCTTCATCATCTCAATTATCAACATCCAAATCTTTCACCTTCAAATATTCCACCTTCAAACTACCCAACACCAAACAACCCCAATCAAAATCACCTACCAAAACCATTCTACCACCCACAAACCCTGAGGTGAGGCCTACTTCTAAGAAAGCTCCCCCACCAAAAACCAAAATTCCGTCACCTTCAACACCTTTGCATGAATATTATTTGACCATTTTACAAAGGTTGTTGCAAACCTCTTCCTTAATCCTACTACCTATCAGACCCTTTGACCCTTCAAAACCTAAACCATATTGGTTCAATGATAGTTTAATCTTCTCATACCATAGGACACTTGGGCATAATATGGTGAATTGCAAAGCTCTCTTAGCATTTGTCCATAACTTATGGGATGAGGATGATCTATTTTTAGATGAACCTCTCTTGAGCCCATTATCAACCCAACCACCAAATGAACATACCCAACATTTACCAACTCACCCACTCTCACCCAAGAATATAAAGGAACTACATTAGCCTTATATCCTAACACTTCCCCTCATCCACACTTCCATATGGTTACCCAATCTCAGGCCCAATAAAAGGATAAGGGAAAGGATAAAGTGTCTATTCCATGGACATATCCTTCCACCCCTCAAAATTTCAACCAAACTCAAACATCTTCACATTCACCTTCACCAAAACCCAAAATATCCATTTTAGGCACCTCTCCCTCTAAACCTTTTTAATCTATCCAAAGAGTAGTTTTAAAATAGTTTCACTAGACACTGAAGAAGATGAGCCTAAATGAACTGATCAACACCTTGACCCATCACCATCAAGTGATTATAGAGGCTCTGCAATCTATAGAGGTCTAACCTAAATACCCTCAACCTCTTATAACCTTTGTCAGAACCCTTTGAATTTCCACCCTTGTCACAATTAAGGATTTGGAAATACCTTATGTTCATCATAAAGATCCTGATCCACCTCTTTTCATCACTACATACATAAATCAAACCCACATTAAAAGGGTGATGATTGATGGAGGAGCTAGTATTAATATTATCTCATCTCATGCTTATGACCAACTCCAGCTACCAAAAAATATCATGTCAAAAACCTCAATGGTCTTTCATTCCTTTAACAATACTTGGTCACAAACTTAGGAAAATTTATCCTCCACATTCTCTTAGGACCTCGCATGCTTCCTAAGATCTTCTATGTCATAGAAGATGAGTTAAAATACAATGTCTTACTTGGACTCCCTTAGACTTGAGCCATGAGTTATGTCTCATCCACCTTACATCGATGTGTCAAGTTCAAACATGAGGATCAGGTCATTACTATCCAAATTAACCCTAGTCCCTTTGCATCTTACAACATGACATATCAACCCAATAATGTTCTTTTTACTTGTTCATCCACCACACCACCAACCAATAACAACTCCACCTCTACCATCGATGAAGCTTCAACTAGCTCATCTATCCCTTCTTAGATCCTGATAAAGGACCCCTTGTAACCTACATTCCAACATCTCTCATTAAGAGAGTATCATATTTTAGTCTTGGATGCCTTCCCTACTCCTCAAGAGTATGGGAACCTTGACCATGATCCTAATTAAGATCCCAATATCAAAAACATCATTCCTTTTAGGCTCCCCAACCACCAAACCAATTTCATCTATGGGGGACTTGATCATCTACTTCTCACTTCCTCCACCACCTCTTTTATTTGACCATTTACCTTTGATTTCTCCTATTTGGACAAATTGGCATTCACCAAATTATAACTTCATAGGTGTGCCTATAAGGGATTCGACTTTAGTTGTTATGAATAAGAACCCCATGAGTTACCTTTGATCAAAACCTAGAAACACTGTGAGCTATTTGGCCTTGGATTCATACCACTAGAACGACCCATAAATTTACCTAAACCCATTTCCACCATTGAAGAATATGTTTAATACTCACCAACCCCATCTCCTTTAAAGTTTGAGGATTTAAAAATCATCCCCCCTAACTTTTTTTAGTAAATACTATTAGTTTGGGCCCCCTAACCTATCAAAAGGATGGTTGAACTAAAACCTTTCCTTTGATTCATCTTGAAATGGTAGGAAATGATTCTCCTACCATCCACACCATCCAACATCAAGACAATGATTCCATTCTCACCTATCTTGGTACAGGGGATTATTCTATCCATGAATCCATTCATCTTGAGAACCAAACCATGTTGAATGAATCCACTTTTGATGTCAACTTGGGTACTCAAGATAGCCCTCACATTATGAAGATTAGTCAATCCTTAGATTCTTGGAGCAATATGATTACCCTTCCTTCCTTCATAACCACATCATAACATTTTCTTTGTCCTATCAAGATATGCCTAAGATTGACCCTTGTATAGCTTTCCACAACACTATCATCTACCCCAATGCCAAGCCTGTTTAGTAAAAGCTTCACATGATGCACCCTCATATTTCCCTTCTAGTAAAAAAAGAGATTTATCTCCTCTTATATGTCAACTTCATTCAACCCATTGACTATCCCCAATGGGTTTCTAACATCACTCTAATTATCAAACCCACAAGGGGACTTTGCGTCTATATTGACTTTCGTGACCTCAACCTTGCTTGTCCAAAGGATGACTTCACTTTGCCCAGCATTGACTAACTTATTGATCTTAAAATTGGCCATGAGAAGTTATCTCTCATGGATGGTTTTTTGGGATATAATCAGATCTTGATTTACCTTGAGGATCAACATAATACTTCTTCCATCACCCCTTGGGGAACCTTTTGCTACAGGATCATGTCATTTGGTCTGAAGAAAATTGAAATAACCTATCAGTGTGTGATGACCTACATCTTCCATGATCTCATTCAAAAAATCATAGAGGAATATGTAAATGACCTCCTTGGGAAATCCAAATATCACAAGGATCATCTAGAAGTTCTCAAAGTTATCTTTGAGTGCCTAATCCATTTTCATGTTTGATTGAACCCTAACAAATGTGTTTTTAGGGTCTTATTTGGAAAGCTTCTTGGATTTATCATCTCTCTTTGAAGAATGAAAGTAGACCCTACCAAAGTTAGATAAATCCTTGACATGCCACCTCCAACCCACCTTAAGCAACTCCGTAGCCTATAGGGGAAGCTCCAATCCATCCATCATTTCATCTCTTAGTTATCAAATAAATGCCAACCCTTTAATCATCTTCTCAAGAAAGATACATCATTTAAGTGGACTAAGGACTATCAACAATCCTTTGATTCCCTCAAAGAGTAATTTTTTCTCCACCCTTTCTTACCTCTCATAAATAGGACAAACTCTTATACCTTTATATCTCTACCACTGATCATTCCTTATGACCAATGATCGCTCACCATGATGAAAAAATAAATAACAAGTTGTCTATTATATAAGTCAAAAACTTATAGAGTATGAGACTTGATACAACCATATTGAGAAAATTTTCCTTGCTTTAATATTTGTGGCTACCAAACTTCATCATTATCTCCTCAATCACAAAACCTATGTCATCACCAACATAAATCCACTCAAGTACATGTACTCTAAACTAGACCAACACTAGCATATGACTAAGTGGCTCATGCTCCTAGCTAAGTTTGACCTTGAGTTCCTCCAGAAAAATTTGATTAAGGGGCAAGTCATCACTGATCAATTGGCCAAGGCTCATTTTCTAGACAACCAACCACTTCCTCTTATTTTTCTAGATGAGTCCATCATGACTCTTTCTCAAGAGGACATCACCTACCAAATGACCATGTTTTTTGATGGCTCAAAGTTCCAATGTGGTGGGGGTGCTAGATTTGTTCTCATTCCCCTTGATGGTGAACCTCTTCCTCTCTCTTTCAAACTTGATTTTGAATGTACCAACAATATGGCTGAGTATGAATCCCTAGTAATAGGTCTCCAAACCACTCTAGCCTTAGGAGTCAAGTTGATCAGTGTCTTTGGTGATTCCTAACTTGTGGTCAACCAAGTCAATAGATCATACCAATGTAAGAATGATATATTAAAAAGGTAAAAACAATTAGATATACTCCTAGCATCATTTGATCATTAGCTTATCCAATCTATTCCATGATTTACCAACAAGTTCATAGATACAATGACTTCCCTTACTTCCCAAATCCCATATCAACCTTCCAATTCCAAACTCTTTGTCACCATTCATCATTTTATCACACATTCTTATATCTAATCTAACATCCCTACCATTTTTAGTGTGGAGGAATCTCTATTGGATAATTGGTATGAGCAAACCTTTAACTACCTCAACCTCAACATCATTCCTTCCAACCTCTTTAGGAATGATCAAAGAGCCTTTGTTTAGATTACCTATCATTGTACCATACTAGGGGGAATCCTTTATAAACATGGTTTTGATGGCATCCTTATTTTTTGCCTATGCAATCATGAAGCTTCCCATGCTATCAAGGAAATGAATGATGAAATCTATGGGGGACACTTTAGTGGTTTAGCTATCACTAAACATATCCTTAGCCTTGGCTATTATTGGCCCACCCTCAACTAAGACTGCTAGCCCATGGCCTTCAAGTATCCAAGGACTTTTATACCTTCTAACAATGGGGACTAGATCTCATTGGGGGAAATCAATCCTCATTCCTCATAGTGGTACCACTCCATCACCACCACCACCAAGTATTTCACCAAATGGGTGTAGGTTATTCCTCTCATCTTGACCAAAAATGATAAGATAGTCAACTTCATCAATCATCATATCATCTATTGTTTTGGTGTTCCCCATAATATCATCACCGATAATGGAAAATATTTCAAAAACAAGCAAGTCTAAGGTTTTTATTACACATTTAGCATCAAGTTAATATTTTCCTCACCTTATCATCCATAAGTAAATAGATAAATGGAATCCTCTAACAAAACCCTCAACAAGATGTTAACCAAAGTAGTCAGTGTTTCTGTTAAGTATTGGTATTTACACATCCCCTTTACTTTATGGGCCTATATCATTAGCATTTGAACCTCTACAGGTGTTACCCCTTTCTCTCTAGTCTTTAAAGCTGAGGAAGACTTGCCTCTTGAAGTCTAGATTCCATCTCTTCACATATCCTTGCAAGACATTATTTTTGAGAGAGATTATCACTAATAATGTCTAACATGACTTGAGCTACTTGATGAACTTCACCTAAAAAAACTTAACCACCTTCATGTCTACCAAGAGTGAATCAAGCATGCTTATAAAAAAACACCTAAAAGAATGAGAATTCAACATCAAAGACCTCATCCTGAAGGAAAATCAACATGTGACCAATATGGAGAAAATCAAGTGAGTCAAGTTTGTTTTTAATTGTCTTAGACCCTACATCATAACCCACAAGTATGGATCAAGAACTTATCATTTGTCCTCTATTAAAGGAAAACTAGAACTAAGCCTCTCAATGCTTCACACCTACATTTTTATTTTTTTAAACAAGGATAAAATTCATCATCTTGTCTAATTTAAGATCACCCCTTGATTTACAATATTTTCACATTCCTCATACCCTCATCCTATCCCTTTGAGGAAATCTAGTTACAACATAGAACCATGTGATTAACCATAATAGTCATAGCCTAATCCTAAATATGGGTATCATGGCTCTACCCATAGTATGGTTCTCATGGATATTTTTCATCCCCAATCAAATAGAATCCCGTGGTCATTATCCCTCAAAACTAACCCTTTCACCTATCATTAACCTCTTGTGCTCTAAGGTTTTGCCCTCATAAAGTTAAAACTCTAAGCCTAAATAGAATTTTCCCTATCTAAACTAGCATCAAAATAATTTAGGATACCTAAATATCACTTGGGTCAAACATCTCTAGTATGCAAACTACTCCTTTGAAAGATAGATACCAAAAAATATTTAAAAAGATAGACTGCTCCCTTGAAGGACAACTACCAAACTAAACAAATCCAAAACTTGGACCACTCTCTTGAAGGATGGCTAAGTAAAGTTTGTCAAAAGAAATCATTTAAAGCTTCCAACATCAATTATTTTCACAAACCTATCAAAATAAAGCAATAAAAGACCCTATATCAAAATCAAGAACAAGTTATCCCAAGAAAGCTATAATCAACTTTCATATATAGCATTTGTATACTTCTCAAATCAATTAGTCTACACCTTGCATCAAAACATGGACTTATATATTATGGTTCTTAGGTCACTTGTATAAGGAATCAACCCATAGGAAGGTTACACTCCCCTTCACATCACCTATCACCTATCTCCCCTTTATACCATCTACAAATCAAGGGACTTTCAAATTACTTGACATAATGTGATCAAGAGACCTTCTTATCAACCAATGCATGCCAATGCAAAGAATTCAAATGTATTATGTTTATTAAGCCAATATAACTTTAGTTTTTTTATTCCTTACCAACAAGGAAGCATCATGCCTCCTCTTTATCCCCTTCTAATTGGTTCATCTATTCACTTAGACCTAGGTCTTATGATTTTTCATCTCTTTTCCCATATTTCGTTATCTAAACTTACTTTATGTGCCATCATCAAAAAAAATAACTATGCATCAACAATCATAACTATAAACCATAAACACCATAATCACAACCATAATCATAAACCACATTACATCTATAATCATAAACATCATAACCATAATCTAAAACATAACCATATTACTTACCCATGATCATAAACATAATCAAAACATCATCACTATCATAATCAACAAAATAAATCACATCACATCATTGTAACATCATCACCATGTATAAAACAATAACCATAATCTAAACCATAAACATCATAAACCACATTACATCTATAATTATAAACCATGATTGTATCACATTTCTATAATCACAACCATAATCATAAACCACATCATATATAAATGATCATAACCATAATCAAAACATCACATCATCATAATCATGTATAACATCAACCATAATCATCACATGCCTAAGCTAGTGAGTCTACATCTCATAAGCATAATCATAAGTATAACATCAAAACCAAAACCATGAAACATGAACCAAAAATCAAATCTATATATCATAAACATGTCATATACATCATGTCTCATCAACATAAAATATTACATATAATCATCTGCATCTCTCTCTCTCTCAAAAAAAATTCATCTCATTGCATCAACTCACAGGTTGATATCAAAAACATGTACATCTATATGTATCATATCTTATAAATTATGCCCTTGGGGCACCACTACCATTTGGCACCTACCCATTTAAGGTGCCTTCCTATCCACTCATTGAAGTGACCCACTAACCCAAAGTCACTACACCTATACCACCTACCAAGATGGCTCTATACTCACCCCATCAGGGCTCTTGTGGACACTGTGTCAAAACTATAGCCTCATAATAATGTAACTCATCAACAATGGCCAAATACCATGCCATAGGGATGCTACCTAGTGGTCTTGTTAGTGCTACAACTGCTCCTCCTCTCTATCTCAAAGTGTTCCTCTCCTAGGTAACTAAGTCTAGTGAAGTCCTAGCTTGGTCCCTTTCCCCTATCATAGTGGCAACCTGACCCTATAATGTCACAACCTATCCCTACAATGTGGCCACCTATCCTTATAAAACTATGATCTACACCTGTACATTGGCTAGTACCACTCTTACTTATCCATTAGGGCCATCTCCCTATACCTATACCTATGAACCCCCACCAGTTGGATCCACATTCATAGCCTACCAACCCCAATCATCCCATCCAAAATATATGGATACATATATTACTTGATACCATACCACGTAACCATGAAAAAAACCAACATCATCTATCTTTGCTTTGATAAGTGGCTCCTCATGATCAAGAACCCCCTCCACTAGCTGTGGCATTGGAAGCAAGAACTTAGCATCCTCTTACTTATACCTTAGGAATGGACATGAGATCCCTTGTACTAAGCCAAACTTATTTTAGACCTTGTCAAAATGGATGAGCTTAGTCTCACCTTCTCACCTTCCAAAAATCCACCTCTAACTATGTATTGATAAAATATGTCAAGTGTAATGGGCCCACCTTACGAAGCTGACATATGGCCTCCAAACTACATATCAAACAACCAGGGCATCCAATGCTTCCTTGAACCAATCAATATCCCTCATACATCCTCCATCTCTTATGAGCACATAGTCACCCCTCCACCACATGAAGCCCACCCTAAAGTCCATTTGGGCGTATCCCTCCCATGGTAGCCCCATCAGTCGTAGAACCTAGATATGCTTGTAGGCCCAATAATGAATTAAAAACGCCATGTTGATGGAATATCTCTAATGAGATTAAAAACCCCATAACTCCTTATATATCTGGACCAACAAAATTGGTGCTCACTTATAAACTATCCAACCAAGCAACATCTCCACCAAGACCCCTAACCACAGATATGGAAACTGCCCACTGCTTGAATTTGATAATGAAAACATGAGACTGCCATTATCATCATCATAAAAAACAACCACCTATCATCTCTATCCCTCTAATACAATGGACTATAACTAAAGCTACCAACATGCCACCTAGCCAAGGTCTCATCCTCACCATATAAGAGCTCCATATGATCATCTCTCTCATTACTCTCTATGTGATAAATTGGCTCCCCTTGAATGGGTAGCCTTGTAATCCTATGTACATCCTCTAGTAGGATGGTCATCTCACCTATCGATAGGAGAAATGTGTTTATGATCAGATCCCATATCTTGATGAGGGCCATGATCATAGCCTCATCTTATGATGTGTTATAATTGTATCATCACATCAATGGCAACCTCCTCCATGTGTATCCAATCAACATCACTCATCCCCTGATGGATCTCTATAATATTTGAGGGACTTGACCCCACATCTAGATCCGATCTTGTGCCTACAACATTCATTATAAAACACACTTATTTTTCTATTAACTATTTTACCCTTGGAGAACACCCTTTCACCGCATTTTTCACCTACCTATTTACACCTATACAAATAACATCTACATTTTCAATTCTAAACCTACACTAAAACCAAACAACACTTAGAATTTCTAATTCTAAAAACATTTGCAACTCAACACTACCCTTAACATTTTATCAAAACCATAGTTTATACCTAAACTATTTCCTTAACTTTTTATGCATAATACCTAACCCTGTAGTTGACCACCAATAGTTACTATGATCACCAATGGTTGGCTAACACTTTGGCCTCTGATATTTGACCATCAAAAATCAACCATGACCACTGATGGTCACTATGTGTGACCACCAATGGAAAAAACCCTAACCCCACCTACCCAAAACCAATCAAAACTACCCCTTTTTAGCACCTAATCACTTTAAATCTTTCCTCTACCTTACCCCCAACCCACCTACACTTCCAATTTCCATTTTTACTTACTAATTTTAAACAAATCACACCAAAACCTAGAAACTAGGTCAAAACCCTAAAATCCTCCCCTAATCACAAATAAATTATTCAATAAAAATTCAACAAAAATAACCAAATCAACTAATCTAAGAATTTAATACAACCCCTACCTCATTCCTCATCCGTAATCGAGGAGGAATCCTAGCTCCTGTTACTTGACTGTGTCCTCATCTACCTTATATCCTTAGTCCCATGTCAAGCAACCAATCAGCAATCAACCCCACCTCATTAACACGATTGAATAAAATGCCAAAAATGCCAAGTGCATAGGAGTTAGAGAATCAAAATCAAATAGTGAAAATGATTTTTATTTTCAATTTTTAACCTATAGAATTTTAGGGTTTCCCTTTTACCAAAAATAGTCAGGGTGACTATTGATAGTTGAGTTTGGGACCCATGACCATAGATGGTCAAGAAATCCACCTTTCAAAATTTTTGGCACCATATACCTTACTACCCACTTTTGGAGATTAACCTTCTCCACCAAACCAAAACCAACATTTGAAGAGCACCTATTCTCTGAAAACCAACCATGGACCATTGGAGAACATCCTTTCTAACCAACCATCCAACCATGTCCACCTTGACATTAACCATTTTGTCTCAAACTATTGCATATTTTATGATGACCTTGGTTTGGTATTTTTAACTGCACTAACCAACCTTACCATGTTGAACATTTGAATTTACACCACCTAATGCACACCAAACCATTTATGTTTTTATAAGAGCACTTCCTACCTTAGATACCCATGAAAACATTGACCCTACCTAAGATACTTGCATTTATGTGTGTTCCCAGTTATCATACCTAAATGCGGTCACATGATCCACTCGTCACTTGTCCTTGTAGAACTAAACTTATTTTTAACAACCATGGCAACTTAGTCTTTATGAAATCTCAAATATCAAACTTAGTGACATTTTTTGCACATGTTTTCACTTCAAATGGCCAACCACCATTTCCACCAACCTTGTGACTCACCATACATCACTTATCAAACCCTGACTCAATTTTGGTTTCACCTCATCAACTCCTAGTTTGAGGGGGAACACCTCTTCCAAGGTTCAGGGAAACCAACCTTCAACCCAAAATCCATTTTTTATATCTTGTTGATATAAAATACATAACAAAAGGGTCAAAATGTAGACATTAAAATTATTCACACTACAATTCTAAATGTTAAAACACCCTTAAACCCCCTTGGGACCAATTTGACCCTTTGACCCCTAACTAAACCTAACCATGGTCAGTTTGACCAACTAACCAAACCTATCATTTTAATTCACTTAATATTTAACAACTAACCACTGATAATCACCTTGACTACCAATGGTCACCCTAACCATTGATGCTTAGGTCTCTTCCCCACCTGAATAAACACAACACCAGCTGTGAACAAGCTAACATGACATAATTTAAAATGTTTACCTTACCTATTTATAAAACATCATGATGCATCAAAATTAGTATCCTAACATCCAATGTAACCTTCTACCTCCATATCCCTTTGTCTATAAAAGGAGGGGAGTAGGAGGTTAAAAGGATCCAGGATCCATAATCAAGCATTCTAACACATAAGTGATCAAGCTATCAACAAATAGGTATTACTTATAGTAATTCATCAACTAAAATATAGATCCAAACCTATACCAAAATTTATCTTAAGGTAAATTATTGTTACTCTACTAAAATTACTCTAGGATTAGCCATCTACCATCAAGCAACAAGCTAGGTACATTTGTATTTTAGGTTATATTTGTTTGGTTTTTGACTTCCCTGCTTATATCAAACCTTTATGCATCTTATCTCCTAACCCCTAGACCTTAAAAAATATCTAGAACACTCACTGATCCCTTTTTACAACCTAAGCTAGACCCTATTATGAACACATTCAAAACCCACAATAACCATCCATGGTCACCTTGAACTACTGATGGTCACCCAACCATCAACAATCAACATAATTACTTATGATCACCCTAACCACTAATTGTCACTATGGTAAGAAATAAATCAATTTATTTCCACCCACCTACCCTCAGCCAAATTCCAATTTCTATGTCCCTACCTATTCACAAAGACCTCACCTATTTTATGAACCCAACCTGACCTATTTAGCATTAATATTGACCTATTATTTTCTATAATTAGTATATTTTATTTATCAAGCATTCATTTATTCTTGCATTTACTTTCAATATTTTCTATCATTTGATGCAAGTACTTTATCTTCATTTCTTTCAACTTAACTATTTTAAGAGTGTGGATTGACAGCTTCCTAGTAAGCTCACTCTTCTTGGATCTAGCTCACACTAGGAAATCCACCTTACTACCCATCTAACAACCCCTTTTCATTAGTTTTTTATTATCTATAGGTCATTCTTCCCAAGACAAAGAGGAGCTCTTCACAATTATCTAGATCACATGCACACAAATAAATAGGTTTTTCTACCACAACCTTATTACTAGTTTCTTATTTCTTCTTTAAATTAAGAAATGGGAAAAAATTGAGAGAAATAGAGGGTTTGTTTATTTTATGGATTAAGACAAAAATTTTGGATTCTTGAGGGGAGGATGGGATAAAGGAAAATAGGGAGGCCATGGTGTATGAAATTTTTTTGGTCGACTGAGTGGCTTGGACAACATAGTAGTTAAAGGTAGTTAATAGTTTATTTGCCAATGCTTTGTACTTATGGATGATGCCATATTTTTAATAATACATGTTTTTGGTTTCATTGATAGCCAACTAGGAATCTCCATAGATACAAAGTGAATTAACACCCAAGGTTAAATCAGATTGAGGACAAGTGATTAAGGCTTCATATCTACCATATTATTAGTGAAGTTGAAATTGAGCTTGAAGGACAAAGGTAAAGGATACCCTTTGGAGGTATCAAAATAATTATTTCAACCCCTCCACACTCACATTTATATCTATCAAAGAATAAATTCATCTAATAATTAAGATCCACCTAGGATGTGGAAGTAATAGACTCATCGAGGAACTCAAAATTAGAGGGTTGACCACTTGTAGAGGCGCCTCAGTTAACTAATCAACAATGATCTAGAATTGAACTAACTTTGATGGAGAAACTCTAGGTTAGATATAGATAAGATCATGAACCATCTAGCCATATGCTACTTTTGGTAAGGATTTGAATGCACAAAATTAAGGGGATCTGTGCTCATGATCACGTAGGTATTGTGATCAAGTAGATAGTGGTGAAGCTTAGAATACATAAAAAAAAAATCCAAGTATATTTTTTAATGTGTATATCATGTATAATATACAATGAGAGTATAACTTATGTAATACACTGCATGTTCTATCTACTACTCATCATGATGGGAAAACATAGCCCCTAGAGCATGATACATTATTAAAATATATAGGAAGAAAGGTTGCCCTTACTAAATAGGAATAAGAACCATCAAGGAGAGGAGATAGGTTTATAACTTAAAATTCCTCTTGACAATTAGAGTCTCAGATGAATCGAGTTTCCTTCCTCTAAAGGTGATGGAACAATTGACATCAATTAGATAGTTAAGAGATAAAATGATGGATGGACTACAATTTCCCTTGCAGGATATAAAGTTTATTAAGATTGGATAGGGGTATCATATGTATGATAACCCTATTTTTATCAATAAAAAACTCTATGCCATAGATGGGCATAATAAAACCTGGGAGCTTACCGGTCAATACTCCAAAAACGCACTTTTTGGAATTGAGATAGACAAGGAATTGGATTAGGTAGTCAAAGATTATTTTGACAATAGAGAGATAGTAATTTAAGATCTTTGACTTACTCTGAAGGTCATCCACATAATCTTCAACAATTTTATGGATTATATCATGAAAAATATAAGTCATAACTTTTTGATAAGTGGATCCTACATTATTTAGACCAAAAGGCATAACCTTATAGAAAAAAGTCCCTAAAGGGGTAATAAAAGAAGTCTTATGATGGTCCTCTGGGGTGATAAGGATTTGATTATATCCATAAAATCCATCAATAAGTCACAAAATTTTATGGCTAGATGTTAGGTCCACTATTTGATCAATGTTAGGAAGAGGAAAGTCATCTTTAAGATAAATGAGGTTTAGGTATCAAAAATCAATACAGAGGTAGAGACTCCTTATGGGATTTATGATAGGTACAATATTAGACACCCATTATAGGAAATAGATTGATTGAATTAAATTAATGGATAAGAGGCACTATAGTTCTTCTTTGACTAAAATCACAACATAAGGGTGCATATTCTGTAATTTTTTATTCACAATTTTGGCTTTAAAGATGGTGATAATATTATGAATTATGATAGTAGGGTTGATACCTAGCATGTAACTATATGACCAAGCAAAAGCCTCACTAAGTTTTGCTAATAATGTGTTAAAGTCTTGATTCTCATAATGGTTTAAATATTTACTAACCTTAAAAAAGTGTGGGGCATCTTGAGACCCTATGTTAATGTCTATAGTTTCTTCATTTGAAAGAGTCGATGTTTTGACCAATAGATAATTACATAAGTGTGATTTATCCATACCTAATTAAGTCAAGATGGAATCATCATCTTAACACTAAATAATAGGGATGGTAGGAGAATATTATTATATAATACTAGGGAAGGTAAGGGGAGTGGATTTAGTTTATCCATTGTTATGATAGGTGAGAGGTCTTAGGTCAATAGTATCGACTTTAAAAAAAGTTTAGGGGTATGACATCTATTTTACGGAGGATGTTAGATGGTGACACGATGATATTATCTTTGGTATTGGATAAAGGGGTGAATAAAGGAATGGATTTAATATTTCTATTAAACCTAAGGCCATGTTTTTTATGGGGTTTCCTAAAATCTCCTAATGTGACATGTACATTCCTTGCTCATAACATCCCATACCAAATCCTTTATAGGTGCATTGTTGTAAGTAAATTTGAGTAAAATGTAGTTTGCCCAGGAATGAGTAGTTTTAAGAGAAATTTTTTACATGATATTTCACATCTAGACATGAGGTGGATCAATTGATACCTTTGTTTAAAATAATTCTAGTGGAAATAAGGACTGAAGGGAATAACATCTCTTAGGTTGGGATGATAGTTACACTATTTATATGTGCCACCATACTCTTGAGGAGTAGGAAGGGTGTTAAGAATTAATAAATGATATTATCCTATTGAGAGTTGTTGGGATATGGATTCAAAGGAACCCTTATTAGGGATTCATAATGAATGGATTTAAAAACTAGGTGACACTTAATTGGATGATGGTGATGGGATTGTATTTTTTAGAGGGAATAGAACATCACTAGATCAAAAGGTTTGGTTTTAGGTTTTGAATGGATGGGGATTGGTTGGGATGATATGGACTTGGACTTGATGCTCATATTTGATGCATTGGTGTAAATTGGATGGAACATAATGTATAGTTTGGATCCAACGATGGCCTAGGAGGATATTATATAATAAACCACCTTATATAATATAAAATAAATCATGAAGGATATGATAACCTACCTAGATAGGGAGGACAATAGTTCCTAGAATTAGGGCCACTATATCATTGCAAGCTCACAAGATGACTGGGGATTGGGCCACAACCATTTTTGGAAGTTGGAGTTGCTTAAACTCATATGAGGAGATAATATTAATGTTAGCCCCATTATCAATTTTAACTCTTTTGATTTGATTTTAATTTGAGTGGTGATAAATAGGGGTGGGTTCTAGTATTTATATGGTAATGGGACTATTTTTAAATCATTAAAACTAACAAATGAAATCATCTAAAAAGCTTTAATGAATGACATCAAGGGTTGGGTTTATTCAAGTTGCACTTGGATAGCCTAAAGTAATTATATCATTGTCTGAAAATGTTGTGGGTAATTCTCAATGAGTTCATACAGGGAAATTTTAATTGGGGTTTGATGGAGTTGCCTCAAAACTAATATTTATATGAGTTTTGAGGAATTATTCTTTTATGCTTTCCCTAAAATGGATATTGTAGGTTTTGCATTAGAGGGTTTGGAGGTCTCTGTGGTTAGACCAAAGGCTTTGTCTATGGAAACTTTGGCTTTGTTTAGGTTTTGGAATTTAGTGAACTCTGTTTGAGACTATGTGGCTGTGTTTATCATGTCAGTTTGAAATAGTAGGGGACTTATCAAAGTTCTTAATTTATCCATATTTGAAGGTCTTAAGGGGAAGTTGGAAAGGGGTTGATCAGGGATGGAGTCAAGACTATTAATCATTCTTTTCTATGATTGTTTTGATTTTATTTGTAAAGGAGGGTATTTACATATTAGTCTTAGGAATAGTTGTGGCTTTAGTGTTTGGGTCAAACAGGGGTTCAAGGTAATATTATTAAATTAGGAGTTCATATTCATCTAAAAGATTTTGAATTATGACTTTGAGAGCATTACAACTTTTAATGTCATGTGCATGCATCTTATGGTAAGCACACACATTGTTCTTCCTATACCATGCTAGTTTTTAAACATGAGGTTTAAATAGTTTGATAAGAGGTAACATGATAAGGGAGGTTTGTATAATTTGGTCGAGGATGGTGGAATAAGATATTCTTAAAGGATATTGGTGTGGTTTTATCATATTTTAGGGTACCAATTTTTAAGTCATGTTTACTTTTATACTTTTGTTTTTTTAGTAGTATGAGTCATTTTAATGGGTGGTAAGGTGATTTTAGATAAGTTATGAGGATAATATAAATTCAAAGATTTAATATGAGGTTTTGGTGTTGGTAGTATAGGCAAAGATTTTTGAGCTAGCTTAGATTCCTTAAAAGAAGTTTTTGTAATTGAGATCTTAAGTTTAAAGGAAGGGAGGCCCTAATATAGATGACTTAGTTTAACTTTTGGGCATAGCCATTTTCCCGTTTTGAGCATGGTTGGAGGTAGCAGGGGTAATTTTATGAGGATCCTCTTTTTTATATATTTGGGGGAGTTCAAGCCTTATAGGTGGATGTTACAAAGCTCCACTCTTTATCACACCAAGGAATTTATCCCATGTGGTTGGAATAAATTTTTTATCTTCCACTTTTCATGGATGACTTTTCAGTGTGTTTGGATGAACCTTCTTCTAGAGGATCCCATGTAATGAGATCGAAAAGGCTTAAGTGGATGTTAGAAATGGTTTTAGTTGGTTTAGATGGTTCAAAAGTATCTCCTCTAAGGATATATAGTTTTATTGTTATCATGTAAGATGATTCAAGTGTATTATCAACTTCTTTAAGTAAAATTTGATCGTGAATTGTATTTATCACATGGGTGTCCTGATCTGGGGTGCCTCCCATATTTATATATATAGAATTATATAAAGATGGATGGTTTGGGAATGGATGTTTAAAGATGTTGATGTATTGATTTTGAGGAGCATTTGGATTATCCAACTGCAACTCCCCTCAATCAACGAGGTTTTAGACTAGGCTTTTGAAATAGAAACACCTATTGATCTCGTGAATAGGTACATGATGGTAGTGCAAAAATCACTTTCTTTATAACAATTTAGTTTCAATTAAGAGTCATTGATAGGTATAATAATAGGTATCTCAATGACCATTGATTTTAATATTTTTTCTAAAATAGCAATGTAGGATTCCCCCAAAGGCATGTATTACATGGGTGGGAACTATATTAGGTTTCTTTGTGGTTGTGTATGGGAAGAACTTGGTTGGTTTGTCATTAATGGGGAAGCTACAATAATGTTAGTTGTGCCTTTTAGCTTCAGATTATTGGTTCCTTTAGAAGGGTCCAATTTAATTTTTTTATTTTGTAACTTAACTTTTCCATCTTCTAAAGCTCATATTTATAACTTACAATCCATGGTAAAGGCTTCATCAAAGGTTTTGAATGACTAAAATTGTAGCATGGATGAAAGATGTTTGGCACATGACCTTGAAAATAATTTAATTAATTAGTTTGGGTAAGGGATAATGTTAATTGATTTATAAGGCCTTGCCACCTAGTAATAAAGTCCGTAATGGATTTGTCTTCAAATTGACTAATGGCATAGAGGTTAGTGATGGTTAATTTCCTTGTAATATTAATAAAAAAGTGTTGTACAAAAATTTGAGCTAGTTACATAAAGGAGAACAAAGAGTGTTGGGGATATAACTATACCAATCTAGAGATGCAATCAACATAGGGAAGGTCCTTAAAAGGAGGGCATCATCATGGGATATAAGGTAACCTACATGCCTAAATGACCTAATATTTTTTTTGGAATCTTCCTTATTTTTAAACTTTGTGAACTTAGGAAGTTCCTGTTAAGCTAGATATGGTCTGATTGGGATGACAAGATTAATAATTTCATTATAGATTCATTAATTTGTAAGCATCTTATTTTTCCAAGAGGTAGAAGCTTCTAAGTTTTTCATCCTATCCATGAGGATGTGCATGAGGTCAGGATGGGCATTTTATTGAGGGATAAATCCTAAAACATTTTGTTACAAATTTTGGAAAGGAGGAAGAGAAGTTGGGATTGGTTGTGAAAGGGGATAACTAATGGAAGTAGTGATGATCTGTTGAGATATAGCTACATACTATGGGAATATTAGGGGTAGGATATGTTATTGGGATGGGTTAAGATAAGTAATAATAAGGGGTTGTGATGGAATTTGGTATTAGGTAGTTAAATGGATTTGTTGTTATAGTGTTTGACTTAGAGGGATTTGCTATGTGGATGGTAGAGGTTGGGTGATATGTTGGGGATTTGAGGTTACATAAGTTTGGATCAGAGGGAGAGTCACTAGGATGGAAACTAATAAATTTTGAAAGTGTGGGAGAGGGTGGTTGATTGGATGTAGGTTGTGGTCTATTAAGATTTTGTATTGGAATAATAGTTGTAGTAGGGCTACTAGATACTAATGGTGATTGGGTATCTAGAGGTTGTGTTGTGGCAGTATTAAACTTGTTAGTGGTGGTGGGTTGATGGATTAGGACACCCTGATAATTGTGTACCCTTAAAATTTTTCTAATGGCATGCCATAAAAACATTATGAGGTTTGGCCATGAGGGAAAATAGGGATTCATATGGATCATATGATAAGGTAATAGTATAGGGTGATCAGATTATTATCTAGTATATTTATAAAATTTGGATCACCCTAATGGTAAAATTCATGTACACCATACTCAATGGAATCTAAGTAGGTAGAGTGATTGGTTAATTATCCATTAAGGAGGATGAATGTAGTTATTCTATTTGTTTCAATGATTGTTGTCACATTAGAACTATGTAGTAGAAAAATAATAAAATAAAGAATAAATGTAAAAAACACAACTCATTTTGATTATTTCATTTTAATGAGGATAAAACACACACTCTATTAAAATTAAATATTTTTACTCTTTTTAAGAAATAAACTCTAGAATGTGATGGGGTCTTGGGTTAACAAGGATCCTAAGAAGTGGCAAGGTAAGTTGAATTTGGGTTTGTTTAAAGCTAGGAACCTCGATATACATAATGGTATAATGAGGACTAAAAATATGTATTGGTGGTAGTACATGGCTTGGTATTGGGGCCTACCCAATCACTTCATGACCCCACAACAATAAGGGTGTTGGTTACTTAGTCTCTATACTACCAACCAATTGTTTATACTCAGGTAAAACACCAATTTGGCTTTCCCCTTGATAATGAAATTCAAGTGGGTTTACCTGGGTGGCATTTGTTTTGATTGCTAATTTTATTATTTATCATGATTTTTTAGTGTTTGAGTGAGAATAAAATAGTAAATTTATCTTCCTAATTACACTAGATGTGCTTCTAAAGTAGGAAAACTAAAAAAAGATAATTTATTTCGAAAGGAAAGTAATTTATATTTTTTGAAAAAATAAAGAAAAAGTTTTTAATAAAAAATAAATAAACAAAAAAATAAAGAATCAAGAACAATGAGGCCCAAAAAGTGTCCCACCTGGTGTGCCAAAATGTTTAAGCATTTTTCATTCGTTATTTTATAATATAAACTACCAAAAACATAAATTGAGATACAGGGTTTTAAGGCTTACCTATGACTAATAATATTGCACACCATTGATCTAGAAATGTGGGAGATCCTTTTTGTCTAGGAAAGACTACCTACACACAAGAGAAAACTCAAAAAATATTGATTAATAAGATATGTAAGTGGGTTGCCTGATACTAGACCAGTCCCAAGAAGTGGTACACTTCCTAATAAAGATATAAACCCAATTTATAAGAACTTAAGTAGATAAAAATAGTAAAGGAAATTACAATAATGCATTAGTATACAAATATGAAATTAAAATGATTTATATTAATCTACATCTATTGCATGGAGATTAACAAAATAAGCATTTTAATAAGCTTTAACTCAGAGTTCTTTTACTTGTATTACTTCTAACTGATTAGCACTGGCCTTTACGGTGGGGGTGAATATAATTGCACATATTCTCAATTCAAATGACATGTCACTCTGGTCAGAGAAGAATGGATGTTAGACTATAGGAAAATCTAGGCAATGTCATCTATAAGTGAAAACTCATAGTTTAAGAAATAGTTGATAAATATTAATTCAGGGTGTTAACTAAAATAGGTTTGAATTGTAGATATAAAAGGATTTAAATAGAGATTGATGTTAATCTATAGGATTGATGTTGATATTGGGAATCGATGTCAATTCTGACAATATGGACACATTTTTGAGGATAGGGGCCTAAAGGTTGGTTTGATAGAATTTAAGATAGATTAGGATGGCTTGGGATAATCTAGAAATGATAAAGGAGATAAACAGGACTGTAAAACATAATGTAAAATAGATGAAATTGCATAAAACAAGTAATGTACTTAATTTCACAACACTAAAAATCTATAGTAGTTTTAATGTCGATGAGTTGATTTCTAACCTTTGAATCAGTACTGAGGTGCTGATGGAGTATGGATTTTCAATAGGCGAGAAATTATCTTGAAAACATTCCAAAGAAATTCCTTCAATGTTCCAGTGTAAATTATGGGTGCAAAATTATGGTCCTTTTCTCAAGGGAGGTCTCTGGTTAAATTAACATCGATTTAACATAATTGATGTTGATCATGAGGATTGGTGCTAATTCCTACCTAATTTTACCAAAGGTTGTTGAAATGGTGTCAATCATGAGTTTAAACTAGGCATTAAGTTATTTAATAGATTTTTGATGGTGAGGGGGTGAAAATTAGTTGTCTTATGATTTGGGAAATTTAGCTAGATTTTAATTGTAGGTAATTAATTAAAATAAGTTACTTAAGTGAAACAATATTTAATAAAAATAATTATGCAGGGTAAGGGTAAAATAGTAATTAGTTAATTACATGGATGGAATAAGAAAGGGGACTTAAGACTTATACTAGCACAAATATTATCGTACAAAATCCTAGTTCCTACAAGCGCCTATACTTCCCCCACCACCCATTTCATTTCCTTACTTTATAGGAAAACATGTTCCTAAATCTATTTTCCCAACTTCTTTAAACCCTCTTCTTCATATCTTAAAAACATGTTACTTATAGTTCTATTTTGGTTATGTTTACCTTATGAATAAAAATATATTTTTTAGTGGTTATGCATTACTTTCTTATATAACTACTTTGTTCTTCTTAGATTTCCTCAGTTTCCTCTCAAAATTATAAGCATTGTTTAAACCACCTTTTTATAGATTATATTTCTATGTTTCTATATTTAAATTTTTCCATCATTGAATGAGTTTGGATTGTTACTTATCACTCATTGATGTTGTTTTAATTTATGTTCATTTTCCATCTTTTATTAAGTTTTGTTTATTACTTATTTTACATTAATGTTAGACTTATCATTTTACTTTCACATGTCCTTGGTTTGATCTGGTTTGTTACTCTTCTTGTTTAAGTTACATTTTTGTTTGAGTATTTTTGGTCATTTAGTAGCCTTGAATTTTTTGGTTACCTGATTTTACTCTCAGTTTGATTTGGTCCTTTTGGATCTAACTTAGCATTTATCACCCTAGCTTACCAATTGACCAATTAATCTACTTTTAGTTAATTTTTATTTCCCTATGCTTATTTGTTTTTATTCTTTAATTTTGTATCTTTAGGGTTTTTCCAAATCATTTAATGTGCTCTTCATGATTATTTTTAGCTATTTTAGTTATTTCCTTAATGTCATTTCATGTTATGCTTTTTAATGCAAGTTATTAGCTTAAAATTATGGGTTTTTATGTTATTTATTGAGGCACCATCCCATGTTACAAATGTGTTACATGAGATGAGCTTCGAGTGGGGCATATGTATACACACAATAATTTTAAACTTTATTGATTACTAATCTTATTTCTCTTTCAGGAACCCATCAAATCTCAATATTTATAAGTGCATGCCTTAAAGGGTGTAGTAGGAAAGAGGTTGGAAAACATTTGGTGCTTCATAGGATTATTGACCCTTATACTACTACTTAAAACCAATACAAGCTACTCTTATCTATTTCACTAGGCTTTGAAAGCCTGATTATAAACTTTCCTAAGTAACTCACTACCCAAAATGGCCATTAACTAAGTAGAAACCCCTTTTACCATGTATCCTACTAGTTCAACCAAGTCAACCCCATTACAAGATTTACCACATATTATAGAACTAGGTCGGTCCAAGCTAACATAGTTTGAGACCTAATGACTCTATTTCTTACTTAATGAGTTCAACTGACCTAACTTTATCATCTTGATATTTGGGAGAGTTTAGGGTCAATCCGTAGCTATATATACCCACTTTCATTTCACTTCTAATAGAAGATCAATTAATTGTGCATCATTACTACTCACCAATCTACTTATATGATCAATAGAAGGTTTTATTGCCTAGTTTTTTTCCCTTGAAGGAGTAGCACTTATCTTGTGGAAGTATTGAATGCATAGTATAGGTCTTGTATCCTAGACTTGATTTATCCTTGTGATCCTTAAAATCCCATACAACCTATTGCAAAGCACCATTGGCCAAGGGAGAGATTGAGGCACAATGGGTTCACTTCAATAAAGGTAAGTATATTCCTAATCCATTCATATTTTGGTAAGTAGATAGTATAGAGTCAATATATATTGATTTTTATCTCTCCTTGCTTAGATATTTTTTATGTTATAGATAGTTTTGGTTTTGCATGTTTGTTATCTTCCCCATTTATGCCACAAGATTTGGTGAGAACTAGATTAGCTTTCATATGCATTTATTATAATAAATTGCATAGTTGTTTATTATATTATATTTCTTAATATTATTATAATCATGTAAACCTATCTAGGGTTATCACAAGATGGCATTTTCCTAGAGGCCTTGGAAACCTCTCCTTTGTCATAGTGTCATAAGATATCCCTTAGTGTAGGTTTAGTGAATCCATTATTGGTCATGAACTTGATTTAAATGTATCCCCAATCATACTTTTTAGTTTATTACCTTCTCTGAGCTTGAATATTATTAAGTAGGATAAGCTATAGAATTATCTAGTTTCACTTGCATATAACATTTACCGAGACATGTCCTTTAAAATGATACAAGGTTCATTCATAATTATATGGTTATCTTATCCTTTTGAGGTGAGGTAACTACCAATTTTTATTTTGAATCACATCAGTGGGGGCATATTAGTGGGGGGATGTCATAGAGGCATGGCTTCCACATGTTCATACTTTAAGATCTTGTGGACGGGCATGTTTTGGAAACATGTTCTTCGCACTTATTCAACATGTAGTATACCAAGATTATAGTGGGGGAATGTTTGGAAACATATCTTATACATTGGAACTTATATCAATTTTTATATTTCTCCATATATAGTGGGGGAATGTTTTGAAAACATGTTATCCACACTTACACAATTCTCAGATTGGCCAGATTCATAATTATATGATTTAGATACACATTTAGGGTAGAATTCTATACATTGGTACCATTGTTATACATATTTTCAATATGAGAAATATATAAGGTGCATATGTTATCTAATGTGTGCCTAATATTTCAAAATAAAATAAATTTCATATTTATAACACTTTTAGGGACTATAATAATCCACCAAGTTGGACTTTTACAAAATATATTGAGCTAATCTAGTGCAATAGTTGGTTCAATTTTGGTATGGTTAAGGTTATCTAATCACCCAATATTACCAGGTTTATAGGTTGAACTTGATTACATCATCTAGTCTCATCAGATATATAGTGTGGGTTGACTTTTTTCACTCATGTTCACTAAGTTATAATTATGATTGGGTTACATGGTTGAGCTAATCAAAAGTCGGGTGACAAGTCATATTTTATTCAAGGTTGGGGGCATGTATCCTCCAATATCTCTATATATCTTTTGTTATATGCACTTTCCATATTTTATATTTTTTCCTAATCTCAATTTCAATGATTCATAAAGATATATCTTTCAATTCAAATTACCAAAAGGTAAGATAATTGCATTGATACATTGGTGTACTCCTAAACCTTACTCTCTTTCAATTTTAATCATTTAAATAATTTAAATTTAAGATTATATACACTGATTATATACTATAACATGCTATTTTTGTAGGTCAGTGACCAATAAAACACTCAAGTTGGACTTAAACAAAGGAAAGGTGTGTTATACACACCTAGGTACACATTGCTTGCCTTTAAACTAGAAATTTCATTACTAGATTAAATGGGTGGATTTTTTTATGATAATTATGAATTATATATCACCTAAGTCTTATAAACTTAGAAAAATTAGAACTTGATTATTTTTCTTAGTTCTAAACTTTTTCTACTTCTGCAAGTCTCATAGTTGCTATCTCTTTATGCTCATTGCTCATATATTAGTCTAACTAGTATCATTCTAATGACTCAAGACTTCTATCTTACCTAAAATGTTATTAAACTACTCATTATCCATCTCTATGAGTTTAGTACCTATAACTATTTTTTTTTCTCCTAATACTTGTGTCCCATCCAGATGCCTAGGTCAATGCAAGTGTTATACCATGATGTAAGTGTCCAGTGCCCTAAAGTCATGTAATTTTCAAATTAAATGTATTCCTATGGTCACCTTAAGTGATTTAATGTGATATATTATCTAAAGGGATTGGTATAAATATAAGATCAACCCTAATTCATTTATCACTTAGGAAAGACTTAACAGAGACCTAATATTGATATCAAAGATCATTCAAGTGA
Source organism: Torreya grandis (assembly GCA_037957365.1). Classification (NCBI taxonomy): domain Eukaryota; kingdom Viridiplantae; phylum Streptophyta; class Pinopsida; order Cupressales; family Taxaceae; genus Torreya; species Torreya grandis. The sequence goes on from JARHVA010004124.1 coordinate 1,196,042, forward strand.
ATAAAGCTTTCCTATTTTCTCTTATTTCATATAATTTATAGGAAAAACACATATACAGGTCTAAAGTACTAAAGGAACATCCTAATAGACCAATTTTCCAAGTTATAAGCTAGGTCATTGGTGTACTTGATTTCCACATATTGCATCTTTATACACACACGTGCCAACATATAGGGGATATCTACATAATTATGAGGCCCTCTTCAGATTATTGACTATGTAGGTAGTGATAACTGGTAGAGGGGTATTTGGGATAACTCAACACTATGTTCCCACTAATCTATTTTTCTCAGAACCATTATGAATATGAAGAACTATGGTTTTTCTATTTGACAAGGAGTGATAATCTATTATCCATATTTAAATGCACCAGAGTAAAGGTGGCATAGAAATCAAAAGCATCTAGGTGGTCACATATATTTTCAATGGGTATTTCATACTATAAACCTATGTCTCATCTAGATAGTAGCTTCAATGCAACCATCCTAGGTTGAAATAAGTGTCCACTACTATAGAGGAACTTAATATAAAATTTAGTGATTATTCTAGAATCTTCTTCTAGTCTAATTCCTACCTATTATAGATCCAAATCTATGTTATCATTAGAACCAACTAAGTACCTTGTGTTCACTATCATTTAAATATCTACCATAGATGTACTTTCTATTTTTAATGTATCTCAACATTTAATTTAAAATATTGTTTATCTAAGTTTGAAAATTAATTGTCTTACTATAGATCAGTTTATCACATGTGGTTTATTCATTTCTATATTAATAACCCTATATATCTTCAGGATCCATATATAAATTTTAAGATTAAACAATTTAGTATGTAGCATATTTTATTGCATTTTCACTACACAATGCTTCTCACAAGGTATCTGAGTGTGAAATAAGATACATTTATACATAAATAGGAAATGATAATCCTTAAAATAATTCCTGATAAAAAATTTATATACCCAATCAATCAAGACAAAGTTACATTAGTTAAAAAATAATGCACTACACCCTTGCACTCTATTTCAAACTTGTCCTTAAGCATTTTAAAAATTTGATTCTAATTGTAACACAATCATAGGGACATATTACATAGATTTTTATCACAAAGTAGAATAATTATTTATATATTTATCTAATTTCAAGCTCAATGCATACTTTTACATGGTTTCAATGTTGGGATAGGATTATACCCAACAACCTTGCTCAGTTAGGGGCATATTATTATTCTATATGAACACTCTTATAGGTTTTACTTATCTTAAAACATATTTTCCATGTTGAGATATAACAAAAACATATTTTTCACTCATAATTTACATGTATCATGATGAAAATGTTATTTACTAATGTGAACATAGATACATATGAATAAAATATTCTAGTTTCATCTTCTCTATGATTATTTCATATGTTTACTTCATTATATAACATGTTTTAAATTTATTGATTATTTTATGTGTCCCTTGGATTTGTGTATGTTTAACATACACCCATATGATTTTATGATATCATAATGCCATGTGTTTGTGTCCCTTGGCCTTCTATGTTTATGTGATATTTACATGATCTTTGTATTTAGCCTTTGGGCCTTATGTGTTACATTTATGTAATATTTATAACTTTACATGACATTTCACATGTCCATTTTATGTGGTATTTGTTCCTTATTGCATGAAATTATGTGAATTTTCTTACATATTCATTATTAGATACTATGGTGGTATGATTCTTATCATGAACTAGTACATATTTATTACATACATCTTTCATTTCATGATACATATCATGCGCATAGTACTATGTGATTTAATGTTTCATCTATTAAATATTATTCTTACAATATACATTCAACACTTATAAGTTATTTACATGCTTCATACACTACTTCAATTTTATACTCAATTATATGATGAAAAGAACTATATAATATTTCTCATATACTTCAATGTTACATCTTTATGATTCTAATACAATTCAAATATTCTAATGCTATTACATGATTTCAACTTTCAATTTTACTCTCACTTTTTCTTTTGAGATAATTTATTTATAGGCAATTTTCATTATCTCAAAAGGAGGGAACACAATATGATTATCTCCAAACTCTTACAAGAAAAACATATCAGATTTGACATTTTATAATATGCAAAAAATAGAATTTTAAAATTATTAGGGCATTCATCTTGTTTATGCACTCCACTCTTACAACTACTTGAGAAAAATAAAATTGTGTAAAGATAGTTACAATATTTCTAATACAGTATAGGGGCATGATATACATTCATGTCCAAGCTACCACTATGCAAATTTGAGATATCTCTTTTTCAAGTTTCAAATTTTTAACAACTTACAATTTGAATATAGATCCATATACAATGGCATGATTCCTATTTTTAAAGTGGACCACATTTAAGCTTAGTGATTCTCTATATCTTGGTTACATTGTAGTGATCCATATATTGATTCCCACCTATAATTTTTAATTTAGCAAGTGATCCAAGTTTGAGCTTAGTGGCACTACACATTTTGGTTGCACTTTTAGTGAACCAATTTGTTGGTTCCCATATTTTCAAACATCACATATTAATTTATGAAGGTTAAAGCATATAATATTTCCAAGTCAAGCATATTCACTAATTTTTAAACATGAGACTTGATCACTCTCAGTTCACAATAGGTTCAACACTTTCCACATGCTTTAATAAGGGACATTCGCATCTCCATGACAAAGATAAAGTTTGTATACACACTTAAGTTTTCATTTCATTTAATTTAATAATTTTATGCATCACTATAATTAAAGGAGGGAAAATGTGGACACTTAATATTTAATAATTGACAATTATTGTCCTTGACACCTTTACATTGCTTGGCCAATTCACCATTTTAATAACCAGCAATCTATAATAAATCCTTCAAAGTCTTGAAATTATTATGAAAATATCCTATACTTCCATATTTTATTTATATTTATCCCTATTCAACATATACTTTACTACCATTATTATCTCATAAGCTTATGTTCTTTCTAGACAACTACACATAAGGCAGATAGGAGTGCATTACGCCCCTATCTAGTAGTGCAGTCTTATCTCCCATGCTCTAATAGTCCTATTTTTAAGACAAAATGTTTCATAATGACTTTTCCACACATTTTAATATGTTATTTATTAAAAATATTAAAAATATATCTCTATAAATTCACATCAAGGGTCACACTTGAACCCACCTACATCTCACTAAAAAAGACATTCTCTTTATGATTTAAAAAACAAATATTTTGAGTAAAGACTTATATTGAAATTATAATACAATTTTATAATCATTAGCCATATCTAATATATTTTATTATAGGTTAGGGGAATCCTTTTATCAAAACATTCTAATAAAATTTTCTAATTGCATTCATATGATCTTCCCTAAAGCAATAATTACATCTACATGAGGCACTTTGGTCTATGAAGGCAACACTTAGTCAATGTGGGGTTTTCTAAAGATATCTCGGTCATTCCCAAATCTCTAATTTTTAATCATTTTAGATATGATATTCTTCATGTGATTTTGAAGGTCTAGTTTTATAATTTCATAGGTCTCTTATGTATCAAATTTATCCCTAAATATATACATGTCACATTTAGTTGCAAGTGAATAAACTTAGTTTTTTAGATCCAACACATAATATAATACCACAAAGTCATAATACAATACAACAACACACTACGCTCTTATCTACCTCTTGTAGGTTTGTCGTAGTAGATAGTGAGCCTATTTTTTTTATGTATCTATGTTTGTATGTTATTTAATATAATCATATCTTACATAAAGTTTTACATAGTTGTAAATAAATCAGTTGCAAGGATAATCCTCTAATCTATCCCTAGTTTTAAGTTTTAGTATATATATATATATATATATATATATATATATATATATATATATATATATATTGTTAGTATAATTTTTTATTCCATTTAATGGGTTTTCCCTACACATGTTATTTATCTTGATTAATTGTTATTTTAGGTCAGTGGGAAAGATAATACCACATTCATGAGGATGTGTGATCATGTCTATCTTCCACCTATATGTGTACCTTTCTTAAAGTGTTTTTGGATAATAATCAAATGTTGAACTTTATTGATTCTTCTTCTAACTCATGTTTGATTTCAGTTCTACAACAATATTTTTTCTTCATGCATTTGTGTCTATTTAGTGTTGATATTTGATTGTGGACCACTTTGACAGAGTATCAGTTTTAATTCTAGTATCAAATGCCATAGCTTTTGTTTTGAAATCTAGATATTTCATCTTAAATGCTATAGATCTAAAATTATTTAACCTTGCATTTTGTATATTTTCCATTTCTCATTTTTTGTTCTTATTTTGGGGTCCTTTGTTGATCTAGATTTAGAAAAAGAATAAAGGAATTTTTATAGATTATCTCTTTATCATTATTTTTACATGAAAAATAAACAATGCCATTATATTTATAAGGTGTCAAAACCCTATGATTAGTTGTAAACATGACCTAGTTTTATGATAGTCAATTTCAACCATTTTTGGAGGGTTTGAAGGCATCTTCTTAGAATTTGTAGAAATTTATATGGTGGGAGACTTGTTAGAAAACACATTTCTCAAAATTTTATGTTTTTTAAATAATATTTAAGGATATTAATTATTTTTTGCATTGTTTTGATAGATATGAAGTTTTTGGGATTTTTTAGATTTGGTAGAATTTTATCCCTCAATAGACATTATCAGATCTAGATCCTTATGTAGACATATGGTAGATCCTGACACTCTATTGAACACTTGGTAAAAATTTAATCCTACCTAAATTCTTAGTAGAAGCTAACCTTTGCATAAATAGGTATCAAAATCTAACCCTCACCTAATAGGTAGTAGAATCTCTTCCTCACTTAGACATTCAGTGGAGGCCAATTGTTGCCTAGATAGTTGATAAAACCTAACCCTTATTTGGATACACAGTAGAACACAAGCCTTAGACATGACCTAGAATTTGAGGCTTACCTAGGTATAAAGTAGAACTCTAGTCCTACCCAAACATAGGTTATAACTTGACACATAAATAATCTATTGTTCCTAGACACACATGTTTCTATGAGCTTAAATTCCTATCCACTCATACTTTTGAAAGCTCATGTTCCTAGCCACACCTATTTCTATGAGATATTATGCTAGACAATCCTAGTTCCATAACTTCCTATTTATAACCTCCTTTATTTCTACCACCATCTATTTTTTGTTCCTCATATTTCTACCATTGCCTGTCTCTACCCTCCTACAATTTCACCACTCATTTGGCTAGATCAGTGATGTGCATGAGACCATCAAATTTAATCAGGGGGTTTGTGACATTCATGAGGTCATCAAATTTAAATATGTGGTTTTCATCACTATTCATTTGGATTTGGGTTCCATCATAATGACATCATAAAACTCCTCTAAAGTGACATCATCATGAGGGAGTGGGGAGGGAACTCATCCTAGGGCTTAGACCTTGGTCATATGGGAGTTTATCCCTTGGTCACAATAAACCCAAGGAAGCTTAACTTTTCCATGAAAATTCAAGTCAAAATTTTTTCACACCCAAAATTTATGTAAAGTGGAGATTTATTTTTCAATCAAAAACTTTAATCTCACATCTTTTTTAACCTATAACTTTTTTTTGTCATTTTTTCTTGCAAATATGAGTTTTTTTAATCTACCCATTAGTACTATTCTTAAGCCTTATATAATTAAACCTCTATAGTTTCATTGGGGTTTCGTATCCTTATTTTTTAATCACTATCAATTGATCACATACTTATTTTCTACACCATGGATTAGAATATGGTTCTTCTTCTTACACCATTCAACTATCACGAGTGGAAAGCCAAAGTTAAAATACTCTTGAGTAAAATTTTATACCAAATCATGATGGGTATAAAAAAATAATTGACACTTGATGTAGATAAGGTTAAGTGGTTTAACATAAGTGATGAATCCTAAAATGTATTATACCTATTAATGTCTTCTGACTTGCTCTTTCATATTGAATTTACACCTTAATTAAATGATCTTTGGACCATTTTGGGAAAACTATTTAGGAAGCAAGACATAATGTGTAGAAACCCCTGTTTCTCTGATCTCTGAAACTGAATATTTTTTTGGATTGTTTTGTGTATTTTTATTTTTTTGTGTTTTTGGCATGAAATAAAGAATGCAAAATTTGCAAGATAATTTCATATACAATTCAAATAAATAAATATTGAAGCAGTAAAAACTTATAACTGGCTAATCTAAGATCTTATTGTTCACTTCAAATGATTACAATAATGAATCTCTATCATGCAACAAAATAATATAAATATTGTCTCCAAAAACCTATTTTTTTTGCAAACCCTAAATCTAGAATGGCTCTAGTTTGGCTTTTTGGTTGCTATTTCAAACACACAGTCACCATCATCGGTTATTCTATCACTGTCGATAGGATAACACTGTGAATCTATCGACGTCAATTTTTGAGTCAGCCGATGTCGGTCTCTGGCTGCCGATGTTGGTCTCTAGAAGTCAGATTACTCTGTCGATGTTGGTACTGGGTCGGCCAATGTCGGTCTCTGAGATCCCTGCAGCCTGTGACTGCTGAAACATGCCTTTTTTTTCAAAATTATATGGCCTGGTACAAAAATCATACGTATTTCATACAAAAGTAGTAAAACTGTATAGCCTGTATGCTAGACACCTGATCTCAAGGAATATTATACTAATACTGAAGATCTTCATCTAGACAATTTCTGGACAAAAAAACCTAATGAAATAAATACCTGTGAATCCTTGTAATAACCTCTGTGTGAAGTTATCTCTCAAATTGGCAATAGATCAGCTGATATCTCACAACCTCTAAATTACACACACTGAAGAGTGCACGTTCTCCAATGTAAAAGAATACTGGAAACCCTTGGCTCAGTCTTCTCAGAAAAATACTTAGCAAAATTTGTCTTCAACAATGAATATCAATATTATGGCACTCCCTCTAATGAGAAACCCTTATATCCTCTAAAAGGTGCACTTGCCCTAATTAGGCTTTCATAATTAAGAATTAGGGTTTTCATAATTTAAAAATAGGCCAAATAATTAATATTTAATTAAATCAATCAAATATTAATATCTCCCTCAATATATGTCCGAAAGAGCCCGAACGAAAGCCAACTATAAAAATTTTGCTAGTCGAAGCCAAGCCAAGCTCCACCAAGACCCTCTATCCATATTATTAGCCTACAAAGGTCACATAATAGGCTAATCATCATAAAACAAGATCACACTAAAAAGGGGACATTACAGTCTGCCCTCCCTAAAATTGCTTATCCCCAAGCAATCTCAACAACAAAGTTAACATCACTCCACCTAGATCCCAAGGAAAATGTTGTGTAATGTCCCTCATGTCACCAATCAACCCTTGTGAAGAAATCATCAGCATCAACAGTAAAAAAATCAGCAATTGAGACACTACACTCAACACCCAAACAATTGACATCACTGATAATGTAGAGACATCACATGTTAGATAGCAACAACACAAACCAAATCTGCTTGCCATCAACTCCTGCTCTAAGTCATGCACCAACAAGCTGTCAACCCAACACCTATCACCATGCTATGTCTATCACAACTCTCATCCCATGGCGTCAAAGCATCCCAAGTACCAAGACAAGGATCCCAACATCCAATCCATGAACAGAAATCAACTGGAAACTCAAGTAAACTCCTTACCTAAATAATGTGAACCATACCATCTGACTTCACGCACCTATCTCTTGTACCCACTACAATCTCTGAATCTAGAGTGTGAATGCTAGACATACTCATATCATCATCAACATGTGACCTGTCTGTAAAAGAAATCTGAGTCCCTGCTACATGTGCTAACTCCTAAACTAAAGTCACCTCAAGACAAAACTCATCCACATGTCTCTCTTGTATTGGTACCAATGTGCACTCGGTAGCGCACTCTACCATATCGTGTCGTATGAGCCTCTCCATCCAATGAAAAAACATATTTTTGATGTTGTTGCCCCATATTGCCTTAAGAATATGTGTCTTCCCATCAACATCAAAATGGACCTCCACGTCCTTGAGATGAAGAGTGACTTCCTCAAGGGAATGAAGCCACTTCATGCCCAAGACCAAATCTATATCCCCCATGCTCACCACATAATAATCAGCTTTGAACTCATAGTTGTTCAAGCACAATGGGAGGTCTCTAATCATCTGCTCACACCTAAGAGTGTAACCGTCAACTACCTTAACTCTAATGCCCTCAAAATCCTCGGTAGTGAGTCCACACTTCTCCACAAATCTAGCATCTATAAAATTATGTTTGGCTCCTATGTCAAGAAGGGTTATGACCCTCTGTCATGCCAAAACTCCATGGAGTCTGAATGAACCATCCAGTTGAATGTTGGATAGGCGTGCCTCCTATATCTAAAGCTCTAAATCTGCCTCTACCTTAGGCTCTGAAGCCTTTGCCTCTAACTCCTTAGAACTCTCCTATTGTTCAAAATCCTCTGATTTTGAATCCTCATAAAAAGCCCACATCACACGATTTGCCTTGCCCTTAGGCCTTAAAGGACAATCGTGATTGGCATCATAGGGACCTTTGCAGTAGAAGCAAAGCTTCTTCCTACATAGATCGTTAAGAGCCTCTCGATCCAAAGGTGATGCTGCTGGATTGGCCTTTGAATCATTCTTAACACCTGATTTATCTTTGTTGAAATCTGATCCCTCTCTATCTCCGTTGAAGCCCTTATTGTCCCTGAATGAAGAAGTACCTCTAGAGTTAAATTTACTAGATGAGGCTACCATCTCCATACTATGCGCCTTCTTCATAGCTACCTACAATGAAGGAGGATCAAAGGCTTTGATCCAACCTCTCAAGGGTTCGAATAGGCTCTTGATGAAGAGAAATACCAATCTACGCTCTAAAATGTTTGGCACCATGACTGCCAATCTTTGAAAATCACCAATGAAGGACTCCAAGTTGCTTGTTTGTTTCAATTGTGCTAGATCTCAAAAGTAAACCTCAGGATCTTTCTTGTCAAATTGCTCAACCAACCTCTCCATGAAGTCTTGGTACTCTATCACCTGGTTATGCTGAATGTTACCATACCATGGTACCACCAATCATGTGCTACTCCTTCCAAGTGTAAAGTGGCATATTTGATGGCCTCTGTCTCTATCATTGGCCTCAATGCCAAAAATGTGTCAAGCTTATGAATCCAAGCTTGAGCTGTCATCTTACCACTCCCATCAAAAGTAGTCAAAGAAAGCTTGCCAGTAGCCTTCTTCAGCTCACTAAGCTGACCTCTAGGCCTTCTATCCTGTCTAACTGATCTGTAGTGCTCTCTCCTCTGATTAAAAAAATGATCAAAGGACATCCTCTCCTAAACCTAAGGAGCTAATAAGTCCTACTCATCATTTACAGCCATGAGGGCATCTACAAATAGGGGATCTCCTGCTGCCTCCTCTGTTGGAGCCTCTGGTTCCTCCTGAACAAACATAGGATGTGTAGGCCTATCAACGATTCTGGAATGGGTCAGCTATGGTCTTTGATTAACAGTAGCACTCCTGTTATCTCCTTGTTCCCCATTCTATCTAACAGGTGGGTTCATCCTCTCTACCATAGTAGTAAGTGCCTCTAGTGCCTGCATCATCTACTACTGGCCTGTAATCATCACATAGAAGAATTCTCTGGTGTTCTGATCATCATTATGTCTATGGCCCCTTGGTGGGCTACCCTCACGCCTGTCACTCATGGTGATTGGATATTGTTCTAAAACCTGATCGCCTTCAAGCAAGGCTCTACTACGTGTGTAATACATGTGTGGTCCCAACTCTTGTGGCTGCATGAGATTGCTAAACCCTTAGGATGGCAAGATTTAGCTCTGATGCCAATATAGAAACCCCTATTTCTCTGATCTCTAAAACTAAATATTTTTTTGGACTATTTTGTGTATTTTGATTTTTTTGTGTTTTTGGCATGAAATAAAGAATGCAAAATTTGCAAGATAATTTCATATACAATTTAAATAAATAAATATTGAAGCAACAAAAACTTATAACTAGCTAATCTAAGATCTTATTATTTGCTTTAAATGATTACAATAATGAATCTCTATCATGCAACAAAATAATATAAATATTTTCTCCAAAAACTTGATTTTTTTACAAACCCTAGATCTGGAATGGCTCTGGTTCAGCTTTTTGGTTGCTATTTCAAACACACAATCACCATCATCAGTTATTCTACCACTGTCGATAGGATAACACTGTGAATCTACCAACGTCAGTTTTTGAGTCGGCTGATGTCAGTCTCTGGTTGCCGATGTTAGTCTCTAGAAGTTAGATTACTCTATTGACGTCAGTACTAGGTCGGCTGATGTCGGTCTCTGAGATCCCTGCGGCCTGTGACTGCTGAAACACATATTTTTTCTCAAAATTATATGGCCTAGTACAAAACCCGTATGTATTCCATATAGAAGCAGTAAAACTATACGGCATGTATGCTAGACACCTGATCTCAAGGAATATTATGCTAATACTGAAGATCTTTATCTAGACAATTTTTGGACAAAAAAACCTAATGAAATAAATACCTGTGAATCCCTGTAATAACCTCTATGTGAAGTTATCTCTCAAATTGGCAATAGATCGACTGATATCTCATAACCTCTAAATTGTACACAATGAAGAGTGCACGTTCTCCAATGCAAAAGAATACTAGAAACCCTTGGCTCAGTCTTCTCAAAAAAATACTTAGCAAAATTTGTCTTCAACAATGAATATCAATATTATGACACTCCCTCTAATGAGAAACCCTTATATCCTCTAAAAGGTGCACTTTCCCTAATTAGGGTTTCATAATTAAGAATTAGGGTTTTCATAATTTAAAAATAAGCCAAATAATTAATATTTAATTAAATCAATCAAATATTAATGTCTCCCTCAATATATGTCTGAAAGAGCCTGAACAAAAGCCAACTGTAAAAATTCTGCTAGTCGAAGCCAAGCCAAGCTCCACCAAGACCCTCTATCCATCCTATTAGCCTACGAAGGTCACATAATATGCTAATCATCATAAAACAAGATCATGATAAAAATGGGACATTACATAATGAGAGGTAATGAGTTGGAGAATGAACTCATCAATTTGAGACTAGGAAATTTTGATACTATATAGGAATTCTTCATAAAATTCAAAACACTCAGGTTGTAGTTGAAGTTATGCAACATAGGAAAAAAGGACAATCAATTGATTCTTTCCTTGAAAAATTGGGCTCTGACTATTTTGTATTCATTTATACCTTCTACATAACTAAGAGTGACCTTGGAGTTATATGGACCATGTCATTTGATGTAGAGCATCATTTAAACTCTATCTTTCCAAATCTCTTATTCCTACAAGACAACATTCAATGCATGCATACTACTTAATCTCCTCTTTGTTTGACAACTTTTTCTTGTTAAGCTACCATGACCTCCTACTAGACACCTAGAATTATTATTAAAATATTTAAAAGTTATGTAAAACTCTTATATTTATCTCAATTCCCCTATTCCATTAAGCTTTACACTCCACTAACTTTTCTTAACACCCTTTCCATACTATTTCGATCATTAGTCCTTACTTCATTTAACTTCAAAAAAGATACTAGTTTCCTCTAATCCTATTTGCACACAGTGCTCAATAATGCTTCGTATATGCATATATTTAACAAACCAACCTCAAAATTAATGAGCACACATGTTATGACATTTGTCCACAAAGTTTACAATGATTCTATTGGTTAGTTTATCGATAAAACAAGTTTCAAGTTTGAAAGGGTATACAAACCTTGGTCAGAATCCAATACACCATTTCCAATACAAACTTGTGTTTTATATCACCTGTATTTCTTGTTTCAACAAAAGTTTATAATGACTATGTCAACAATTACAAACACTTACAATCTGTAGCTAACTAAGAATGGGAACAATTTTGTAGCATATAACTTAGGGGTCATTAAATTACTATGATTGATGTTTGAAATGTGCCTATCTTTAACACACCCCCGCCACACATGGGTTATCCATTCAACACCTCTATCACTACTTTTTACAAAGATCTCCATGAAACTATGTAATTTTTATCTAGAAGTTATAAGACAATGTGAACCCAGATAGGATATTAAAACACAACAAACATTATGAAGGGTTTCAAACATTTTTATTTATTAAAATATATTCAAATAAATATATTATTCATTTCTATAGGTGTGTAGCCTCTCTTTATGGCTTGGTTCATCTTTGAACATAGACTCAGACTAGTTGTGTAAACATCTTAAGGAACATAGTCCTAGAATTTAGTTATGAAAACCAAAAAGTATTAGTTCCTTTGAATAAAATAAAATAACTTACAAAAGAATTTATCCTCACCCCAATACATACTTTGAATACCTACTTAGTCTAATACTTCATACAAGTCTTCCTTATACACAAAATCCTCTCTATCTCTTCTAAATTCATAATACAAAAAGTGTAGGGCTATAGCTATCAATTTTATCAAAAGGTTATTGAAATTCATTAAAAATTAACACCATAATATTTATAATAGCATATAAGACTTACCACAATAAATGTAATACCTTAATCATGTTTTCATTGTTTCTCTCCACCACAAAATACCTACATGTAGTCACCCTTTATGGTTTACATAGAACAGGGTCTGCCTTGAACAAGTTATCAAAATCAATAATTTTTCATTTATTGGGGTTTAAATTTCAAATAATTACCACTGCAACCCCAATTTTACTCTCCTACTTCTAAATTTTCAAAACAAAACCATTACAACTTATTTTATTACTTTAAAACTGCTCCTAACTACCCTTTGGTATGTTTCAACTAGCTAACTACAAGCCCACTCAACAAGATGACTCATCATGTGATTCATGTGGGTATTGAAAAATATTTAACCACCTACAACAACCTAAACAACAAACTCTAACTTTGAGACCTCATGAAACAAAGTGTAGATCTCTTGTAAAACACATAAATTTTGAAAATGCAAAGAAATGGCTTTTAGCAGGAAAGTCCTTCTTAAGCCATAATTCAAATTTGAAAGAAACCTAAGACTCCTAAATGACCCCCTAATGACTCCAAATAAAAAATGGACTAATAATTATAAGAAGGTAGTGATACTCCTACATCATACTATCAAGGAGAAAAACACTTTCCCATGAAAGTTATAATTGATGTTAACTTTGAATTCCTTTACAACATCCTTCTCCAAGTGCATATCCACCTGGGTCCCAAGGCCTATTTGAGATACCTATGCCTTTATGACACTTGATTATGTAGGATCATATTTTATTTATTCCTTTCTTTATTTTCATATTGAAATCAACTTCTTGTGCTTTAATCATCTATATCATCACCTTTAGCTTTTTCATTTTCTCCTGCAACCAACCTGTACATGGAACACACAAATTAGTGAAAATAATTTATTTTTTGTCCTCTTAGATATCATACCCTTGCTCATGCTTGCTTGTTTTCTTCATGCTTTCTTTTGCTTATTGTGGAAGTACTACTATAACTAAGGTCTCCTCTTCATCCTCTTAGACCCCCATCATGCAACTATATTCTACTGTAACTTTCTTCTCTTCATTCTCCACCTTATCACTATACAAATCATTCTTCAATTATACTATCTCTCTTTCTAGCTATTCATCACTTTCATATGTAAACTAAAAATCACATTTCTCTAAGCCTTCAATGAGGCCCTCAAGGTAATCTTATTCCTTTTCTTGGTCATACCCTTCACATGGCTAGCTGCATCTTTCATCTTGTTCAATTGGCTACTTATTCAACCAAAACTTATACATTTACTTCTTTAATTGATTGTATAGCATCCTTTTCTTCTCTCTCTCTCTCTCTCTCTCTCTCTCTCTCTCTCTCTCACACACACACACACACACACACACACACACACACACACACACACATCTCTCATGGTTTGCATTCTCCTTCTCTTTACCAGTAGTTTGATTAGCCACTTGAGTGGCTTTTTCTTCATTACCCACCCAAAATGTAGGCTCTTAATCTCTCTCACCTTCTCTATCATAAGGTTAATCAAGGCTATATGTGTCTTCATCTCATGCATCTCTCTTTGGAAGTCTTCTTATTGTTGCTTCTTTCTCAACTCTCTTTCCTTTTGCTTTCTCAACTAGTCTTTTGTGTTAGGCAACTCCTTCATCATCATGTTCACTAACTTTATCCTCTGAAGCAAGTATCTTTCACCCTAATCCATTCTTTATCCAAGCTATCTCATTGGATCAACTTCTTGAGCATTCACTTTTCTCTCTTTTCTTGAGCTTCTTTATCTCCTTATCATTCTTGAGCCTCTTTTGGCTTCTCAATCTACCTTGACCAACTTTAATTCACCTATAATATTATTAAATAATATTTCAAGTAAACTATAACATTTTTCATCATTTTTTCATGGAACTTGATCAAATATATAAAATGAAAATCAATTCGACAAATATGTACCTAGCTTTGTGCAAACATTCTCCTCATAATATTTAGGCTCTGATACCAAAAATGATGTAGAGAATCATCCAAAGTTTGTCCTTCCAAATATTTGATTCTTGAAAGACAACATTAAATACATGTATACTTCTTAATCTCCTCTTTGTTTGACAACTATTTATTGTTAAGATACCATGACCTCCTACTAGACACCTGGAATTCTTCTTAAAATATTTAAAATTTATGTACAACTCTTATATTTCACTCAATTCACCTATTCTATTTAGCTTTACACTCCACTAACTCTTCTTGACACTCTTTCCATATTTTTCTAATTATTAGTCCTTACTTCATTTAAATTTAAAAAAGATATAGGTTCCCTCTAACCCTATTTTCACACAATTCTCAAGAATGCTCCGTACATGTATATATTTAACAAACCAACCTCAAAATATATGAGCACACATGTTATTACATCTATCCATAAATTTTTTAATGATTCTACTAGTTAGTTTATTAGGAAAATGATTTTCAAGTTTGAAATGGTATATAAACCTTGGTCAGAATCCAATACACCATTTCCAATAGACACTTGTGATTTATATCACCCATGTTTCTTGTTTCAACAAAAGTTTATAATGATTGTGTCAATGATTGTAGGCACCTATAGTCTGTAGCTAGTTGAGACTAGGAATAATTTCATAACATGCATTTCAGGGGTTATTAAATTATTGTGATTGATGTATGAAATCTGCCTATATTTGACACACCTCCTCCACACATGGGTTATCCATTCAATGCCTCTGTCACTACTTTATGCAAATATATCCAAGAAACTATGTAAGTTTTATCTGGGAATTATAAGATAATGTGAACCAAGATGGGATATCAAAACACAACAAACATTATGAAGTGATTCAAACATTTTTATTTATTGAAACATATTCAAATAACTATATTATTCATTTCTATAGGTGTGGAACCTCTCTTTATGCCTTGGTTCATTTTTGAACATATAATCAGACTGATTGTGTAAACATCCTAAGGAACACAGTCCTAGAATTTAGTTATGAAAAAAAGTATTGGTTCCTTTGAATCAAATAAAATAAATTCCAAAAGAATTCAAACTCACCCCAATATGTACTTTGAATACCTACTCATTCCAATCCTTCATACAAGTCTTCCTTGTACACAAAATCCTCTCTATCTCTTCTAAATTTAGAATATAAAAAGTGTAGGGTTATAGCTGTTAATTTTATCAAAAGGCTATTAAAATTCATTAAACATCAACACCATAATATTTATAAGAACATATCAGACTTACCACAAGAAATACAACACCTTAATCATGTTTGCATTGATTCTCTCCACCATAAAAATACCTACATGTAGTCACCCTTCATAGTTTACATAGAACATGGTCTGCCTTGAACAAGTTATCCAAATCAGTAATTTTTCATTTATTGGGGTTTAAATCTTCAAAACATTTCACCTCTAACCCAAATCTGACTCTCCTACTTTTAATTTTCAAAAAAAAAACCTTTTATTACTTTAAAACTGATCCTAACTACCCTTTGGTATGTTGAAACTAACTAACTACAAGCCCACTCAATCAGAGGACTCATCATGTGAGTCATGTGGGTCTTGAAAAATATTTAACCACCTAAAACAACCTAAACAACAAACTCCAACTTTGAGACCTCATGAAACAAAGTGTAGATCTCTTGTAAAACACATAAATTTTGAAAATGCAAATAAATGACTTTTGGTGGGAAATTCCTTCCTAAGCCATAATTCAAATTTGAAAGACACCTAAGACTCCTAAATCACCCCCTAATGACTCTAAATATAAAAATGGACTAATAATTACAAGAAGGTAATGATGATCCTTCATCACCATCTTTGGATGATTTTGCTATTGACTTAACTCATGAATAAGACAAGATTATTTAAATAGGTAAACTAAAATCCTCCAAATCACATGTCTTAATTATGAGTGACAAATAGAAGGTTTCCAATAGTAAGGATAAGGAACATAACAAGAAGGATCCAGAGTAAAGAAAGGGTCATAAATCTGATGTTAAGTCCAAAGCATTAATTAAATCCTCATCTTTAGGTGAGAAACCCAATATAAATTGACTCACATGTGCCTACTATAAGAAAATTGGGCATGATAAAACTAAAACAGATGATTGAGAAACACAATATCAATGTCCCTAATTATAAAAATTAGAGTTCATCAACATAGGAGTCTTCTCAAGCTAAAGATAATAGTAAGGGCTAAGCACTTATTGTAGTTACATCCTAGCCTTCCACATTGGTAATTAATTTTGGTTCTTCACACCACATGGCTTCATCAAAAGATATTTTCTCATCCTTGGAGCCTATTTATATGACTTTCAGTTTTTTGGGTGATGACACTTTCATAAAATTTAGTAGTAGAGGATGTGTTGAAGTGGATGATGGAACATCTCAAGATATTCTATGTGATCCCTCATTATCTACCAATATCCTATTTATTTATCAGATCACTAACATTGATTAGGTCAAGAGAGTTGAGTTCACATCTAATTCTATGAATATTAGGGAAGTGAAAAGTTATTCTATAGTTTCATTTGGTAAAGTTGATCACCGGTCAAAATTTTATACTTTCCCATATTTTCTCCTAATCAACTCTCTACTACACTGCTCACTCATATATATGGGGTGAGTACATTATGACATGAGTAATTTGACCATCTAAATGATCATTTCTTGGAGAAACTAAGTCATAATGGCACGGTTTTAGGGTTGGCATGTGTTTGTTTTTATAACAAAGTTTGCTAGGGTTGTGCACTTAGTAAGCCTAATAAGAAGAAGTATGATCAAGCAAAATTATGAACAGGTACACATATATTATAGATAGTTCATAATGACATTATTGGTCCATTTCCATCTCCTTCATTAAACAATAATAAATACTTTCTTACCTTCATTGATGACTTTTAGAGGTATAATTACGTGTATTTTCTTAACCATAAATCTGAGATCTTTTATCATTTTTAGGTCTTCAAGGTGCCTGCATAAAAATAATCAATTAAAAACATCTAGATTTTGTGCAAAAATTATGGTGGTATGTTATTAATAATTTTGATAAATTATACACTTCATATGGGATTGAACTACATCTTATAGTTCCATATAGTCCTCAATATAATGGTGTTGTAGAGTGTAAGAATAGGTCCTTGAAGGAAATGGCCAATTATATGCTACACTCTAAGTCTCTTACACATTAGTACTAGGATGAGGCCATAAATTGTGCTTGTTATATATAAAATTTATTTCCTCATAACTATTTTAAGGGATTCACTCCTTTTGAATCATAGAGTGGTCAAAAACCCATAGTTAAGCACTTTTGAGTGTTTGGATCTCTTACTATAGCCTAAGACTTCAAGAAGTAACCTAAGGTAATGAAACCTTTAAGTTGGCCTTGAATATTTGTTGGATATCCTAAGCGTGTTAAAGGATAAAATATTCTCCATCCCACCACTCATGAGTTTCTCATTGAGATAAGTGTTCATTTTCAATAGGGTCCTTCGAAATCCACACTTGACAATTCTCCTTCTTCCTTGGAAGCAGTAAGATTTGATGACAATTATGTTGTTCTGATTTGCCAAAGTAGCTTCTTAATGATATGGATTCTTCTAGTTCTGATGATGAGATTAGTGATGGGGAATCACCTCCCCCTGTTCCCATAATATCTTCAGAGGATGATGAATCTCCTCTTAACTCTCTAAATTTTGGTCTTCTTTGGGCTAGATAGACACTAAAAAGTGTACCCATTGTGTTGGAGATCAATCAAACACAAAATGAATATGTTTATAGTTCCATATGCCCTAAATTAATTCATTTCATATAATTTTGATCCACAATAATTTGATGAGGTGATGAGGGTTTTTCAATCCCCTTCACTAATAATTGTCAATCTAGGGATAGTGTTTGAAGGCAATATGCAATAGGAGAAAGAGATATCTAGAAAACAATCCCTTCCACCAAAATCCACACTTTCAAAAATTGAAAGTAAATCTTTCATAAATTAAATGACACATGCATGAAATTAAATCAAACTTGAAAGAAGGTAAATTACTAAATTGAAAATAAATGATAAACAAAGAAAACACCTACAGATTCACAACAAGCTATATAAAAAGGAATTTTTAAATGGCATAAAGGGAAAAGACAAAAATTCATAATAAATGGATAATTACATAAAAAATATGTAAACATAAACACATTGATCCATATTCCTTGGAATAAGTGGCCAACTCATTCCTCAGAAGAAGATTTTATTCAGAATCACAAGCTTTTATGCCACAAACTTCAGAATGAATTATTCATAATAATGGAGAGAGAAATATATTTATTCCTTTCCTTCAATGGGGTGGGAGGTTGAATTTATAATCTCATGCTTCTAACCAATGCCTTATTTAGGAGTAACAACCTAAATATTCTAGCCTATCTCAATTTACACAAAATTTGGAGAGAGATAATTATAAGAATCTAATCTATTATGACACAAACTCAATCACCATAAAATATGGAGAGAGATATTTTATTGGAATTAAATTTTCTAAATTATACAAATCTAAATTTAGATAAAATCTAAAATTGGAAATTCTATATATAGAAATAAATAGAAAGCAATCTTGTGATATTTGGAAATGATCTTGGTCATCTTAGAATGAACCAAACAAT
This sequence comes from Torreya grandis, assembly GCA_037957365.1. Classification (NCBI taxonomy): domain Eukaryota; kingdom Viridiplantae; phylum Streptophyta; class Pinopsida; order Cupressales; family Taxaceae; genus Torreya; species Torreya grandis. The sequence goes on from JARHVA010004124.1 coordinate 1,215,346, forward strand.
CATAAAATTCCTTATAAAATATTTTCCAAATGAGTCCTTAGTGGTTATATTAAATTTTTTATCAAGCCTAATGAAGTTTGTAGCAAACTTGATGAATTTCATATCAAGCATGATGAAGTCCATAGCTTTCCTGTGGAAGTTCATAGCTTGGCCAAAACATTAGTTCTTCTACCATAATCTCCTTATAAGGTCATGAGATCATACCAATAATTATTTTATCCTTTTATATTACCATTATTGTAGATATCTATTCATGAAAATGATCAATTCCAAAAAATATATAATATTTCTTTGTTGATCATCTTAGGAGATTAGTGATGAAGGTGATCTTTAGAGCTACTATGATGTACCTCAAATATGATCCTTGATTGGTACCTTATGCTCAGAGTCTAATGTTATTCATTATGGGCTGCATATACACATATTAACATCTTTCCCCAAGAATTAGTAATAATAGTTAACAAAGAGGATGCCAATGATTTTTAAATAGATAACCAAGACATAGTTTTTATATCTCATTCTAAATAAATCATAAGTTTAGAAACTACACTTAGATCCACTTCTTATGCAAGGAAAAAGGATTCTTTTTCATGGATATAATGATCCATTTTATGGTCTCATCATGAGGCATCAAGCACTCTTGAGTGAGATATTTTTATGGAAGAGAAGTATGGTTCTATGTTAAGGACAACAGTTGGGATTTAGTCCCTCTTCCTAAGGGAACAAAACTTGTTCAATGTAGATGGTTCTACTAAACAAAATTTGTAGTAGATGGGTTCATAGACAATTTCAAATAATGTTTGGTAGAAAAGGTTTTACTTAGGTACTTAATATTGACTAAACCAAGATGTTTTTCCCCATTTCCAAAATAAACTTAATCTAAATCTCTTACCATTATCATAACACCTCACTAAAATGTTTATTAGATGGATTTGAAGACTGGTTTTCTTCATGATAACCTCAAATATGGAATATAAATGGAGAAACCACAAGTATTTATGGGATATTATTCCTAATTTTGTAAAATTCCAAAATATATCTATATCTTTAAAGAAACTCTTTGAGCTTGGTATGTTAAGATGAACACCTTTCTTCTTTCAGTTGGGTTCACTAGATGTCATTCTAATTTGAATGTCTACATTTTTTGGTAGGATGATTCATTGTTGTTTCAGTTTCTCTATGTGGATGACCTATTGATCACAAGGAGTTATTCATCCACCATTACATTAGTGAAAAATTCTTTATTTGATAGGTTCTCAATTACTGGCATGGGCTTGTTGTATTACTTCCTTGGGATTAAAATTTATCAATCTAACTTTGGGATCAATATTTCACAATTTGAGTATGTTATTGATTTGATTACATGGTTTAACATGTCTGAATTTAAGATAAATCCAAATCCATTTCTATCTGGTGTGAATCTTGAGGCTGATTTTCCTTCTCGTTTAGTTGATTCTACCTCATATCAACAACTTACTAGTAATCTCATCTATTTTTCACATACTAGACTTGACATTTCATATTTAGTGAGCATGGTCTCTATATTTATATAATAACCACATGAGCTATACTGGAAAATAGATAAGTGGATTCTCCACTACATTCAAGGTACTCGTATTTTCGGTATTCACTATGGAACAAACATTGATATTGACTTGATTGGTGATACAAATTTAGATTGGGTTGATGACATTGATAATCATAAGTCTAATTTAGGATATAATTTATCACTTGGTTTAGGACCAGTTAGTTGGTCAAGCAACAAGTAGAATGATATTAATTTATCTTCTATAGAAGAAGAATATATAGGAGTTGTTAATGCTGCCACTAAGGCTATTTAGCTTAAAGGGATTTTCATTGAGTTTACTATGTAGTTTAGATGACCCATAGTCATATTTTATGACAATCAAAGCATAATCTATATGTATTAATTTATTATTACATAAATATAACAATGAAATTAATATTCACTTTCATTTCATTCGGTATCTTATCCATGAACAAGTCATTGATCTTTGCTACATATCAAATTACTGATATATTCACCAAAACCTTTACTAAGAGCAAGTATCTTCATTTTCAGACTATTCTTGGCATTTAGGGAGATCTATCATCCTCTTTTATGGGTTTTATATGTACTTTGTTACATCAACAGGCATTATTTTTGGGATCAAATTCTACAACCCACCTAAGCTATGCTTAAAGGGGGGTGTTAAACTAGGTATTTCATTCCATTTAATGGTTTTTCCCTGTACATGTTATTTAGATTGCTTAGGTATTATTTTAGGTCATTAGGGAAGATAATCCCACATTCATGAGAATGCGTGATCATGTCTATCTTCCATTGATTTAACCTATTTGGGATTAATGGAGTTTTATTCCTATTTTAGTTAAGGGTCTGTATTAATAAATTAGTAAAGAATATATCAATAAATACAATCTTTATTTGTGTAACTATTTATCTTTTTAACCTTTCTAAAAATATAAATAAATAATAATAAATATAAATTAGCAAGACAATAAATTGAGATGGTTGATACAGAGGTTGAAAATGGTTGTGCAGGACTAGGAAGGTATCGTAAACCTAAATCTAGATTTCATTGGGTGAAAGGATAGGAACATTAAAAAGTAGATGATTTGGTGTCTAGCACTATTGTCCATTCCTACCACTATTATCTAAACTAATCATAGAGACCTAAATTTTTTTGGGTAGTTGCGTTGTGCCTATGTGAGTGTGGCTATGAAAAATTGAGTGTTGGTTGTTGATACAACTCACTATGGAGCTGATTTTGTATTCAAACCCTAACCCTCCATCATGCTTAATAAAATGACATTTGAGTCACTTGAAAAAGAGGGGGGTTAGTATGAAAACTATACTAAACATTCAATCCACACCCCTTGTGTGGGCATGTTGCCTACATACCAATACTCTGAAGAGGGATTAAGCCATATGTAGTTCTCCCACCTAGTGTGCTTTATGCAATCATGTGATGTAGATGCAAATGCCAAATTGATAGTATTTGAGGTGGCTAAGTATTGGTATGAGGATTTGAGTAGGTTTGCTTCTATGTTGGGTGACTATGTGTAAATAATAGGGAAGTTTTCTTTAATGCTTTGTTTGTATTCTTGATTTCTTTGTAAGTTTGGTCACCTCCCTTATAAATGAGCTTTGAGTGGGATTTTATAGGGAACAATTGGTCATGGGTCAGATGTATTCATGCTAGGTTAACCTAATTAAGGATAAGGACTAGATTAAAATGACCATTGGGTATCAAAGTGCAAATGGATAGGACTACCAAAAATGGGACACTTATCTATGGGGTGATATAGTCCAAATGGGGTACTCATGTCCTATAGGTTAGGGACCTAGGGGAATAATATTGACACATGTAATATTGTTTGGTTGAGGTGGATTAATTATTTATAAGGTTTTGAATGACTGGTAATGAGTAAAAAGGTGTCTAGAAGGGTTGCACGAGAATGTAAAAAGGACCTATGGATGGGGTGTCACTAGCCACACTCAAACTACCAATTTGAACATTTTACATAACTAAATTTGCCCCCACTTTATTCTAGTGATGCAACAAAGTGAAATACTAGGATAAAGGAAAAATAGAAAGTGTACTTAAACTTACCTACAAAAGTGAAGCCCATGAGGATGTATGATGTTCAGTGTGCATAGAGAGCACAATGTGAAGTGTAAATCTGTAAGAGAAAATAAAGAGTAGATTATTTCTTACTAGACCTACTATGTCTAAAATAAGAACATATAAAATATGGGTAAAATAGAGAGGAAGAAAAAGGAATGAATACCCCTGACTAAGTACACAAACCAATACAAAACCTATTGTGATGTTTTATGATGTTGAGTGATGTTGGGTATGTGTTGTACCAAGAGTAATATCATGAATGAAGTTGATTGTTCAATTCCCTAAGGGTGGATCAAGAATATAAAGGTTGGCCCTTTGGCTCCATCATCACCCACTATGTAGTAAATATATATGATCATGCATGTGTTAATTGATGTTTGGAATATGCATCTAATCCCTCTAAGTAGGTGGCTCAAGAATACAAAGGCCATTTAGTTATTTAGCTCCATTATTGCCCATTATATGTGAACTATGAATTGATACTATTATGGATGTGTTTTGTATGAGATGGATTATGAAGCCTATTAATGCTTTGTAATCTAACAATTTGGCATAGATAGCCAAATATGTACTGAGAACTAGGCCAATTTTGGCCACTTTGAAAGGTGGAGATTAGGCTTGTATGAAAGCCTCTCCAAAACTGAGAACTAGGCTTATATGAAAGCCACTCTGAAATGATGTCAACCACCTACAGATGAAATAAGGCACACAATTACTGAGAATAACCAGGTAATAAAATTAATTGGAAAGAAAATAAGGCAAATGTGCCACACACATTACCCCTAATCATTAGTATTTGTAACATGGATTATTATCTGAAAGTTATACCGACTACCCAATTTAAAACTAGAAGTGAAACACATCATGTCGTGCATGATGCCTAATATATATGGATAATCTGAGTAAAACTATACTAAAATTACCTAATCTAAACTAGATTGTAGCTTGAAAAACTATAATTGACCTTAACTTTCTATCTATTTCTGAAAATTCTGGGTTTGTGAATGTTTGGATAGGAATAACAAAAAGTGGACACTTTGTTGTAGGGTATTGTAGCTTGAATGGGGTGCTCTTATCCTTTACTATTTTTTATGACTTTTCTATGTTCATACCTATTTTTTTGGTTTGTTATGCATGTTTTGAATTTTGATTACTATTTTGAGTGTTCTAAAAGCTGATTTTGATTGGTAGAGGGATTTGATCTCTATGACAGAACCCCTATTTGTTGCACCCTCTTTTGAGGGTAGGAATGAAGACCCTACAATGATTGCCCTTAAAATAAAGATCCCTACAAGTGTGTTATGCTGTGAAAATATATGATATAATAATGATGATTAAAAATATGTCTCAAGATATAACATAATTTGTGTTGGACATTGTAAGATCAATATGGGTATGCCTAGATAGATGTAACAATGTAATAGCATGTTCAATATACTTAAATAAAACTAGAAAGCTAGTTAGTTTTTAAGGAGGTATGAAGCATGATGTTTATCATGGCATCCAAGAAGGCAAGATAATGCATGATGTAGATCATGGCATTGTAAACAACTAAGAATCAAACAAGTAAACAAGCACATAAGGCAAGAAGCAAGAATCATAAAAAAGAGGCTAAGGGGCCAATCAAATAAGGGACGTGGGCACATGTCACTAAAACTAGGAAAAACAAGCATATAAGGCATGTTCAAATGCCCACATATACATATAATTACAAATAAATAAGATTGGCATAGGGCCCACAAGTACAAATAAGAGTACAATCAAAGGACATTGGCAAATGTCCTAAGGCACACACAAGAAAGAAAATAAAAATTGAGAAATGCAATCGCATCTAGCTACTCAAAGGAAAAAAGAATGCATATAAATGTTGGAAACACTATCACATCTAACTGACCAAATCAATAAGTGAAACGTGTAGTATAAGACTAGGTAGATGCTAAAAAATACACAAGTGCTATATACTAGTGTGCATCAATAGAATAATCTATATAGGCTAGTAAGTAGTGTACATCAACATGATAACTAGAGTGTGTGTTTTAGGATTGACATAACTTGGTTGGTGTAGTAATGTTGAAGATTCCCTCAGTGGGTACATTTATTGATGTATGTCTCAAATTAAAAGTAAGATGGCCCCTCAATGGGTAGAGTGAAGTAATCAAAGATTTGGGTGTCACTGCACACACTTAAAGAAGATCAAGTGAAGCATGGTAATGTATTTAAATTGATAAACAATAACATAGACTATAAAAATGTAAGTCTAGCATGTTATTATAAATGTAAAACATGGATAATGCATATAATTGAAATTTTTTTGGTGTTTTGAGTTATTTGAATGTTTTTGTATTTTGAAATATTATATTGTTTTTGGTATTTTGGAAGATTGTATTATTTTTGGTATTCTAAAATAAGCTCATCTATCTATCCTTCACGTAGTAATCCACTATGAAGGAAGCTCATCTATCTACAATCATAGTGGATTACTACGTGAAATAACACCATGTGGCCTCTGCTATGATGCATATGACTGAGCAATAGATTGAGATGGAAATATAAACTATGATGGGGGCTCATTTAATATTGATCATAGTAGATTGCTATGTGAAATAGGTCCCTAAAAACTTAGTTGTAGTGAATATCTATTTGAAGCAATAATCTGTGATATAGGTTCATGTAATCTTAACCACAGTGGGTTACTATGTGAGATAGGACCCCAAAAACTCTACTGTAGCTCCTATGACTATGTTGGATATGTATATATAATTTTACTATGTACTCTATAGACTCCACTATTATATGTAGGTTATTATTTTTATATCATTCTCCAAACCCTCTAAGTAGGTGGGATAGGAGATCTCCTATGAGGCTCTATCTTAGAAACTACATTACTCTCACGATGAATAACTGATGATTCCTATGAAGCAATGTCTTGGGATGACTCAATCATGGAGGAATGAGGTCTATGGATTCATGATGGAGGATATTTTAGTGCCCCTAGTGTGAATGATATGATGTTGTTATCAACACATCTATTAATATAGTCCTTCAGTTCATAATAATCATTGTCTCAGTATCTATAGATATGATGATAGTTACAAAAGGGGAGATGTGGTTGTCTATGTAAGAGATGTGGATCTTGATGATGAGTAGAAGGTAATATGATTAACCTCTTATATAGTAGTGCTAATAATATGACATATGGTTTATCTTGATCTAAATCAAACTATAGTGGTGCCCTCCTATTGTTCTCTATAGTGCATATTGTAGGTGGTGCTCTAGAAACTAGCTATCTATTCTTAACCGGTTTATTTTCTATTTGTGGTATCCTATCTTATTTGGTACATGGTGTATTCTATGTGCTATGAGCTATACATGGAGTTAATTCTATAAAATCTAGAGTAAGCTGATCATTTGAATTTAACTCAATCAATCCTAATTTCTTTTCCAAGGCTAAAACTTTACAACATAACTACCTAAAATAGGACTCTATCTGATATAATATATGATCTAGGAGGGGTTGGTAAATCCCCTTAATAAATATATGATGAAACTCTAAATATGTTGGTTTATAGATCAAACATAACATGTGAGTCTTAAATTGTAAGATATAATCACTAACTGGATCTAAAGGATTTTGACACAATCTAGAAAGTTTCTCATATGTAACATGAGGGCCCATGTTTGCTATGTAATATATGAGAAATGTCTCCTCTAATTCATCATATGTATGCAAGGAACCAATAAGGAGTATATTAAATAATTAATTATGTGCATTATTGACTAATGTTTGCTAGAACAACTTAAGTAGAATCGAAGGACTCGCATGAGATGGCAAAGCCTTCTAAAAGGCTTTAAGGTGTATGAATGGATTTTTAGTTCCATCAAATTGAGGAAATTATGGTATATATAAGTGCTTAGGTAATGAAGCTTTGATAAATGTCTTTAGAAGAGGGTTACCATGTAAGTCATTGGCATCTATCCAATACTTATAATCTTTGTTTTCCAAAGTAAGGAGATGTACTTGGTGTTGTAATTCACCAACTGCATGCATCAAAGAAATAATAACTTGGGATGGTATATTATTATATTTAATTAGTTCATTTAAACATTAAATTTGATCATTTATTTTAGCCATGGGAATGCTAAATTTAGCAATTGGATCATAGAGAGGGGGTGTGCTCACTTGAACCTTTGGAGGAATGGTAACTTGGACCTTAGGAGAGGGATGTGGGCTACCATTCTCTTTGGGTGGAGAGTGATAAATAGGTGCTATTTTAGTAGGGGGTGGCTTGTGAGATTCATGGATATTTTTAGTATTTAGTGAATCATGTTCAAATGGAATAGAAGATGTGATGTTATCATTGACATGTGCATCATTTGAAATAGAATCATGCATAGAAGTAGAAGAAACATTTTGTAATGCATTATTTTCTAGAGGAGTGAGAGAAGAGTTAGAAGCATGAGATGCATTTTATTATTCACTATATGCATAATAGTCATCATTATTCCATGCATTATCACAATAGGAATTTTGTTCATTTGAAAGAAGAGAAGTAGAAGTATCACTTTCATATTCACTCTCATTGTCATATTCATTTTCATGTTTACTATCATACTCATTATCACTAGGGAGAGGGGTAAGAGAAGATGTTAATTATTTTCTAATATGCAATAAATTGTCATGTGAAATTAGAATACTATGTGCATCTATGTTATCCTTGAATGGAGTGCATGCATTATTTTCATTTGCAATATGAGAAGTAAGAGTAAGAGATTTATCATTTAGACATTCTTTTGTCATTTTTTGAGATGAAAAAGTAGAGTTAAGAACATGAGATTGATCATTTGAAATATGCATTGTAAATTTGATTCTATTTCATTTATATTGTTATAATTTGAACATAGAAGTAGCAAAAGAGAGGGAGATTTAAACATTATCTTGTCATTGTTTGAGATGAAAAAGTAGAATTAAGAACATGAGATTGATAATTTGAACTATGCATTGGAAATTTGATTCTATTTCATTTATATTTTTATATTTTGAACATAGAAGTAGAAAAAGAGAGGGAGAAACTAGGTTCAAATGCAAAAAAAATTATCACCAATGAGAGGTATACTTAGAATTGCATGACTAATTTGTACATTTGATGTATTGTGCATAAGAGAATGAGGTGAAAAGTAACTTTCCCACTTATCAAAATCATTTTCCTTGGAAGAGGGAAGAAAAGAGATAGGATTGAGAGAAGAAGATGCATCTACTTTTTATTCACTATCACTTTCATATGCATCATCATATTCCTCGTTACAACAATAAAAATTATCTTCATTATAAATGAAATCATTTTCTTCATTTTTGGCTAATGTGCAATTTTGTAAACTTGTCCATTCATTGTCATAATTATGAGAAAAATTAAGAAATTTATCTATAGGATGAGAGGGAAGAAGTGCCTTAGTGGCCATTTTATTGCTTTCACCAAAAAGAGTATGTAAAAGTATTGTTAATCAAATAAATGCAAGAATGACTACTAACATAAAAATTTTGAAAATATTTTCAACACTCCAAATAATTTGTAAAAATTCTATAAATTTTATCTAAAAAATGTAAGGGAAGAAGGCTTAGGGTTTGAGGACCTAGTTTGGAAATCTAGGGTTTTGGGTTGGAGGTTTAGAATTTTGAAATTATTGTAATAATTTGAATTCTAAAATATATTTGAATAAAAAAATGTATAAAAATTTATACAAAAATCAAAATTTTGAAATTGAATTTTTGTACAAAAATGTGAAGGAAAAACCTAGGGGTACCTAGGGTTTGAGATTTTGTTTGAAGTAAGTTGGGTTCACTAAATGATTTAATTGGGAATAATGGATTTTTATTCCTATTTTAGAGATTAGTAAATCAATATAGAATATAACAATAAATATAGTCCTAATTAGTGTAACTATTTGTTTTTTCCACTTCTCTAATAATAATAATAAATAAGAAGAAATATAACTTATCTAGAAAATAAAATAAGATAATTGATACAGAGGTTGAAAATTATTGTGCAGGAATAGGAAGGTGTCATAAACTTGAATCTAGCTTTCATTAGGTGAAAGGATAAAAGCACTAAAAAGTGGATGCTTTAGTGCCTGATGTTGTTGTCCATTCCTATCATTATTTTATTAACTAATCATAGAGACCTAAAACTTTTTAGGTAGTTTTGTTATGCTTGTTTGAGCGTGCTTATGAAAAATTAAGCACTAGTTATCAATAGAACTCACTATGGAGCTGATTTTGTCTTCAAACCCTAAACCTCCATCATGATTGATAAAATGACATTTGATTCACTTGAGAAAGAGGGGGGTTAGTGTGAAAGATGTACTAAATGTGCAATACACACTCTTTGTGTGGGAACATTGTCTACATACCAATACTCTGAAGAGTGATCAAGCCATATGTAGTTCTCCCACCTAGTGTACTTTGTGAAATAGTGTGATGCAGATGTAAATGCCAAATTAATAATGTTTGAGGTGGCTAGGGACTAGTATGAGGATTTGAGTAGGTTTTTAGCTATTTTGGGTGACTGTGTACAAAGAATAGGGAAGTTTTCCTTAGTGCTTTATTTGTATTCTTACTTGCTTTGTAAGTTTGGTTACCTCCCTTGTAAATGAGCTTTGAGTGGGATTTTATACGGAACAATTGGTTATGGTTCATATGTATTCATGATACCTTGACCTAATTAAGGATAAGGACCATTTTAAAATGACCATTGGGGCTCGAAGTGAAAATGGACAAGAACGTAAAAAATGGGACACTTATCTATGGGGCACTATAGTCCAAATGGGGAACTCCTATCCTATAGGTTAAGGACCTGGGGGAATAGGATTGGCATGGGAAATACTATCTAGCTGAGGTGGAATAACCGTTTAAAAGGTTCTAGATGACTAGAAATGAGCAAAAAGGTGTCTAAAAGTGTCTCAAGAGCATGTAAAAAGGACCTATGGATGGGGTGTCACAAGCCACACTCAAACTACCAATTTGGCCATTTTATTTGACTACATCCACATATATATTCACCTTTCCTATAAATTTTTTGGTTAATGATCAAATGATAAATTATTGATTATTATTTTGGATCATGTTTGATTTTTCTCTAAAACAAGAATTTTCTTTGTGCATTCGTGTCTATTCAGTCCTAATCCTTGATTGTGTCCCACTCCAACATGTATTTAATGTATTATGTCTCAATTAACATTCTAAATAAGGTTTCATTAGATTACATTTATAATTAGAGTTAATTTTAATTCATAATTAATTCTAGTCTAAATAGTAATTCATACATTGGAGTCAAACCATTCATATATAAAGTGTGTAATGACGTCACATTAAGTGCATATAAGTTTTTTTAATTATTATAGTATTAAGCGATATAAAATAGATTAAAACTATAGATAATAAAATTATGTAAAATATAGTAATAATTCTCTAATATGATTTGAAATTGATATTTTAAATATTGCATTATTTTGATTTAGAATTGAAAAATAAAGAGGAGATAAATATACTTAGTTGATTTTAGTTTTTTGTCACTCACAGAAGTTATCTTTATACCCGTAAATTATGTGTCTACTTTTAAAGTTGTTTAGACTTGAAATAAAGGCATAATACTTCCTTGGACTTTTTGATAGAGTCTAAATGTTATGGTAGCTAGCACTATTTGATGGTTATTAGTAGTGTCCCTGTGCACTACACAAGTTTATAATTCCTTATACCCATACACCTATACCTAAAAACTACTTATTGTGTGTCTGCACCTTTGATCATTTTCATTGATGTTTGATTTCATTTTATTTCTTCCAAAACCCAATTTTTATTTCAACCACAAGATGCCTTTGAAAAATGGGTTAGTACTTTGGGTTTGATATCCCTAACCAGTCCTCGCTGAATGGATGAGCATTTCTTATGTTTTAATACTCTATAAAGAGTACTAAAAAACAATTAGTTCTCCCACCTAGGTTTATGTGTGAAACATCTTGAAAAATATAAAATGCATTATAATTATTTTATCTTTGATAGTTGGGAATATGCAAATTTTATTTTTGTGTACTCAAAATTGGATTTATTATTACTCCTTTAAGGGATTTCTATGTGTGTGTGACTTTTTTAATAGTGTCTCAAGAGAGTTCCAATTTATTCCTAAAGTTTCCAAATGATTCTCAAGATGTGACCAGGTAAATATAAACTTATGAATGATTGATTTTTATAGTTAGCTCTTCATTATTTCTCTCTATATTCAGCCATGATATGTGTCTAGACATACCTAATAGATACTTACAAATTTAGAAAATAAATTTTTGGTTCACCTAGACACTATTGGTAGAAACCAACCCCTATGATAACTAGTATTATCCAAACATCACTGATATTATCCTACAAGTTTAATTCAATGATATAAGTTATGGAGTAGGTACATCTAGAATTATGGAATGTTTATGTATAAAATAGGTTAAACTTGAATAGTTACATATAGTTAATAGAGTTGGCCAAGATAATAGGTGGGTAGATAGATAGAAATAAAGTGTGCTTAAGATTAAAATGTATGTTAGATATCTAATTATTGGATAGTTAGTGTCTACACATTTCATTAAGTGAAATGAATATTTCTGGTTAAACTGTGAAAAAAATTAAATTGACATTTTAGATCACGCTTCATGAACCACCATCAAGATAAGATAATAGTTTGATTAGATTATAGATTTAAGGTTATACTTATAGATGTTAGCAGTGAATTGTTTTGATCTCAGGTAGTTGGGAAATAAGTGAAATATTAAAATAATAATAAATACTAAATGAGGTAACCACATTAATTATCTGTTATTTAAAAAAGGAACTAAATACTATTTTTTTAAGTAATATATTGTTAAAAATTAAAATTTTATGCCTCCAAGAGAAATTTTAGTAAAAATTAATTAAATTATATAATGGGAAATTAATTAATTTTTTTGTTTGTATTAATATACAATGAGACTTACAAAAATATATTTGTATTATTTATCAATAAATCAAATTAAAGCATCTAAATTAAATATGATATTTATATATATATATATATATATATATATATATATATATATATATATATATATATATATGATACATGGTTTTATTACGCCCCCAACTAAAAAGGAAAAAGTATTCTAGAGAACAGCCAATAAGCATATACTAGACACTAGAATAACTGAAAAAGGGCCAAAATTAAATGACCAAATCAGAGCCCTTAAGAACAACAGGGGAGACATTAAACCATTACCATAAAATCAAAAAAAAATATACAAGACTTATAGAGGTCCAATAAGAAGAAAAAAACATAGAAAATATGCATACAAGCCTTAGAAATTAATGTCTATCTACACGTTATCATTAATTTCATCCAAAAAAATGATCTCTTTGCCTCTATAGACGTTATCTTCCACTTCACCCTTGACCACACACTTAATCTTCTTCCTTGGGCCCTTACACACTACTTTGGGTGCCAGTGAGATGGTGATGATAGGGGTATCCATCCCAAATTTTGAATTTAATGACTTGTTGAATTAGTGTGGGGCAGCTATTTAACCATGAGAAACCCATTTCATTAATTTCTTGATAGTTGTAACTTGTGTCTTGTCATGGTAGTTTTCCATTAGTTGAGAGTTCTCCAAATCAAGCACTGCCACTGAGCCATGGGTGGCATGGATATGAAATTCCTTTCTAGAAGGTTTGATGAGCATACTTTCTTCCTCAGTTCTTCCACAAAACTCAAGAGGACCATGAAATGAGTTTACATAGCTCTAAAAGTTGATGCAATAATAAGACCAATGCCATCCATGCCCAAAAATAACAAATTAGGAAGGGGAGATAAGTCATGCATAATGATTTTATTCACTATCCCCACTTGATGCTTAGGCCGCACATAGAAAGAAATAACCTTCACCACCACCTCTAAATCAGAGATCAATATCATCAAGTTTAACATGAAGACTGCTAAAATCTTAGAATTAACATGGAAATGGACACTTTGTGCCATAAAATCCTATCCTAGGATGCATGACACCACTTAAAATAATTCTTCTGATAGAATCTAGAAAATATGTTTGAAATGAGCTCTTGAAATTAGACCACCAAAATCCATCTACCAAACCTTGTTTCTACCATAGATGCATGGGGTAATAATAGTAATTTTTGTGATTTTATCCATAATAAAACCTTTGAGAGTATCAAAAAACTATGGTGTCCAAGAAGAGAGCTATGTTAATGAAAAATTAGTAACAAACATTCCCTTCAACCTACTAAAAAAACTAAGGATTCTAAGAAATCATGATGCAGGAGGGAATTGTTTTGACTCCCTCATGCCACGTACAACTACCATCTTGCCCAATCAATCAACAATCATTTCAATTATGATTTCAACCCAAAATTAAAAATCATTTATGATGGGAGATTAATAATGATAATTATGGAGGATTTAGATGGGGTATTAGCTACCATTATGGATGTAACCAAGATAATCAAAATATATCAAAAAGGCTCTCCTCTAAACCTACCATTTTTTAGATTGATTTTTAAGAAAAAGAAATATAAAAAAGGAGTAAGGTGAATAAAGATCAACCCATCTCGATCAGGGGGAGGGATGGTAAATATTCCCATGTTTCCCTCATATTATTAACCTGACAAACCTCAACTTGATTAATTTTATAGTTCACAAGGAAATCTGCTACCAAATTTGCTTCATGGAAGCAATGGTTCAATTCCATGGAAGAGAAAGTCTTCAATTTCTCCTAGATATTTGAAAAGATATTTTCTAAGTGCTAAGAGGTGGCCATTTTATTTTGGAGTTTAGAAATAATCACCTATAAATCACCTTCCACAATCAACTTTGGGATATCACACTAGATTGCTAAATTAATCCCACTAGTAAGTGCTTAAGCTTCTACTTCATTATTTGTTCCATACTAGATTTTTTTGGAAATTGATCATATTAGAGATATTCTACAATTTTGAATAATAAATTTGGCCCTAGAAGCTCCTGGATTCCCCCTAAAATCTCCATCAAAATTAATTTTGAACTAGCCTATAAGTGGTGGATTCCAATTTCCATTCCTACCTTTTTTCCTAAAGACTATGGTTGACCTATTAATAGGGGGAGAGATCAGATTCCATTTTGTGCTCATCCTCATGTCCCATCTTGAAATATGGCTATTTATCCTTTTAACTTAAGAATAAATGACTTCAAAAATCAAAACCTCAATTTCTTTTAAAATCTTTGAGAGAGACTTTTATTTGCCTTCAAAGATGTGTTAATTTCTCTTTTTCCAAATAAACCATACCAAAATTGTAGGGCTGACCTACCATAGTCGAAAAATTCAATTTTAGTAGTCACCAATAGGCCAAGACGAAAAGGTAGTGAGTAGTGATAGTGGCCAAGCCCAAGATCACTCCAACCTGTAATAGATCTAAATCCAGTACCAGGTTGTGAAGGGGTAAGCAAAAAGTAGATGATTTGTCATTTCTTCATCATTTTTATAGAAGCAACATCAAGATGGACCAATGAATCCAATCTTAGTGAGTCTATCTTGAGTTAAAATATGACCTTGAATTGTAAGCTAGGCAAAATCCCCAACTTTTTATAGCCCAATTTTGTCCCAACATAGATGATGCACCCAAGACATCAAATCATCAGTGGCATTAGCCATTTGATAACCAAGATTAAATTTGTAAATTCTTGACTCATCACCAATCTAATGCAAGGTATCTTCATTTTCATTTAGAAAATTTTTCCTATTTTTCAGGCAATTAGATAATTATGTCACCTAATCCACTAGAATGTTTAGACCATCTATGCTTTTGCACCCCCAAAAAGGCAAGCTAAAATTTACCTATAATTCAAAATAGTTGGACACTGAGGTGCCCCACACAATAGTGAGAATCCATTTAGCATTATTCAAGTGTGGATTCTCTATGATAGGCTTGTGGCCATTCCATGAATCATCCCAAAAATTTGCATTCTTTCCATTGTTAATAGTCAAAGAGACATGTTCAACAATAATATGTCTACATTTTAGGAGGAAATTACAAAAATAAGAGCCTTTTGGGGGATTAATAATAGAAATAATGCTCTAAGGTTCATAAAAATATAAATATTTGCTTCAAAGCAATTTGGACCATAAAGCATCAAGTTTGGACATCAAACCCCAAACCAATTTTGCTTGAAGCACCCTGATCTAGAGGTTCAAATCCTCAACTCTAGCACCTCCCATTTTATTAATTTTAGAGACCCTTTCCCATTTCAAGAGTGGGATTTTCCTTTAGTTCTATTTCCATTACCACAAGGAGTCTTTCATGGTTTTATTTAGTTTCTTGAAAATGTGATTAGGAGGTTGTAGCACCGAGAGGAAATAAACCAAAAAGGCATTCAAGACCAACTTAATGAACATAATATGACCTATTAGTGTTAGCCATTGGCCTTTCCAAGAGGCCAGGTGATTCTTGAAGGATTGAACCAAACCCTCCTAATGGATAGAGTGTGAGAGAATAGAGAAAAGAGGGACCCCCAGGTATTTAGAAGGAAGTTCTCCCATATTGAAACCCAATACTAAGGAGATCGCTTGTTTCACTTGCTATGAGCAGTTTAAGAAGAAAATTTCAAATTTTTTGATATTGATCATTAGTCTTAAAGTAGATTTATAGCTAATCAGATTATCTTTGAAATTTTGAGATTACCTAACTACCTCTTGACCAAATAAGAATGTATCATTATCAAACTACTGATGCATCAGATTATCTATACTTGTAGAGACATGAATACCATGAAGCATGGATTGGTATTTATGGATTTCACTACTCTGCCTAAATCTTTAGCCATCAAAATTAAAAGAAAGGGGAATAAAGGATCACCTTACTAAATTCCTCTTGAGGCTTGGAAGAAACCTACTGGACTGCCATTTACCAAGATGGAATATTTTGGACTAGAAATGCAGCTAAAAACTCAATTACACCAAGATTTATTGAACCCATATTTCTCTAGGATCTTTAATAAAAAATGCCAATATACCTTATCATAATATTTTTTAATGTCAAGTTTTAAAATCATGCCATTTAGATGAGTGACCATGAGGAAATGTATAATTTCATGTGAAATAATCACACCTTCCTGAATATTTCTACCAGGGATAAAACCAATCTGTTCCTTTGAAATCAAAAGCTCCACCTTTGTGATAATATTATAGGTAGTATTACACAAATAAATATCCTTGAAATCACTAAAATTTTCTTGTGAGTCTCCCTTGGGAGTGAGGGAGACAAAGGTTACATTTAAATCTATGAAAACTTTGGTTCTCTTTCTAGATTCTTTCACCATCTATAACACTTCCTCTCTCACCAAATCCCAGAAAGTCTAAAATAAATTAGTTAGTAATCCATCTAGACTAGGTACCTTATCTTTTTCCATGGAAAAAATAATATCTCTAACTTCCTAAAGAAAAAATGGGGCCATAATCCATTCATTTTAATCTGGAGTGACTAGTCTTGGGATGAAACTTAAGTTGTGGTTCTGGGCCTACATATCAAAAAAAATCATTGCTAAGTATATCAGAGAAGAAGTTGATCACCTCATTCTTGATGTCATGATGATTACTCAAGATATTACCAGTCAATGATCTTATATGTGAGATATGATTGACATTCCTTTTGATCTTGATAGAGTTTTGAAAAAAAATCAAGTTTCTATCTCCTTCTTTTAACCATTTAGTCCTAGACTTTTATTTCCAAAAAAATTCTTCATATTGAAGTAGTTATCCATATTCATCAAGGAGAGAATTTTATTTCCTATATGAGGATTGATCCATGCTGGCTTAGAAAATGGTTCGATTTAGATTTTCTAGGTCAGATTCCACTCTCAATTTTTCATGGAAAATATTTTTGAAACAATTGATGTTCCACTGTCTAAGATGACCCTTGATGAACTAGAGTTTTTTGGCTATGAAAAACATGGGAGAGTGTGAGTGTATAGGTAAATTCATACACCAATTTTTAATGAGCCCAACCAAAGAATGATCTCTACACCACATTTTTCCCACTTGAAAGGACAATGTGAGGGTGTTTGGTCAATATTAATGGACAAAATAATCGATAAATGATTGGAGCTAGCAAAGAATAAGATGAAAGATTCTAACATCCAATTTTGAGACATCTAGGTGTTAGAGATAATAAATATAGAAAGATGATCTAAAATATTTTGATCCCCACATATTTTATTTCTCTAGGTGAAATACCCCACTTTAAGAGGTAAGTAGGGAAGCTCATTACTGGAAATAAACTGAGAAAAGTCAAGTTTACCTAAAGAACCAAAGTGTTTACCTCCATATTTTTTAGATGGATGTAAAATAACATTAAAATCACTACCCAAAACTTTTTTAGAAATAGAAAATTGGGTGTGCATATCTGCCAATTTAACCCAAAGATTTGACCTATTCTAAAGATTATTAGGACCATAAACATTACACACGAAAAAAGACAAATCATACTCGAGGCAAGAAATTTTACAAAATTACTAGTGAGGACCAACTTTAATAAAATCCACTTGAACTCTATAGGGAACCAAAATAATCACCAGACCACCTAAGGCCCCGACAACTTCCTCAAAAAGGCAATTCCAATTTTTCCAACCAAAATGCATCAAAGAAACATCTTTAGAACTTAGCTTAGTTTCTTGAATCAAAAAAATATCAAGAATTTATGATGAGAGAAGATGTTTAACCAAACATATTTTGTTAGGGTCATTAAGGCTCCTAACATTATAAGATATGATTTTCATTATCCTTGTGGGAGGACTTTCACCTCCCACATATCAAGGCTAAAAATTTAAGATAAAGTACATTGTTTGCCACTCAAAAGTTCCTCAACAGTATGAGCATGTTTATTTCTCCTACCTCTCTTCATAGTTGTACCATAATTTGGGGTTTTTAATGTGCTTAGGGTTTTCACAATGGAAAAACACTCTCTTGAGTTAAGTTTCTCTTTAGAATCCAATTCTTTTGCTTCTGAGTCACTGATCAGAGCCTCTATCATAGGATTCTCCTCTTATAATAATTGATACTTATTAGGAGAAATATTTTCTTTATCCAAAATTAAATCTCAGTGTTGTATGATGTTCTTGATAGCTTAGGATTGTTTTGAAATGAAATCACACCCTTTGATCAAGGTATTCAAAGAAAGGGAGTCTAGCTTACCTAACTGTTCCAGTAGAGCTTCTATCTTAGGAATATTTACACTCTTATTTTTTAGGGATAAACAATCCTCAGGGGGAAAGTCCTTTGTTAAGGGTAAATATTCCTCCTATGGCCTAGAAGAATAAGGTGCATCTTTATTTGTAGTATTTTCCAAAGATGCTTTTATCCCTTTCTTTTTCCCCATATTCTTCTGCTAGGTAGACCAAAACTTTCTAGTATTTTTTAGATGGAAAGATGTTGAAGAAGATGGAGTCGGCTTCTAGTTTTGATGAAAAGATGTCATGGGTATCCTAGTACCTAAGCCTGGGTAGTGTTTTTGAATATGACAATTTTTTTTTCATTTGAAACACTGGCAAGGGATGTTTTCAAAATCCATTGTTTGATTCCACACTTGATTTTTTTTGGGACCTCTTCTAAAATATTGAGAACTGGGCATTCTTAGATATTTAAATTAGGGCATATAGTGGGATTATTTTAGATATTTAGGCCATGACATTTAATAATTTCACATTTTGAGACAAATTAATTGATTTAGATGGGTAAAATTAAAAATATTTAGACATATTTTGGGAAATCTATGTGATTGTGAGGAACTATTAAAAATCATGTAAATATTTATAGTAGATGCATGATATAAAACATATAAACATCACACAAAATAAATTTGTGATATAAATAATAAAACCAAGGTCATGTTATTAATCATATATGTAACCATACACATGGACATAATATATTAATCAAGAATCACACAACCATACAAGACATGGCATGACTGTGACATGACATGAATTATAGGATCTTCTATCACAACTGATACATAATGTAATAAGAAATTATTAATGTACATGATGAGATCATAAACTTTCCAATCCAAATCCAACAAGTAACACTTTTCTCTTCCATTAACTAGTTTTAAAGTGGATTTAGGTGTGATTTATGAATTTCTAACTTGTTTAAGGTAAAATATATGACATATATTTGAGTTATTATTTAGGAATGAATTTGGTTTGGATTTTCCTCTATATTCTAACATTTTTTGGAAAATATATATGATATATTTTCAAAATGTCATATTACTCATTAAAGAATGGGAGCTGAAGTTTTGAGACAAATATCTAGTAGAAAATTTGATTTTAGAGAATTTTAAATATGTTTAGGTTTGGCTCCAAAATATTTTGACTCTGAAATGTTCATACATAGTTATTAATAAAACAACTCTAGACTATTTAATCCTAGACTCTGTATGTGAATTTGGAACCAGAGTATTCTAGGTAGCTCTAGATTATTACTTAATAGCTCTATAAAAGTTGGAAAGATAATTTTGCATGATCAAATGACATGTCAACATTTCAGAAGCATCAGATGGTTATAATACTCTATTTTTTAATACTAAAAAAGTGGTGTTTGGACACTACAAAGGAATTTCAAGTGATTAGATGCTAACAATTGCAAATATTTAGCAAAGAATAGTAAAATCTTGAATCATTCAAATCCATTTATTACTCTCCCATGTATATCCCCTAAATAGTTACGATGAGTAAGATTAGAATCTTAATAAAAGTCTTGAATAAAAAAAACTCTCCAATGTTTTATTATTAAATAAATAAGATGAGGAGTAGTATTTGAATAGGATTCTTTTTAGGTGTAATGGTTTCTCACACCTATCTTTTGATAAATGTGATAAGTGGTTAAATTATATTAGGATTTCAAATAAGAAATAAAACCTCCCATGAAGGTAGGAAGATAATTTTATATTATTGGAAGATTGACTATGTAAATTGAGAGTGATGTATTATAAATATAACTTTCAAACACTTTGATGTAAGTTAATTTTTAATAGTATAATATTGAATAAAATACAACTTTGTGTTCTCAAGTATCTTTGACAACATTTTTATGATTAGTTTTTGTCCCAATCCAATGGAGGAACAAGGGCCCACTCACCTGAGTAGGAAATTTTCATTGGTATTTCTTGGAATATATTTGTTTTTGTCATTGAATATTTTATTTTTAATAAAATTATTATTTAATCTATAAAATGTATGCATGTGTAAGTGCTTAAATATTAAATAAAAACTCGGCATTGAGTTAGATTTACATTATGTTCTAAATTTTACTTGGTTGAATTATGAATATAGGTTTGATTTACTTTTAGAAATTAGATTAAGATGGATTATTAGTTAACGTTTCATTTCTAGTTGTATAAAACAAATCTTAAGATAATATCTCCTTTTCCCTTATTTCATACAACCTTAGACACCACCCTGGATTAACAATTATTAAATTAAAGTGAAAGATTAATGACACTCATCACTTTTTGGTGCCATTTCCATAGAATCTTAGGTGTCACTAGGAAATAAACATTAAACTAGGAATTGTGATAAAAATTTCTAAAATGTTTCCATGTAAAAATTATATTCCCTCACTCTTCTAATGATTAAAAAAAGTATTTTTAAGTGACAATAGACAAATTTTATAGGATAATTATGGTAAGTAAAATCAAATTCTCTCATAACACTTCAGTTTAAAGTAAATATTAGTCTAACAATACTTTAGGAGTAATTTCTAAAATTAATATATATATATATATATATATATATATATATATATATATAAGTTGATGATTAGGCAAAGAGTCTCAATAAGAAATGTATTAGACACCCCAAAACCAAAACATAGGTAATGAAGAGTCATCAGACAAGGTTGAGAGAGAATAAGCCTTAGAGGAGGAATAAATAATATCATCACATGAATCCATGGGATTTCCCTTTGAATAAAATATGGGAGATCTAATAAATGTCACAACTGATCAATAAAGGGCCTTCACTTATCCCATAGTATTATACCTAAATGAGGAAGCCCTTATGAAAAATATATCCCCATACATATTACCTACTTTTATGGGTATAGCTTCATAATACCATAATTAGTTTTTATTTGAATTCAAAGTTTTTTATCACCATATGATTATGTAATAAATAATTAGAAACTAAAATGATTTCCCTCAATGCTCAAATATCCAACTATGTTATAGTCCATGGGGTTGGAACTAGACTCCATATGCTCTTGGGATGAAATGGATTTTTTTTTTTGAATAAGTATTAACATTTTTGTAGGGCTTGATACCATAAATAATAACCATTTATGGTGAAACAAAATGAGGATGAATGCCGGGAATATTATCTTGACTAAATATTCTTGGTCCATTGATGATGCAACAATACATTAGACCAATAGTTAATCCAGATAATATTTTTCAAATGACTAAATGATGAATCCTGAGATAATTTTAACCATATGTAAAAACAAATTTTAAGTCTTAGATATCATTGATATTTGTAGGAAATACTCATGAACTAAGCCTAAAATTTGAAATAATAAACAAAGGAAAATAAATACCAAGATGAGTTAAATCATAGATAAATTTTCAAAACTTAAAAATAAACATTTTGGTCAATTTGAACACTACAATGGATGAAATCAATACAAATATAGGAATAGTGAACCTTTAGCACTATATATTATCTCAAATGTAAGGACAAACTGATGTATGAGAATCATGTGTATTGTTAGAATTATCTACAGGATCTAATAAATCTAGTCGAAAGCACAAATAAGAGATAAAATAGTAATAATAATAAACAATAATTGTATATTTGAGACAATAACAAAAATGAATAAATAACTTAAATATGATGAATTACTCTAATAATTCAATATTAATCTAATATAGAATACCCAAAAAGCAATTGCTTATATAGATTAAGGTGAGAAAGATAAAGATCAGGGAACTCACACAACACATGTAGTTCAACTGATATTTGACTACAAGAATAATGGAGTACAACTCCACACTAACAAGATAGGTATCCAACTTGTGTAAATGATCAACACAATTTGACTACTAGTTAATCAATCTTATCATATCTTACCCTAAATAGTGGAGTGGAACTCCACTATAACAAGATATGCATCTAAGTTGACTACTTGCTAAGTAAGCTTATCCTATCTGGTGCAAATTATTAATCAACATAATATACTAATTACAATAATTAATTAGTGTACCAATATAAATAATAAATACAAGTAAATATAATAAAGCAAATAAATGCACCAATACCCCCATAAGTGAAGCTTAGGTAGGGCTATGTAGATAAGGGTCTCAACAATGTGTAGCCATATTAGGTACTCTGTAAAAATAGATTAGGAAAGGAGAAAACCTAAAAGATAAAAAAATCCTCAAAATAAATGTCTAGGAGACCCCCCTTAAGAAATGATGTCCCCTAAAGAACTGATGTCTCACACCCCTAAAAGAGATCAAAAGTGAAGATACTTACTCTTAGTGAAAGGTTTGGTGAAAATATCTATAATATGCTCCTCTATAGGACAATATTGAAGATCAATGATCTCTACCTGAATTAGCTCCTTGATAAAGTGCATATGGATCTCTATGTGTTTGGTTCTTTGATGATGAACTAGATTATTTGAGATCTAGATAGTGCTTTGGTTATCACAGTAGATGACTGATGGCTTTTAAAATGGAACACCAAGCTTAGTGAGAATATTCTAGAGCTAAATAGCCTCAGTAGTGGCATTAATAGCACCATGATACTCAACCTCTATAGATGAAAGATCAATAGCATTTTTTTCTTACTCTGTCAATAAATGGGGTTAGATTTGAAGTGAAAGCTATAACCAAAAGTGGACTTACGATCATCATAATCACCAACCCAATCAAAATCTATGTATCCCACCAAGTCTAAACCTATACCTACTATATAGTGAATCTAGTATTTGGTAGTGCCTTGAATGTAGCTAAAAATATGCTTGGTAGCTCTCTAATGAAGCTCATGTGGTGTCTATTAAAGCATGAAACCATGCCAACTGCATATGAAATGTTGGGTCATTTATGAGTCAGATAGATGAGGCTACCTAAAAGCTAACAATACAATGTGGCATCAACCAAAAGAGTGGAATAATGAACCTCAAGTCTAACTCTAGATAAGAAAGGAGTTAGTGTAAGCCTACAATCAGCCATTTGAAATCGAACTAACAATTCCATGGCATACTTGGGATATGAAAGTGTAATCCTCAAAGAAGACTGTGCTATCTGTATCCTAAGAAAATAATGAAATAATCCCATGTATGTCATATAAAACCTATCATGAAGTGCAGTCTTAACACTATTGATGATGAAAATTATGCTCCATTTAATAATGAGATTATCAACATAGATCACCAAGTATAATAGTGAATACTCTTTCCATACAATGTAGACATTCAGATCTAAGTGACATCTCGAGAACCCAATTGAGAGAATAAATGTGTCCATCTTAGAATACCAAGCCCTAGGGGCTTGTTTTAGACCATATAGAGACTTATTCAAGTATCATACCATTGAAGAATCTTGAATGAACCTCTGTGGATTCTCCATATAAATTTCCTCATGAAGATCCCCATGAAGAAATGCACTCTTCACATCTATTTGATGTACAACCCAACCATGAGCTACACTAATAGCTAGTATCAAGTGAATATAATTCATTTTAGCAACATGCATAAAGGTTTATATATAGTCAATGCCTTCTACTTGGGAAAAACCTTTGGCCACTAAGTGTGCTTTATACTTATCAATATTTCCATCCATTGTAAACTTAGTCTGATATATCCACCTACATAATACTAATTTTCTTCCCTTAGGAAGAGGAACAAGATCCCAAGTGTTTTCTTAATCAATAACTCATACTCTTCTCCATCATTGAATCCACTCAACTATCCCTATGGCTTCTTGAAAAGAATGTGGATTAGAAGCTATGGTAATGTAGGAATGTGGAAGATCATGTTGTCACCATTTTATTATTCTATCTAATAGATCCCTAAAAAGAGGGTCTGCATCCACCAAATTTTGTCTAGCCTATAAAGGCATCAATGGGTAAGGATCTGGAGGAGGAGGAACATGACCTACTAAACCCTGTTGGGGAGGTATTACCTCATCATCCTTGTGAGTAGATGGAGTATCATTTTGACTACTATCTAATTCTTCTAAGGAAGAAGAATGAGAAATGTTAGAAGATAAGTCTAGAGTAATTTCTTCAAAGTAGACACTTCTCACTATAATAAGCTCATATGAATCTAGATCAATGAGCTGATATCCCTTAACACCATTAGGATATCCCACAAATATACAAGTCTAACTTTTTTGTTTTAAAGCATGGCACTTGTCCGAAGGTATCTAAGCCCATGTTGGACTACCATAAACTCTAAAAATGATGCACATTAGCTTCCTACTGCACCAAGCTTCAAGAGGTGTTATCCCCTTTAAAGCTTTGTGAGGAAATCTATTATGTATATATGTAAAATAATTAATCACTTCTACCCAACACTCAGGCACTAATGATTTTTCATGCATCATAAAAATTACCATCTCTATTAAGAATATATTCTTCCTCTCTACTACACCATTCTATTGAGGTGTGTATGCAACGAAATGCTAAAGATCAATTCCTTCAAGAGCATGAAATTATTCAAACTTGTTGTTCACATATTCCCTCCTATTATCTATGTGGAGGATCTTGATATACTTCCTAGATTATTTATCTGCTAGAGATTTGAACTCTAAAAATTTATCAAATACTTCACTCTTGATTTTCAAAAAATAAACCCAATTATATTTGGAATAGTCATAAATAAATGTGAGAACATAGTAGGTTTTACTAAAAGACAAAGTAGGTAATGGACCTACTAAATCACTATGAACAAGTTCAAGGACTTGTGTAGTCCTCCAAGCCTTCCCTTTATCAAACTTATCCTTTGGTTGTTTGCTTAAGGCACAACCATGGCATACATCCCCTAAAAATTAAATCTGTGAAAGTCTTGTAACCATCTCCTACTGACTAAGCTGTTATAAATAGTGGTAGTTTAGATGACCAAACTGCTCATGCCATAGCTTTCTCACTAAATCAGTGTGTGAGAGTAAAGCTGTAGAAGAAGACTAAGGTACAAAGTGGGAGAATGAATAAAGTTGAGTATTATTGTCAAATTTTCCCAGTGCAACTAAGACATTATCCTCCAATTTTTTGATTGAAATAGAATTGGTTGAGAACTCAACTTTCCTATTAATATCAAAGTGAGTGATTTGGTAGATAGAGAAAAGGTTAGTTGATAACTTTGGCACATAGAGGACATCCTTAACTACACCACTATTAACATCAATTCTACCTTTTCCTATGACATCTACCTTTGAATCATCACCTATGAAAATATGAGGCAAGGAACTTGGTTCTAATATAAAAAATATATTCTAGATCAAAACTCATATGATGCAAAGCACCTGATTCAATTACCCATGACTTGGGAGAATTTTTTAGTGCAACTAGTGCCATAGCTTTCTCTTTCCTTGAATTTGAAGAAGTGGAATAATCCTTTGAAGAGGATTGATTGATGTTATTATTTTTGAGAAGACCCTTAAGCTCATCAATCCTTTTCTTCTAGTGATCTTTTTCACTATGAAACCCCTTTTTGCAATAAGGGAAAGGAGTGTCAGTCCTTCTTGGTGAATCCCATTTCTTATTAGTGGATTTATAATCTCCTCGTGAGGAAGATTGTTTCCCTTTATTCTTATCTTTATATGACTTAGTCTGATTATTTTGCTTCTTTTTACTTGAACCTATATTTGATGTTGATGTTAAAACTTGCTTATGCTAAGGTTGACTTGCAATTAGAGATTAATATTTGGATGACTTGATTAGACCCATAGCTATTAACTTTTCTTCTTTAGCCATTAAAATCTCATAGAATACCTCAAAGGTGGGCATTTGATATGTTGTGCCCAATGTGAGCCTATGAGTCTGAAATCTAGAGATAAAAGATGAATATTCAAAACCTAATTTGTGTAAGACACTGAATATCTTTTTTTATCAATTTTACATTCAAAAAGTTGTGTTATAAGATCGATGACTTTAGTGATGTAGTCTTCTATTGTAGCATAATTTTTAGGATCCAAACTAATGAGTTCATTGTCAATTTGGTAACCATGAACCTCATCTATTTTCCCAAAAAATGATGATAATTTAGCCCAAGCCTCTTTTGGAGATGTACATTTTTCAAGATGGAAATTCAAATCTAAAGACATGTAAGATCGAATGTATCTAATTACCTTAGTAGTTTCAAAGAGAAAGTGTTGTAACTCTTTTGCATCAGTAGGTGGAGTAAGATGAGTTGTTATGTCAGGTGTATATCCTAACATTATTAATGAATTCCAATCATTCTATTTCTATGTGTTATAATTGTATGTTGTTAGTAGTGGGAACTTAGGATTCCCCATGATGTAATTGAAAATAAACTATCACAAAGCAAAAAATAAAGTATAAAACACACCATAAAACCCTACTAAATTACTTAGTTTTATCCCACCTAGCAATTATTTGTTGGCACTTTATAATTGAGTGTAGTTACAAGTCTAGATTATAGTTTTTCTAGTTTATAAAAATCTCAATTAGGCCCTCTAATCTAAAGGTACAAAAAATATGCACTTTATTATAAAAATTTCTACACCAATGCATTGTAACCAAAAAAATATTAACTTTCAAAAAAAATGGACCTCAATATGAGGTCGTATGTGAAATTTATGAGCCTCTTAAATTGAAAAAATGAGGATGGGCAAGAGCTGCTGTAGAAAAACCTAGAATCCATAAAAATATAGACAAATCTAGAAAAAACTAAAAGTACAACAATGAAGAGCAAAAAAATTTAAGTTATTTTAGAAAAACATTAGCTCAAAAATTCCTCTTGGTGTTCAAATGGTAGGCTCTTGAAGTTCCCCTTTCAAATCTACCTGTTGATCCATGAAGCTTGCTTTTAAAAAAAATTATGTATAGTCTATATGGTTCGTGCGACCATACCTGGGAGAAAAAAAATTGTCTTTCAGGTGATTATGTCCAAATTGGATAAATTTTATATATATCTATAGGTTTTGACACTTTTTGAATGTAATCGTGAGGTTTGTTTTGCTTTAAAATGCTTTGATTTTTAGGTACTCATTGGATTTGGGCTTGGTGCTTCTAGATCAAACCCTTGCCAATTTCACCTCTTGTACCCAATTTAGACAAAATTGTAGATGATTTTGACTATTTCAGGCACTCTGAACTCAATAGTGAGCTCAAAAATTCTCTACAAAGATCCAATTTATTCCTATATACAAAATCAAAAAATCAATCTTATATCTAGATATTTTTATCTTGAATATTTAGCAATCTAAAAATTCAAGATAGCTTTGGTACCATGTTATAATTAGCTATAAGATCTAATGAATCTAATGGAAAGCATAAACAAGAGATAAAATAGTAATAGTAATAAACAATAACTATATATCTGAGACAATGAGAGAAATGAATAAATAACTCAAATATGATGAATTACTCTGATTTTTCAATATTAATTTCATATAGAATGCACAAAAATATATTGCTTATATAAAGTAAGGTGAACAAGATAAAGATTTGGGAACTCACACAATACAAGTAGTTCAACTGATATCTAACTACAAGAATAGTGGAGTGCAACTCCACACTAACAAGATAGGTGTCCAACTTATGTAAATGATCAACACAAGTTGACTACTAGTTAATCAATCTTATTTTATCTTACCCTAAATAGTGGATTAGAACTCCATTGTAAAAAGATATGCATCTAAGTTGACTACTAGCTAAGCAAGCTTATCCTATCTGGTGTAAATAATTAATCAACATAATAAACTAATTATAATAAGTAATTAGTGTACTAATCTAAATAATAAATACAAGTAAATGTAAAAAAATCAAATAAATGCACTAACATGTATAAACTAGTTTGAGATGAAATTGTGTCTCAATAGGTGTCTTGAGGTATAAAATATTCATTTTAGTCTTATTCAGTCATTTGGAGTGCTTAGGAGATGAATAATGAGCTTAGAGAGTCTATTTAGAGTTTCCCTCCAAAATACAATTCAAATTTTCAAATGTATTTGTGTAAATATATGCTCAAATTATAAAATATAGGTGTGTGAAACATAGGTAGGAGTCTAATAGACCTTATTAAGTGTCATAGTAATCCTCAAGGTCAAAAAGAGCAAAAGTAATTATCAAATTTCTCATATTAGGCCTTTTTCTATCTTAAGGCTTAGTAGTTAAGAATAATCTTTAGTCAATTTGGGAATTCCTAAGCTTGGATAAGATCTTAATCATTTTATAATCATTATCCTACTAATAAAGAGGCATACAAGAGCAAGTTCAAGCATAAAAAGACAAAGTTTTGAGCATTTGAGGGGGGTACTTCAAAAAAATAGAGTCTACCATGACAGTCTATGAGGTCTGTGTATAGTTTGTGTATTTTTATATTATTAATCAAGAATATATGATAATATATGTTTATTATTTAAATTTATTGAGTTCAAAGTGTTCTAATGTGATTTTAAGTCCATTTTTATCATTAGAGTATTAAACCTCTATTATACCTTATACTTTTGTACTCAATCAAACACAATCAACTCAAAATATGTATTAAGATATGCATGGGGTCAATCCAAGGATTTTTAAATGGAGTATAAGGAGTTTAGGGTCATATAAAATCATTTTTATCATTATAAACTCATTAAGTCTCCTTACTAATCAATTAAGAGCTCCTGAGCTCTAAGACAACAAACAAACCCTAGTTTCTAGTAAAATGTGAATAACTCAAGTTTTAACCCTTAAAATTTTGACAAAATTGGTCGATATTGGTAAAATGAGTTTATAATATTATTCAAGTGATTTAACTTTAGTGGGAAGTGTACAAACATCATACAAGTTGACTATGTGCACTCCAGACCCTATTTTCTATGTATTTTAAATAGTGAGGAGGTGAATTTGACCAAAATATTCATTTTTGAGTCTAGTAAGATCATCCAAAGGTTGGAACATTATTATTATGGTTGGGAAAACCTCTTAGAAGAGTTATTTTCCTTTTTTAAGTGCTATTTTATGTTTTGACCTACTAGAGGGTAATTAGGCCTAGAAGACAAAACAGAGTTTTGAGGTTTTTTATGTAAATTCCTTTGATTAAGAGACTAAAACCTTTTATAAGAATTTATTCATCCATTAAACACCTAAATATACATTTTTTAGGTGTATTTAAGTGATAATTAAATATATATTAGGTTTTGACCTGTTAGAGCAACTTTAGGCCTAATAGGCTTATAGGATGATATGGGTCAATTTGTTTTGTAGAAAACCTTATAAAGTATTGTTAGAGTTTAATAAAATTTTAATA
The DNA here is from genome assembly GCA_037957365.1 of Torreya grandis. Lineage (NCBI taxonomy): Eukaryota > Viridiplantae > Streptophyta > Pinopsida > Cupressales > Taxaceae > Torreya > Torreya grandis. Next base: position 1,245,525 of record JARHVA010004124.1, read on the forward strand.
ATTTTGATAATACTTTGAAAGTTTTTTATATTTCTAAATACAAGCATTTCTTGTTTGGTCCTTTTGAGTCATTTAGGCCTAATTAGCTTTAAGATGGCTTTGAGTCTTTTGGAAAGAAATGGATAAAACCAATAAGTGAATTGGTTTTCCATATTAAAATAGAGGTTGGATATGTCTTTGAATACCATAATAATATAACCTCAATTTTTATACTATTCAAGAAATCTTGAAGTTTATTGAGTCCCTTCATTGGTATCTACACTTTTATCTTGTCAAGGTTATAAGATAGTAGATAGTCTAGGAAGGGATATCATCTTTGGTATTAAAAAACAAATATTGTGCACAATAAAGGGTTCCTAATGTTTTTCAAGGAAGATAAATAAGTATTTTTACAAATGGAAACTATACCAAGAGGAGGTTCAGGAAGACAAGCTACAAATGCAACTCTCTTGGAAGAGATCATAAATCTCACTAGAAGGATGGAAGCTATGGAAACAACAAAAAGGAGAGGAGTGGATCTTGGAGATTTCAGTGATAGAGAAGATGAAGTAAATGAATAATAACCATTTTTAGTAGATATAGAAAGACCTAAAGAGAGGTTTGTTAAGGTAATAGTGGGAGCAACCTCAAAACCAAAGTTAGATATACCTATGTATGATGTAAATTTGAATGTTAAAGATTTAATTTATTGGATTAGTGCCTTAGATAAATATTTTGAATATTGAAATGTCTAAGAATAAAATAAAGTGACATTTTTAGTGAAAAAATTGAAAGGCCATGCCTTCCTCTAGTGGGATGGTGTACAAATAGAGAGGAGAAGGAAAGGAAAGGTCAAAATAACTAGTTGGGATAGAATGGTGTCAAATTTAAATGGTAAGTTCATTCCTAAAGATTATAAAACTATTTTTTTCAAGAAATTTCAAAATATAAAATAGAAATATAAATTAGTGAAATATTACACTTAGGATTTTTATAGATTCACCATCAGAGCTAGTCATATTGAGGATGACATGGAGAAGGTTGGTAGGAATGTGAATGGTTTGAAATATTTCATTCAATAGGAAACTGATTTTTTTTTTCTCATAATAAAATTAAGGAGTCATACCAATATGCCTTGAAATCATAAGAGAAGATATCAAGGAGGAATTCTCAGCAAACAAGAGGGAGAATTAGACCTCTTAGAGGAAGTGGAGAAAATGAAAATAGAAGACCATTATAGATGCATGAGGTAGGTGAGAGTAGCTCTCCAAATCAAGAGTAAACTCTAAGAGATAATTATAGAATCAAGAGATATTTTTATATAGGTATATTTATAAGTAGTGATTTTAGTGGTATATGTTTTAAGCATGGAAAATTTGGGCATAGAATCTATGAATGTCCAAAACATGCATCTACTAGTCAAGGGAGTACTCATGTGGTTAAATTAACTGATAAAGAAGAGGATGTTACATAAAATATTTATTAGGATTTACCATAAGAAGGGGAATCATTACTCATGAAAAGGATTCTAATCAAACAAAATAAAGAGCTTTGAGAACCTTCTCACAAGAAAGCACTATTCAGGATAACTTTTAATGCCATAGGTAAAGTTTGTAAAGTTATCATTGCTAGTGGTAGTAATCATAACCTTATTTCTTGTGAGATGGTTTATAAACTAGGATTGAATAAAATTTCAAATCCTAATCCTTACAATATCTCATGGCTGCAAAGAGGCCATCACATTTTGGGCAATGAATAATGTGAAGTGGAGTTTTAGGTAGGGAACTACAAAGTTCAAGTGGTGTGTGATATAATGGCTATGGATGTTTTCCATTTTCTCCTAGGTAGACCATGTAAATATGACAAGAAGGTCATGCATGATGGAGATAATAATACTTATAATTTTGAACAAAATGGGGTAAGATATACACTATTACCATTGAAATATGAGCATATAGCTAATAAATATCATTCAAAAGTGTTGATTATGGGTCCTAAGGAGTTTTTACAATAGGATGAGGAGGTACGTGATGTATTAGTCAATCAAGCTAAGGTAACCATTTCCACACATGAAGAATCTGATTGTTTTCCAAAAATAGAAATTTTATCAAATGAATACATGGATAATTTATTTAATGGATTGACTAATAGTTTGTCTTCTATAAAAAACATGAAATACTTTGAGGGATTAATTGAGAAGGTCAGTCTCTTGAAATAAATTACCATGGAAGGAAATAAAGATAGAAAAATATTAGATGAATAAAAATTATAAGGAATAAATGAGGTTGTGTCAAAGGAAAACATAAAATATTTCAAAACTAATGATGATAAGGCTATTGAAGGCACCAAGAAATTGGTTAAGGAAAGTGATTTCATCAAGAAGGAAGTAAGCATAGGAGCAGAAAATAAGCATAAAGGGGTCGATAAAATACAATACAATGATTTTAATGAGAATCCCATGTTTATATCTAAAGAGAAGGAACTTCACAGTCTAGAAGAAGATTTTTTTTTCTTAACTTGTATGTTACTTGTGTAGTTTTAATGAAGGAGAGTAAAGAACACCTAAACATAGTAAACTTGAAGGTGAATAGACAAAGGAAAACCATCCAAAAATAATATAGTACACCATGGGATCCTATAGGATCTTAATTAGTGAAAAGGAAAAGCATTGAATGCAAAGAGAAAGAAAATAAAATACATCTTTAGGTACAAGAACATTCATAGTCAGAGCTACATGAAGACTTATTTTTGTACCTTAATGGATTGATGCAAGAGCATCATGTGTATAAACTAGTTTGAGATGATATTTGTGTATTAATAGATGTATTGAGGTCTAAAAGATTCATTTTAGTCCTATTCAATAATTTGGAGTGTTTAGGAGATGAATAATTAGATTAGAGAGTCTATTTGGAGTTTCCCTCCAAAAGACACAATTCAAATTTTCAAATGTATTTGTGTAAATATATGCTCAAATTGTAAAATTTATGTTTTATAAAGATTTATTAGGTGTGTGAAATGTAGCTATGATTATAATAGACCTTATTAAGTTTCATAGTAATCCTAAAGGTCAAAAAGAGCAAATTTAATTATCAAATCTCTCATATTAGCCCTTTTTCTATAATATGGTTGGGTAGTTGAGAAGAATCTTCAATCAATTTGGGACTTCATAAGAGTCAATAAGATCTTAATAATTTGATAATACTTAATCATAATAATAATTAGGTATACAAGATCAATTTCAAGTATAAAGAGACAAAGTTCTGAGCATTTGAGGGGGATACTTCAAAGAAATAGAGTCTACCATGAAAGTTTATGAGGTTTGTGTATAGTTTATGTATTTTTATATTACAAATAATGAATATCTTTGTCAAAATATATGATAATATATATTTATAATTTCAATTTATTGAGTTCTAAGTGTTCTAATGCGATTTTAAGTTCATTTTTGTCATTGGAGTATTAAACCTCTATTATACCATGTGTTTTTTATACTCAGTCGAATATAGTCGACTCATAACACGTATTAAATTATGCATGGGGTAAATAAAAGGATTTTAAAATGTATTCTAAATATTCTTGGTTCCTATAAAATATAATTATAAACTCATTAAGACTCATGAATAATCAATTAAGAGCTTTGAGGCTCTAAGATTGCAAACAAACCCTAGTTTCTAGTAGAATGTGAATAACTTGAGTTTTAACCCTTAAACATTATGTTAGGTTATGGAGCTAAAAGCTTCACAGGTATGAAAATGGAGGAAGTTATTGAGTGTCATAGTAACTGACTTTAGTTAGGCCAACTGACATTAGTCAGGGGTAGATCGGAAGCTACCGACATCAATCATTCATTGGCCGATGTCCATCATCTCCAGACAGACAGCGACTGATGTCGGTCATCTGTGCATTCCAAAACTGGTCTAATTTTAGACAGACAATCAATTTACATGTAAAGACTAATTTTAGTCTTGAGTCTGTGTTTCTAATTATTGTAATTGGGAAGTCTAATTATTGTTTGGTTTGGGATCTATTTAAGAGACCCATGGGGCTGTATTGTAGTGAAGGATCAAAAGGACTTGTCAAGGACAAGGACAAGGGTTCTTCCAAGTGTAAGATCTAGAAGGTTTGCAAGAGTGCAAGACCAGGTTGATCTGCAGGTAGTAATATCAGGGAGATCTACATGGTAAGTAAAGTCAATTGATCTACAGGTGTGTGTGTATGTGTGAAAGGTCAAAAGAGATCTGTAGGGTAGTAAGATCAAGGAGATCTGCAACACAATAACAAGCAAGATTAGAGAGATCTACTTGGAGTACTTTGAGTACTTGGTGGACTGGCAGTAGGCAACAACAACCATTAGGTTGATTGTCATTGACTGGTGGAAACAACTCTGTGTTTGAGTTGATTGTTGATTGTAATTGAGAGAGAGAGAGAGAACTCTTGAGGGAGAATTACTGTACACCCAAGAGGTGTGGGAAGATTGTAATTTCTTCATTGTATTTCTTTTTGGAAGAGTGTTAATACAAGATTATATTGTCTCTCATATTTTGTATTGTTTCTAAATTCTAGTTACATATTAATTCTAGTTTAATTCCATGTTTAGTTGCTTATACAAAGGTAATCAATTGTGCTAATAAGGAGTAGGATCCTAAAAAGTGGTATCAGAGCTTTGTGCTCCTAGATCCTAACAAGTGGTATCAGAGCCTGGTTCAGAGCAGGTTAAATGTTTGTTGATTATAGGTCACTCACAGGGGTTTTTGTTTGAGTGGGAGTAAAGTAATGGCAGAATAAAGTACACTAAAAATAGAGAAATTCAACGACAAGAATTATCAATTATGGAATTGTGAAAAGAAAGGGCAAGTAAAGAAAGATTGTTAGTTGGTAGAAGATCAGCATGAAGGAAATAAAGAAGCAAATGATGCAGAGATTGTTGCACAGGATGCTCTTATATGTTCTTTGGATAAAGTAGAATCTTGGGTTTTAGATTCTGTTACCTCTTTCCATGCAACCCCAAATAGAGTATTTTTCCATGATTATGTCCATGGAGACTTTTGAAAGATTTATTTAGGGGTTGGTGAGCCTTGTCAAATTGTTGGCAAAGGGGAAGTGCAGCTGAAATTATAGATGGGCAACACATGGGTATTGAAGGGTGTCATGTATGTCCCAATCCTGAAGAGGAGTCTAATTTCTATAAGAAATTTAGGTGATGAGGGTTACACAATAACTCATAGCAAAATCTTGGAAAGTTTTCAAGGGTGCACTTGAATTAACATGTGGTAAGAAAGTAGGTACTCTTTATCTATATACTTGTATTACTGATTCTCTTTATATTTTATCTACTTCAGCTATAGATGCAAAGATGTGGCTCTGTAGGCTTGGTCACATGAGTGAGAAGAGAATGTATGTTCTTAAGAGGAAATCTGATGTCTTTGAAAAACTTAAGAACTGGAAAGCCTTGGTTTTCATGGAGAAGATGATAGACAGAGATCAACTCAAGAGGATGAATAATTTTGAGCAAGGTAGTGTTGATTTAGACAAGGTTATGATCCAAAATGAGCTCATAGGTAAAAATCATCACTCATAGGAAAACACAATTACTGACGTCGGTCAGGTGAGAACTGATGTCAATTAGGTAGGAACTAACGTCAGTCATGTGTAGACTAAAGTCGGCGATGTCAGGGAGGTGGACATTGATGTCAATTAGAGAATCAACATTGGCGATCTAGAGGAATTGACATCAATTAAGTGCAGACTGAGGTTGGCTAGAGGTGATCAAGATCGGTCACTATTAAAATGAATTTTGGGTGGATAGCAAGTTGTCAAGGAGTCTCAAATGCCCATGTGGAGGACTGAAAGGGTAAGTAAGCCTCAAATTTGTTATTACCCTTCATTATACTACTTGTTGCTCACTGATGGTCAAGAACCAAGAAGTTTTAAAGAGGCAATGTAGGTAAAATTATGAAATAGTGGGAGCATGGCATGAATAAGGAAATTGATTCCTTGGAAGAGAACTAAATGGGAGATTTGGTAGAGTTGCCAGCCAGGATGAAAGCACTAAAAGATGAATAGATTCCTAAGTTAAAGAAAGGAGAGAATGGATAGGTGAGACAAAAGGCCAGGTTATATGGTATTGAGCAAGCCCAAGTAGTGGGAGTTGTCAGCAAATTAATGGCCAATCCAAGGAAGGAGCACTGGAAAGTAGTTCAGTGGATTCTCAGGTTTCTGAGAGGGACCAGTAGTAGAGATTTATGCTATGTAGGGTCAATCACTTCTCTACATGGGTATGTAGATTTGGATATGGTAGGTGACTTGAATGACAGGAGAAGCACCACAAGATATATGTTCACTATTGGTGGTACGATGGTTAGCTAGATTTTAGAGATGCAGAAGGTTGTTGTAGTCACAGTGGCTAGCAAGGATCAGAACCCTGCAAAAATGTTAACAAAGCTGGGAACAAAGGAGAAGTTGAATCTTCATTCAACTTCTGTTGGTATTCAAGATTGAACTTGAAGAGGGATACAAGAAAGAAAACAAAATTAGAAGATGTATAGGTACAGGTATAGGTGCAGTTGTTTATCTCCAAGTAGGATATTGTTAGGTTGTAGAGCTAAAAGCTTCACAGATATGCAAATAGATGAGGTTGCTGAGTGTCACAGTAACCGACATCGATCATGCCAACCAACATTGGTCAGGGGTAAACTAGAAGTTATCAACATTAGTCATTCATCAGCTAACGTCGGTCATCTATAGACAAACAATGACTGATGTCAGTCGTTTGTGCATTCTAGAACTGGTCTAATTTTATATGGACAATCAGTTTGCATGTAAAGACTAATTTTAGTCTTGAGTCTATATTTCTAATTATTTTAATTAGGAAGTCTAATTATTATTTATTTTTGGATCTATTTAAGAGACCCATGGGGCTGTATTGTAGTGAAGGATCAAAAGGACTTGTCAAGGACAAGGAAAAGGTTTCTTCCAAGTGTAAGATCTAGAAGGTTTTCAAGAGTGCAAGACCAGGTTGATCTGCAGGTAGCAAGATCAGGGAGATACACATGGTAAGTAATCTTAGTTGATCTATAGGTGTGTGTGTGTGTGCAATGTCAAAGGAGACCTATGGGGTAGTAAGATCAAGGAGATCTGCAACACAATAAGGAGCAAAATCAGGGAGATCTACTTGGAGTACTTTGAGTACTTGGTGGACTGGCATTAGGCAACAACAACCATTGGGTTGATTATCACTGACTGGTGGAAATAACAACTTTGTGTTTTAGTTAATTGCTGATTGTAATTGAGAGAGAGAGAACTCTTGAGGGAGAATTACTATACGCCCAAGAGGTATGGGAAGATTATAATTTCTTCATTGTATTTCCTTCTGGAAGAGTGTTAATACAAGATTATATTGTCTCTCATATTCTGTGCTATTTCTGAATTCTAGTTACATATTAATTCTGATTTAATTCCATGTTTAGTTACTTATACAAAGGTAATCAATTGTGTTAATAAGGAGTGGGATCCTAAAAAGTGGTATCAGAGCTTTGTGCTCTTAGATCCTAACAAGTGGTATCAGAGCTTGGTTCAGAGCAAGTTAAGTATTTGTTGATTACAAGTCACTCATAGGGGTTTCTATTTGAGTGGGAGTAAAGCAATGGTAGAAGAAAGTACACTAAGAATGGAGAAATTCAATGGCAAGAATTATCAATTATGAAATTGTGAAAAGAAAGGGCAGGTAAAGAAAGATTGTTGGTTGGTAGAAGATCAGTATGAAGGAAATAAAGAAGCAAATGATCTAGGTATTGTTGCACGAGATGCTCTTATATGTTCCTTGGATAAAGTAGAATCTTGGGATTTAGATTCTGTTGCCTCTTTCCATGCAACCCCAAATAGATTATTTTTCCATGATTATGTCCATGGAGACTTTGGAAAGATTTATTTAGGGGTTGGTGAGCCTTGTCAAATTATTGGCAAAGAGGAAGTGTGGTTGAAATTGCAGACAAGCAACACATGGGTGTTGAAGGGTGTGATGCATGTCCCATTCTTGAAGAAGAGTCTAATTTCTATAGGAAATTTGGGTGATGAGGATTACACAATAACTCTCATAGTAGAATCTTGAAAAGTTTCTAAGGGTGCACTTGAATTATAATGTAGTAAAAAAGTAGGTACTCTTTATCTATCTACTTGTATTACTGATTCTCCTTCTATTTTATCTACTTCAGCTATAGATGCAAAGATGTGGCTCTGTAGGCTTGGTCACATGAGTGAGAAGAGAATGTATGTTCTTAAGAGGAAATCTGATGTCTTTGACAAATTTAAGAACTAAAAAGCCTTGGTTTTCATGGAGAAGATGATAGAAAGAGATCAACTCAAGAGACTGAATAATTCTAAGTAGGGCAGTGTTGATTTGGACAAGGTTATAATCCAAAATGAGCTCATTTGTAAAAATCATCACTCACAAGAAAACACAGTTACTGGCATTGGTTAGGTGAGAACCGACATCGATCAGGTAGGAACCGATGTTGGTCATGTGTAGACTGAAGTCTGTGATGTTAGGCAGGTGGACACCGATGCTGGTTAAGGAACCAACGTTGGTGATCAAGAGGAATCGACATCAGTCAGGTGCAGATCGAGGTCAGATAGAGGTGACTGAGATCAGTCACTATCAGAATGAATTTTGGGTGGATAGCAAGTTGTCAAGGAGTCTCAAACGTCCATGTGGAGGATTGAAAGGGTAAGTAAGCCTCAAATTAATTATTCCCCTTCTTTATACTACTTTTTTCTCACTGATGGTCAAGAACCAAGAAGTTTTGAAGAAGCAATGCAGGTAGAATCCAAGAAATAGTCGAAGGATGGCATGAATAAAGAAATTGATTCCTTGGGAGAAAACCAAATGGGAGATTTGGTAGAGTTGCCAACCAGGATGAAAGCACTGAAAGACAAATGGATTCCTAGATTAAAGAAAGGAGAGAATGGACATGTGAGATAGAAGGCCAGGTTATATGGTCTTGAGCAAGTCCAAGCAGTGAGAGTTTTTAGCAAGTTAATGGCCAATCTAAGGAAGGAGCACTGGAAAGTAGTTCAATGGATTTTCAAGTATTTGAGAGGGACCAGTAGCAGGTATTTATGCTATGCAGGGTCAAGAACTTCTGTACATGGGTATGTAGATTTTTATATGGCAGGTGACTTGGATGACAAGAGAAGCACCACAAGATATGTGTTCACTATTGATGGTACGATGGTTAGCTAGATTTTAGAGATACAAAAGGTTGTTGCAGTCACAGTGGCTAGTAAGGATAAGAACCCTACAGAAATGTTAACAAAGCTAGGAACAAAGGAAAAGTTGAATCTTCATTCAACTTTTATTGGTCTTCAAGATTAAACTTGAAGAGAGATACAAGCTAGAAAACAAATTTAAAAGATGTATAGGTACAGGTACAGGTGCAACTATTTATCTCCAAGTGGGAGATTGTTAGGTTGTGGAGCTAATAGCTTCATAGGTATGCAAATAGAAAGAAAGGGTAGGTAAATAAAGATTGTTGGTTGGTAGAATATTAGCATGAAAGAAATAAAGAAGCAAATGATGCAGGTATTGTTACACGAGATGCTCTTATATATTTCTTGGATAAAGTAAAATCTTGAGTTTTAGATTTTGTTACCTCTTTCCATGCAACCCCAAATAGAGAATTTTTCCATGATTATGTCCATGGAGACTTTGGAAAGATTTATTTAGGGGTTGGTGAGCCTTGTCAAATTGTTGGCAAAGGGGAAGTGTGGCTGAAATTGTAGACGGGCAACACATGGGTGTTGAAGGGTGTCATGCATGTCTCAGTCCTGAAGAGGAGTCTAATTTTTGTAAGAAAGTTGGGTGATGAGGGTTGCACAATAACTCTCATAGTAGAATCTTGGAAAGTTTCTAAGGGTGCACTTGAATTAGCATGTGGTAACAAAGTAGGTACTCTTTATCTATCTACTTATATTACTGATTCTCCTTCTATTTTATCTACTTCAGCTATAGATGCAAAGATGTGGCTCTGTAGGCTTGGTCACATGAGTGAGAAGGGAATGTATGTTCTTAAGAGGAAATTTGATGTCTTTGACAAACTTAAGAACTGAAAAGCCTTGGTTTTTATGGAGAAGATGATGGATAGAGATCAGCTTAAGAGGCTAAATAATTTTGAGCAGGGCAGTGTTGATTTAGACAAGGTTATGATCCAAAATGAGCTCACGAGTAAAAATCATCACTCACAAGAAAACACAGTTACCGACGTCGGTCAAGTGAGACCCGATGTCGATCAGGCAAGAATCGACGTCGGTCATGTGTAGACCAAAGTCAGTGATGTCGCACAGGTGGACACCAATGTTGGTCAGGGAACTGACATCGACGATTCAGGAGGAATCGACATCGGTTAGGTGCAGACTGAGGTCAGCCAGAGGTGACTGAGATCAGTCACTATCAAAATGAATTTTAGGTGGATAACAAGTTGTCAAGAAGTCTCAAACGCCCATGTGGAGGAATAAAAGGGTAAGTAAGCCTCAAATTCATTATTTTCCATCTTTATACTACTTGTTGCTCATTGATGGTCAATAACTAGGAAGTTTTGAAGAGGTAATGCAAGTAAAATCCAAGAAATAATGGAAGCATGGCATGAATAAGGAAATTGATTCCTTGGGAGAGAACCAAATAAGAGATTTGGTAGAGTTGCTAGCTGAGATGAAAGCATTGAAAGACGAATTGATTCTTAAGTTAAAGAAAGGAGAGAATGGATAGATGAGACAGAAGGCCAGGTTATATGGTCTTGAGCAAGCCCAAGCAGTGGGAGTTGTCAGTAAGTTAAAGGCCAATCCAAGGAAAGAGCACTGAAAAACAGTTCAATGGATTCTCAGGTATCTGAGAGGGACCAACAGTAGGTATTTATGCTATGCAGGGTCAAGCACTTCTCTACATGGGTATGTAGATTCAGATATGGCAGGTGACTTGGATGATAGGAGAAGCACCATAGGATATGTGTTCACTATTGGTGGTACAGTAGTTAGTTAGATTTTAGAGATGCATAAGGTTGTTACAGTCATAGTGGCTAGCAAGGATAAGAACCCTGTAGAAATGTTAATAAATTTGGAAACAAAAGAGAAGTTGAATCTTCATTCAACTTCTGTTGGTCTTCAAAATTAAACTTGAAGAGGAGTACAAGCTAGGAAACAAAATTAAAAGATGTATAGGTACAGGAACAGGTGCAGCTATTTAACTCTAAGTGGGAGATTGTTAGGTTATGGAGCTAAAAGCTTCATAGGTATGCAAATGGAAGAGGTTGCTAAGTGTCACTATAATTGATGGCAGTCAGGCCAATCAACATTAGTCAAGGGTAGACTAGAAGCTGTCGACATCGATCATTCATCGACTGACGTCAATCATCTCTAGACAGACAGTGACTAACATCAGTCGTCTATGCATTCCAAAATTAGTCTAATTTTAGATGGATAGTCAGTTTGCATGTAAAGACTAATTTTAGTCTTGAGTCTATGTTTCTAATTATTGTAATTGGAAAGTCTAATTATTGTTTGGTTTGGAATTTATTTAAGAGACCCATGGGGCTGTATTGTAGTGAAGGATCAAAAGGACTTATCAAGGACAAGGACAAAGGTTCTTCCAAGTGTAAGATCTAGAAGGTTTGCAAGAGTGCAAGACCAAGTTGATCTATAGGTAGCAAGATCAGGGACATCTACATTGTAAGCAAGGTCAATTTATCTATAGGTGTGTGTGTAAAGTCAAAAGAGATCTACGGGGTAGCAAGATCAAGGAAATCTACAACACAACAAGGAGCAAGATTAGGGAGATCTACTTGGATTACTTTGAGTACTTGGTGGACTGGCAGTAGGCAACAACAACCATTGGGTTGATTGTCACTGACTGGTGGAAACAACAACTCTGTGTTTGAGTTGATTGTTGATTGTAATTGAGAGAGAGAGAACTCTTGAGGGATAATTACTATATGCCCAAGAGGTGTGGGAAGATTATAATTTTTTCATTATATTTCCTTCTGAAAGAGTGTTAATACAAGATTATATTGTCTCTCATATTCTGTGTTGTTTCTTAATTTTAGTTACATATTATTTTTGGTTTAATTTCATGTTTAGTTGCTTATACAAAGGTAATCAATTGTGCTAATAAGGAGTAGGATCCTAACAAGTGGTATCAGAGCTTTGTGCTCCTAGATCCTAACAAGTGGTATCAGAGCTTGGTTCGGACCAGGTTAAGTGTTTGTTGATTATAGGTCACTCACAGTGATTTTTGTTTGAGTGGGAGTAAAGCCATGGTAGAAGAAAGTACACTAAGAATGGAGAAATTCAATGGCAAGAATTATAAATTATGGAATTGTGAAAAGAAAGGGCAGGTAAAGAAAGATTTTTGGTTGGTAGAAGATCAACATGAAGTAAATAAAGAAGCAAATGATGCAGGTATTGTTGCACAGGATGCTCTTATATGTTCCTTAGATAAAGTAGAATCTTGTATTTTAAATTCTGTTGCCTCTTTCCATGCAACCCCAAATAGATTATTTTTCCATGATTATGTCCATGGAGACTTTGAAAAGATTTAATTAGGGGTTGGTGAGCCTTGTCAAATTGTTGGCAAAGGGAAAGTGTGACTAAAATTGCAGACATGCAACACATGGATGTTGGAGGTTGTCATGCATGTCTCAGTCCTAAAGAAGAGTCTAATTTTTGAAATAAAGTTGGGTGATGAGGGTTGCACATTAACTCTCATAGTGGAATCTTGGAATGTTTCTAATGGTGCACTTGAATTAGCATGTGGTAAAAAAGTAGGTACTCTTTATCTATCTACTTGTATTACTAATTCTCCTTCTATTTTATCTACTTCAGCTATAGATGCAAAGATGTGGCTCTGTAGGCTTGGTCACATGAGTGAGAAGGGAATGTATGTTCTTAAGATAAAATCTGATGTCTTTGACAAACTTAAGAACTAGAAAGCCTTCATTTTCATGGAAAAGATGATGGATAGAGATCAGCTCAAGAGGCTAAATAATTTTGAGCAGGGCAGTGTTGATTTAGACAAGGTTATGATCCAAAATGAGCTTGTAAGTAAAAATCATCACTCATAAGAAAACACAGTTACTGATGTCGGTTAGGTGAGAACTAATGTCGATCAGGCAGGAACCAGCATTGGTCATGTGCAGACCAAGGTCGGTGATGTCGGGCAGGTGGACACCGATGTTGGTCAGGGAATCGACATCGGCGATCGGGAGGAATCAACATCGGTCAGGTGCATACTGAGGTCAGCCAGAGGTGTCTAAGATCAGTCACTGTTAGAATGAAATTTGGGTGGACAACAAGTTGTCAAGGAGTCTCAAATGCCCATGTAGAGATTGAAAGGGTAAGTAAGCCTCAAATTCATTATTCCCCTTCTTTATACTACTTGTTGCTCACTGATGGTCAAGAACCAGGAAGTTTTGAAGAGTCAATGTAGGTAGAATCTAGAAAACAGTGGGAGCATGGCATGAATAAGGAAATTGATTCCTTGGGAGAGAATCAAATGGGAGATTTGGTAGAGTTGCCAGCTAGGATGAAAGTATTGAAAGATGAATGGATTCTTAGGTTAAATAAAGGAGAGAATGGACAGGTGAGATAGAAAGCCAGGTTATATGGCCTTGAGTAAGCCCAAGTAGTGGGAGTTGTTAGCAAGTTAATGGCCAATCCAAGGAAGGAGCACTGGAAAGTAGTTCAGTACATTTTTAGGTATCTGAGAGGGACCTGTAGCAGGTATTTATGCTATGCAGGGTCAAGCACTTCTCTACATGGGTATGTAGATTTGGATATGGCAGGTGACTTGGATGAAAGGAAAAGCACCATAGGATATGTGTTCACTATTGGTGGTACAGTGGTTAGCTAGATTTCAGAGATGCAGAAGGTTGTTGCAGTCATAGTGGCTAGCAAGGATAAAAACCCTGCAAAAATGTTAACAAAGCTAGGAACAAAGAAGAAGTTGAATCTTCATTCAACTTCTATTGGTCTTCAAGATTAAACTTGAAGAGGGATACACATTAGAAAACAAAATTAGAAGATGTATAGGTATAGGTATAGGTGTAGCTATTTATCTCTAACTGGGAGATTGTTAGGTTATGGAGCTAAAAGCTTTACAGGTATGAAAATGGAGGAGGTTGCTGAGTGTCACAATAATTGACATGGTCAGGCCAATCGATGTTAGTCATGGGTAGATCATAAGCTATCAACATCAGTCATTCATCAACTGACATCGGTCATCTCTAGATAGATAGCGACTAACGGCGGTCGTCTGTGCATTCCAAAACTAGTCTAATTTTAGACGGATAGTCAGTTTGCATGTAAAGACTAATTTTAGTCTTGAGTCTATGTTTTTAATTATTTTAATTGAAAAGTATAATTATTATTTAGTTTGAGATCTATTTAAGAGACCCATGGGGTTGTATTGTAGTGAAGGATAAAAAGGACTTGTCAAGGATAAGGACAAGGGTTCTTCTAAGTATAAGATCTAGAAGGTTTGCAAGAGTGCAAGACCAGGTTGATCTGCAGGTAGCAAGATCAGGGAGATCTACATGGTAAGTAAGGTCAGTTAATCTACAGGTGTGTCTGTGTAAGGTCAAAGGAGATCTGTGGGGTAGCAAGATCAAGGAGATCTACAACACAATAAGAAGTAAGATCAGGGAGATCTACCTTGAGTACTTTGAGTACTTGGTGGACTGGCATTAGGCAACAACAACCACTGGCTTGATTGTCACTGACTGATGGAAACAACTCTGTGTTTAATTTGATTGTAATTGAGAGAGAGAAAACTCATGAAGGAGAATTACTGTATGCCCAAGAGGTGTGAGAAGATTGTAATTTCTTCATTGTATTTCCTTCTGGAAGAGTGTTAATACAAGATTATATTGTCTCTCATATTCTGTGCTATTTTTGAATTCTAGTTACATATTACTTCTAATTTAATTCCATGTTTAGTTACTTATACAAAGGTAATCAATTGTGCTAATAAGGAGTAGGATCCTAACTAGTGGTATCAGAGCTTTGTGTTCCTAGATCCTAACAAGTGGTATCAGAGCTTGGTTCAGAGCAAGTTAAGTGTTTGTTGATTACAGGTCACTCATAGGAGTTTTTGTTTGAGTGGGAGTAAAGCAATGGCAGAAGAAAGTACACTAAGAATGGAGAAATTCAACGGAAAGAATTATCAATTATGGAATTTTGGAAAAAAAAGGCAGGTAAAGAAAGATTTTTGGTTGGTAGAAGATCAACATGAAGGAAATAAAGAAGCAAATGATGCAGGTATTGTTGCATGGAATGCTCTTAAATGTTCCTTGGATAAAGTAGAATCTTGGGTTTTAGATTCTATTGCCTCTTTCCATGCAACCCCAAATAGAGTATTTTTTCATGATTATGTCCATGGAGACTTTGAAAAGATTTATTTAGGGGTTGGTGAGCCTTGTCAAATTGTTGGCAAAGGAAAAGTGCAGCTGAAATTGCAGACGGGTAACACATGGGTGTTGAAGGGTGTCATGCATGTCCCAGTCTTGAAGAGGAGTCTAATTTCTGTAGAAAAGTTGGGTGATGAGGGTTGCACAATAACTCTCACAATGGAATCTTGGAAAGTTTTCAAGGGTGCACTTAAATTAGCATGTGATAAGAAAGTAGGTACTCTTTATCTATCTACTTGTATTACTGATTCTTCTTTTATTTTATCTACTTCAACTGTAGATGCAAAGATGTGGCTATTTAGGCTTGGTCACATGAGTGAGAAGGGAATGTATGTTCTTAATAAAAAATATGATGTCTTTAACAAACTTAAGAACTAGAAAGCCTTGGTTTTCATGGAGAAGATGATGGACAAAGATCAGCGCAAGAGGTTGAATAATTCTAAGCAAGGCAATGTTGATTTGGACAAGGTTATGATCCAAAATGAGCTCACAAGTAAAAATAATCACTCACAAAAAAACATAGTTACCGACATCAGTCAGGTGTGAAATGATGTCAATCAGGCAGGAATCGACGTCGGTCATGTGCACACCAATGTTGGTGATGTCGGGCAAGTGGACACCAATGTTGGTTAGGGAATTGATATCGGTGATCAAGAGGAATCGACATCAATTGGGTGCAGACTGAGGTCGGCCAGAGGTGACTGAGATTGGTCACTGTCGAAACAAATTTTGAGTGAATAGCAAGTTGTCAAGGAGTCTCAAACACCCATGTGGAGGATTGAAAGGGTAAGTAAGCCTCAAATTTTTTATTCCCCTTTATTATACTACTTGTTGCTCACTGATGGTCAAGCACCAGGAAGTTTTGAAGAGGCAATGCAGGTAGAATCTAGGAAACAAAGGGAGCATGGCATGAATAAGGAAATTGATTCTTTGGGAGAGAACCAAATAAGAGATTTGGTAGAGTTGCCAGCTGGGATGAAAGCACTAAAAGATGAATGGATTCCTAGGTTAAAGAAAGGAGAGAATGGATAGGTGAGATAGAAGGCCAGGTTATATGGTCTTGAGCAAGCCCAAGCAGTGAGAGTTGTCAGCAAGTTAATGGCCAATCCAAGGAAGGAGCAATGGAAAGCAGTTTAGTGGATTCTTAGGTATCTGAGATGGACCAGCAGCAGGTATTTATGCTATGCAGGGTCAAGCACTTCTCTACATGGGTATGTAGATTCAGATATGGAAGGTGACTTAGATGAGAGGAGAAGCACCACAAGATATGTATTTATTGTTGGTGGTATGACGGTTAGCTAGATTTTAGAGATGCAGAAGGTTGTTGCAGTCATAGTGGCTAGCAAGGATAAGAACCCTACAAAAATGTTAACAAAGTCAGGAACAAAGGAGAAGTTGAATCTTCATTCAACTTCTATTGGTCTTCAAGATTAAACTTGAAGAGGGATACAAGCCAAGAAACAAAATTAAAAGATGTACAGGTAGAGGTACATGTGCAACTTTTTATCTCCAAGTGGTAGATTGTTAGGTTTTAGAGCTAAAAGCTTCACAGGTATGCAAATAGAGGAGGTTGTTGAGTGTCACAATAATCGACATCGATCAGGCCAACTGACATTGGTCAGGGGTAGACCAGAACCTGATGACATTGGTCATTCATCGACTGATGTTGGTCATCTCTAAATAGACAGTGACCGACGTTGATCATCTGTGCATTTCATAACTGGTCTAATTTTAGACAGACAATCAATTTTCATGTAAAGACTAGTTTAGTTCTTGAGTCTGTGTTTCTAATTATTGTAATTGGGAAGTCTAATTATTGTTTGGTTTGAAATCTATTTAAGACACCCATGGGGCTGTATCGTAGTGAAAGATCAAAAGGACTTGTCAAGGACAAGGACAAGGGTTCTTCCAAGTGTAAGATCTAGAAGGTTTATAAAAGTGTAAGACCAGGTTGATCTGCAAGTAACAAGATCAGGGAGATCTACATGGTAAGTAAGGTCAGTTGATCTGTAGGTGTGTGTGTGTAAGGTCAAAGGAGATTTATGGGGTAGCAAGATCAAGGAGATCTACAACACAATAAGGAGCAAGATCAGGGAGATCTACTTGGAGTACTTTAAGTACTTGGTGGACTGGCAGTAGGCAACAACAACCATTGGGTTGATTGTCACTGACTGGTAGAAACAACAACTCTATGTTTGAGTTGATTGTTGATTATAATTGAGAGAGAGAGAACTCTTGAGGGAGAATTATTGTACGCCCAAGAGGTCTGGGAAGATTTTAATTTCTTCATTGTATTTCCTTTTGGAAAAGTGTTAATACAAGATTATATTGTCTCTCATATTCTGTGCCATTTTTGAATTTTAGTTACATATTACTTCTAGTTTAATTCCATGTTTAGTTGCTTATACAAAGGTAATCAATTGTGCTAATAAGGAGTAGGATCTTAACAAGTGGTATCAGAGCTTTGTGCTCCTAGATCCTTATAAATGGTATCAGAGCCTGGTTTGGAGCAAGTTAAGTATTTGTTGATTACAGGTCACTCACAGGAGTTTCTATTTGAGTGGGAGTAAAGTAATGGCAGAAGAAAGTACACTAAGAATGGAGAAATTCAATGGCAAGAATTATCAATTATAGAATTGTGGAAAAAAAGGGCAAGTAAAGAAAGATTGTTGGTTGGTAGAAGATCAGCATGAAGGAAATAAAGAAGAAAATGATGTAGGTATTGTTGTATGAGATGCTCTTATATGTTCCTTGGATAAAGTAAAATCTTGGGTTTTAGATTCTGTTACCTCTTTCCATGCAACCCCAAATAGAGTATTTTTCCATGATTATGTCCATGGAGACTTTGAAAATATTTATTTAGGGGTTGGTGAGCCTTGTCAAATTATTGGCAATGAGAAAGTGTGGCTGAAATTGCAGACGGGCAACACATGGGTGTTGAAGGGTGTCATACATGTCTCAGTCTTGAAGAGGAGTCTAATTTTTATAATAAAGTTGGGTGATTAGGGTTGCACAATAACTCTCACAGTGGAATCTTGGAAATTTTCCAAGGGTGCACTTGAATTAGCATGTGGTATGAATGTAGGTACTCTTTATCTATCTACTTGTATTAATGATTCTCCTTCTATTTTATCTACTTCAGATGTAGATGCAAAGATGTGGCTCTGTAGGCTTGGTCACATGAGTGAGAAGGGAATGTATGTTCTTAAGATGAAATCTGATGTCTTTGACAAACTTAAGACTTAGAAAGCCTTGGTTTTCATGGAAAAGATGATGGATAGAGATCAGCTCAAGAGGCTGAATAATTTTGAGCAGGGCAGTGTTGATTTGGACAAGGTTATGATCCAAAATGAGTTCACAAATAAAAATCATCACTCATAGGAAAACATAGTTATCGATGTCAATCAGGTGAGAACTGACCTCGATCAGGTAGGAATCGGCATCGGTCATGTGTATACTGAAGTCGGTGATGTCAGGTAGGTGGACACTGACGTTGATCAGGGAATCGACATCGGCAATTAGGAGGAATCGACATCGGTAGGGTGCAGACCAAGCTCAACCAGAGGTGACTGGGATCGGTCACTATCAAAATGAATTTTAGGTGGACAACAAGTTATCAAAGAGTCTCAAATGCCCATGTGGAGGACTAAAAGGGTAAGTAAGCCTTAAATTCATTATTCCACTTCTTTATACTACTTGTTGCTCACTGATGGTCAAGAACTAGGATGTTTTGAAGAGGTAATGCAGGTAAAATCTAGGAAATAGTAGGAGCATGTCATGAATAAATAAATTGATTCCTTGGGAGAGAGCCAAATGACAGATTTGGTAGAGTTGCCAGCCAAGATGAAAGCACTGAAAGACGAATGGATTCCTAGGTTCAAGAAAGGAGAGAATGGATAGGTGAGACAGAAGGCCAGGTTATATGGTCTTGAGCAAGTCCAAGAAGTGGGAGTTATCAACAAGTTAATGGTCAATCCAAGGAAAGAGCACTGGAAAGCAGTTTAGTGGATACTCAGGTATCTGAGATGGACCAACAGTAGGTATTTATGCTATGCAGGGTCAAGCACTTCTCTACATGTGTATGTAGATTTGGATATGGCAGGGGACTTGAATGATAGGAGAAGCACCATAGGATATATGTTCACTGTTGGTGGTATGGAAGTTAGCTAGATTTTCGAGATGAAGAAGGTTGTTGCAGTCATAGTGGCTAACAAGGATAAGAACCCTGTAAAAATGTTAACAAAGCCAGGAACAAAGGAGAAGTTGAATCTTCATTCAACCTCTGTTGGTCTTCAAGATTGAACTTGAAGAGGGATACAAGCTAGGAAACAAAATTAAAATATGTATAGGTATAGGTACAGGTGCAGCTGTTTATCTCCAAGTGGGAGATTGTTAGGTTATGGAGCTAAAAGCTTCACAGGTATGCAAATAGAGGAGGTTGTTGAGTGTCACATTAACTGATGTTGGTCAGGTCAATCGACGTCGGTTAGGGGTAGACCAGAAGCTACCGATATTGGTCATTTATCGATCAATGTCAGTCATCTCCAGATAGACAGTGACTGAAGTCACTCGTTTGTGCATTCCAAACTGGTCTAATTTTAGACAAACAGTCAGTTTACATGTAAAGACTAATTTTAGTCTTGAGTCTGTGTTTCTAATTATTGTAATTTGGAAGTTTAATTATTATTTGGTTTGAGATCTATTTAAGAGACCCATGGGGCTATTTTATAGTGAAGGATCAAAAGGACTTGTGAAGGACAATGACAAGGGTTCTTCCAAGTGTAAGATTTAGAAGGTTTGCAAGAGTGCAAGACCAAGTTGATCTACAGGTAGCAAGACCAGGGAGATCTACATGGTAAATAAGGTCAATTGATTTGTAGGTGTGTGTGTGCAAGGTCAAAGGAGATCTGTGAGGTAGCAAGATTAAGGAGATCTACAACACAACAAAGAGCAAGATTAGGGAGATCTACTTGGAGTACTTTGAGTATTTGGTGGACTGGCAGTAGGCAACAACAACTCTATGTTTGAGTTGATTGTTGATTGTAATTGAGAGAGAGAGAGAGACAACTCTTGAGGGAGAATTATTGTATGCCTAAGAGGTGTGGGAAGATTGTAATTTCTTCATTGTATTTCCTTCTAGAAGATTGTTAATACAAGATTATATTGTCTCTCATATTCTGTGTTGTTTTTGAATTCTAGTTACATATTACTTCTAGTTTAATTTTGTGTTTAGTTACTTATACAAAGGTAATCAATTTTGATAATCAGGAGTAGGATCCTAACAAGTGGTATCAGAGCTATGTGCTCCTAGATCCTAACAAGTGGTATCAGAGCCTGGTTCAGAGCAGGTTAAGTGTTTGTTGATTACAGCTCACTCACAGGGGTTTCTATTTGAGTGGAAGTAAAGTAATGGTAAAAGAAAGTACACTAAGAATGAAAAAATTCAATGGCAAGAATTATCAATTATGGAATTGTGGAAAGATTGTTGGTTGGTAGAAGATCAGCATGAAGGAAATAAAGAAGCAAATGATGCAGGTATTATTGCATGAGATGCTCTTATATGTTCCTTGGATAAAGTAGAATCTTGGGTTTTAGATTGTGTTGCCTCTTTCCATGCAACCCCAAATAGAGTATTTTTCCATGATTATGTCCATGGAGACTTTGGAAAGATTTATTTAGGGGTTGGTGAGCCTTGTCAAATTGTTGGCAAAGGGAAAGTGTGGCTAAAACTGTAGACAAGAAACACATGGGTGTTGAAGGGTGTCATACATGTCCCAGTCCTGAAGAGGAGTCTAATTTCTATAGGAAAGTTGGGTGATGAGAGTTGCATAATAACTCTCACAGTGGAATCTTAGAAAGTTTCCAAGGGTGCACTTGAATTAGCATGTGGTAAGAAAGTAGTTACTCTTTATCTATCTACTTGTATTATTGATTCTCCTTCTATTTTATCTACTTCAGCTATAGATGCAAAGATGTGGCGCTGTAGGCTTGGTCACATGAGTGAGAAGGGAATGCATGTTATTAAAAGGAAATATGATGTCTTTGACAAACTTAAGAACTAGAAAGCCTTGGTTTTCATGGAGAAGATGATGGACAGAGATCAGCTTAAGAGGCTGAATAATTTTGAGCAGGGCAATGTTGATTTGGACAAGGTTATGATCCAAAATGAGTTCACGAGTAAAAATCATCACTCATAGAAAAACATATTTATCAACATCGGTCAGGTGAGAATCGATGTCGATCAGATAGGAATCAGTATTGGTCATGTGAAGACCAAAGTTAGTGATGTCAGGTAGGTGGACACCAACGTCGGTCATAGAACTAATGTCAGTTATCAGGAGGAATCGACATTAGTCAGGTGCAGACCGAGGTCAGCTAGAGGTGACTGAGATCGATCACTATCAGAATGAATTTTGGGTGGATAGCAAGTTGTCAAGGAGTCTCAAATGCCCATGTGGAGGACTGAAAGGGTAGGTAAGCCTCAAATTTATTATTCCCCTTCTTTATACTACTTGTTGCTCACTGGTGGTCAAGAACCAAAAAGTTTTGAAGAGGCAATGCAGGTAGAATCTAGGAAATAGTGAGAGCATGGCATGAATAAGAAAATTGATTCCTTGGGAGAGAACCAAATGGGAGATTTGGTAGAGTTGCCAGCCAAAATAAAAGCACTGAAAGACAAATGGATTCTTAGGTTAAAGAAAGGAGAGAATGGATAGGTGAGACAGAAGGCCAGGTTATATGGTCTTGAGTAAGCTCAAGCAGTGGGAGTTGTCAGCAAGTTAATGGCAAATCTAAGGAAGAAGCAATGGAAAGCAGTTCAGTGGATTCTCAGGTATTTGAGAGGGACCAACAATAGGTATTTCTGTTATGCAGGGTCAAGCACTTCTCTACACGGGTATGTAGATTCAGATATGGTAGGTGACTTGGATTACAGGAGAAGCACCATAGGATATGTGTTCACTATTGGTGGTATGGTGGTTAGCTAGATTTCAGAGATGCAGAAGGCTATTGTAGTCACAGTGGCTAGCAAGGTTAAGAACCCTGCAGAAATGTTAACAAAGCCAAGAACAAAAGAGAAGTTGAATCTTCATTTAACTTTTGTTGGTCTTCAAGATTGAACTTGAAGAGGGATACAAGCCAAAAAATAAAACTAAAATATGTATAGGTATAGGTAGAGGTGCAACTGTTTATCTCCAAGTAGGATATTTTTAGGTTGTGGAGCTAAAAGATTCATAAGTATGCAAATGGAGGAGGTTGTTGAATGCCATAGTAACTGACGTCGATCAGGCCAACCGATGTTGGTTAGGGGTAGACCGGAAGCTATCGACATTGGTCATTCAGTGGCTGACATCGGTCATCTTCAGATAGATAGCGACCGACGTCGGTTGTCTGTACATTCCATAACTAGTCTAATTTTAGATGGACAATCAGTTTGCATGTAAAGACTAATTTTAGTCTTGAGTCTATGTTTCTAATTATTGTAATTGAGAAGTCTAATTATTGTTTGGTTTAGTATCTATTTAAGAGACCCATGGGGTTGTATTGTAGTGAAGGATCAAAAGGACTTGTCAAGGATAAGAACAAGGGTTCTTCCAAGTGTAAGATTTAGAAGGTTTGCAAGAGTGCAAGACCAGGTTAATCTATAGATAGCAAGATCAAGGAGATCTACATGGTAAGTAAGGTCAGTTGATCTGTAGGTGTGTGTGTGCAAGGTTAAAGGAGATCTGTGGGGTAGCAAGATCAAGGAGATCTACAACATAAGGAGCAAGATCAAGGAGATCTACTTGGAGTACTTTGAGTACTTGGTGGACTGGTAGTAGGCAACAACAACCATTGGATTGATTGTCACTAACTGGTGGAAACAACAACTCTATGTTTGAGTTGATTGTTGATTGTAATTGAGAGAGAGAGAACTCTTGAGGGAGAATTATTATACGCCCAAGATGTGTGGGAAGATTTTAATTTCTTCATTGTATTTCCTTCTAGAAAAGTGTTAATACAAGATTATATTATCTCTCATATTCTATGTTATTTCTGAATTCTAGATACATATTACTTCTAGATTAATTCTATGTTTAGTTGCTTATACAAAGGTAATCAATTGTGCTAATAAGGAGTAGAATCCTAACAAGTGGTATCAGAGCTTTGTGCTCCTAGATCCTAACATGTGGTATTAGAGACTGGTTCGGAGCAGGTTAAGTGTTTGTTGATTATAGGTCACTCACAGGGGTTTCTGTTTGAGTGGGAGTAAAGCAATGATAGAAGATAGTACACTAAGAATGGAGAAATTCAATGGCAAGAATTATCAATTATGAAATTGTGGAAAAAAAGGGCAGGTAAAGAAAGATTGTTGGTTGGTAGAAGATCAGCATGAAAGAAATAAAGAAGCAAATGATGTAGGTATTATTGCATGGGATGCTCTTATATGTTCCTTGGATAAAGTATAATCTTGGGTTTTATATTCTATTGCCTCTTTCCATGCAACCCCAAATAGAGATTTTTTCCATGATTATGTCCATGGAGACTTTGAAAAGATTTATTTAGGGGTTGGTGAGCCTTGTCAAATTGTTGGCAAAGGGGAAGTGCAGCTGAAATTGCAGAAAGGCAACACATGGGTGTTGAAGGGTGTCATGCATGTCCCAGTCCTGAAGAGGAGTCTAATTTTTGCAAGAAAGTTGGGTGATGAGGATTGCACAATAACTCTCATAGTGGAATCTTAGAAAGTTTCCAAGGGTGCACTTGAATTAGCATGTGGTAAGAAAGTAGGTACTCTTAATCTATCTACTTGTATTACTGATTCTCCTTCTATTTTATCTACTTTAGTTGTAGATGCAAAGATGTGGCTCTATAGGCTTGGT
The DNA here is from genome assembly GCA_037957365.1 of Torreya grandis. Taxonomy (NCBI): domain Eukaryota; kingdom Viridiplantae; phylum Streptophyta; class Pinopsida; order Cupressales; family Taxaceae; genus Torreya; species Torreya grandis. Next base: position 1,269,811 of record JARHVA010004124.1, read on the forward strand.
CACATGAGTGAGAAGGGAATGTATGTTCTTATGAGGAAATTTGATGTCTTTGACAAACTTAAGAACTGGAAAGCCTTGGTTTTCATGGAGGAGATAATGGATAGAGATCAGCTCAAGAGGCTAAATAATTCGAAGCAAGGCAGTGTTGATTTGGACAAGGTTATGATCCAAAATGAGCTCGTGGGTAAAAATCATCACTCATAGGAAAACACAATTATTGACGTCAATCAGGTGAGAATTGACGTCGATTAGGTGGGAACCGATGTTGGTCATGTGTAGACCAAAGTTGGTGATGTCGGGCAGGTGGATATCGACGTCAATCAAGGAACCAATGTCGGTGATCAAGAGGAATCGACATCGGTCAGGTGCAGATCGAGGTCAGCCAGAGGTGACTGAGATCGATCACTATCAGAACAAATTTTGAGTGGATAGCAAGTTGTCAAGGAGTCTCAAACGCCCATGTGGAGGATTGAAAGGGTAAGTAAGCCTCAAATTCATTATTCCCCTTCTTTATACTACTTGTTGCTCACTAATGGTCAAGAACCAAGAAGATTTGAAGAGGCAATGCAGGTAGAATCTAGAAAATAGTGGGAGCATGGCATGAATAAGGAAATTGATTCCTTGGGAGAGAACCAAATGGAAGATTATGTAGAGTTGCCAGCCATGATGAAAGCACTGAAGATGAATGGATTCCTAGGTTAAATAAAGGAGAGAATGGACAAGAGAGATAGAAGGCCAGGTTATATGGTCTTGAGCAAGCCCAAGCAGTGGGAGTTGTCAACAAGTTAATGGCCAATCCAAGGAAGGAGCACTGAAAAGTAGTTCAGTGGATTCTCAGGTATCTGAGAGGGACCAGTAGTAGGTATTTATGCTATGCAAGGTCAAGCACTTCTCTACATGGGTATGTAGATTTGGATATGGTAGGTGACTTGGATGACAAGAGAAGCACCACAAGATATGTGTTCACTGTTGTTGGTACGGTGATTAGCTGGATTTCAGAGATGTAGAAGGTTGTTACAGTCACAGTGACTAACAAGGATAAGAACCTTGTGGAAATGTTAACAAAGCCAAGAACAAAGGAGAAGTTGAATCTTCATTCAACTTCTATTAGTCTTCAAGATTGAACTTGACGATACAAGCTACGAAACAAAATTAGAAGATGTACAGGTATAGGTATAGGTGCAGCTATTTATCTCCAAGTGGGAGATTGTTAGGTTGTGGAGCTAAAAGCTTCACAGGTATGCAAATGAAGGAGGTTGTTGAGTGTCACAGTAATTGACATCGGTCAGGCCAATCAACATCAGTCAGGGGTAGATTAGAAGCTGCTGACATCAGTCATTCATCAGCCGATGTTGGTCATCTCAAGACAGACATCGACTGACATCGGTCGTCTGTGCGTTCCAGAACTAGTCTAATTTTAGATGGACAATCAATTTGCATGTAAAGACTAATTTTTGTCTTGAGTCTGTATTTCTAATTATTTTAATTGGAAAGTCTAATTTTGTTTGGTTTGGGATCTATTTAAGAGACCCATGGGGCTGTATTGTAGTGAAGGATCAAAAGGACTTGTCAAGGACAAGGACAAGGGTTCTTCCAAGTGTAAGATGTAGAAGGTTTGCAAGAGTGCAAGACTAGGTTGATCTACAGGTAGCAAGATCAGAGAGATCTACATGGTAAGTAAGGTCAATTGATCTATAGGTGTGTGTGTGTAAGGTCAAAGGAGATCTACGAGGTAGCAAGATCAAAGAGATCTACAACACAACAAGGATCAAGATCAGAGAGATCTACTTGGAGTACTTTGAGTACTTGGTGGACTGGCAGTAGGCAACAATAACCATTGGGTTGATTGTCACTGACTGGTGGAAACAACAACTCTATGTTTGAGTTGATTGTTGATTATAATTCAGAGAGAGAGAACTCTTGAGGGAGAACTACTGTATGCCCAAGAGGTGTGGGAAGATTGTAATTTCTTCATTGTATTTCCTTCTGGAAGAGTGTTAATACAAGATTATATTTTCTCTCATATTTTGTGTTATTTTTGAATTTTAGTTACATATTACTTCTAGTTTAATTCCTTTTTTAGTTGCTTATACAAAGGTAATCAATTGTGCTAATAAGGAATAGGATCCTAACAAGTGGTATAAGAGCTTTGTGCTCCTAGATCCTAACAAGTGGTATCAGAGCCTGGTTCAGAGAAAGTTAAGTGTTTGTTGATTATAGGTCACTCACAGGGGTTTTTGTTTGAGTGGGAGTAAAGCAATGACAGAAGAAAGTACACTAAGAATGGAGAAATTCAACGGCAAGAATTATCAATTATGGAATTGTGGAAAGAACGGGTAGGTAAAAAAAATTGTTGGTTGGTAGAAGATCAGTATGAAGGAAATAAAGAAGCAAATGATGCAGGTATTATTGCATGAGATGCTCTTATATGTTCCTTGGATAAAGTAGAATCTTGGGTTTTATATTTTGTTGCCTGTTTCTATGCAACACCAAATAGAGTATTTTTCCATGATTATGTCCATGGAGACTTTGGAAAGATTTATTTAGGGGTTGGTGAGCCTTGTCAAATTGTTGGCAAAGGGGAAGTGCAGCTGAAATTACAGATAGGCAACACATGGGTGTTGAAGGGTGTCATGCATGTCCCAGTCCTGAAGAGGAGTCTAATTTCTGTAGGAAAGTTGGGTGATGAGGGTTGCATAATAACTCTCAAAGTAAAATCTTAGAAAGTTTCCAAGGGTGCACTTGAATTAGCATGTGGTAAGAAAGTAGGTACTCTTAATCTATCTACTTGTATTACTGATTCTCCTTCTATTTTATCTACTTTAGTTGTAGATGCAAAGATGTGGCTCTATAGGCTTGGTCACATGAGTGAGAAGGGAATGTATGTTCTTATGAGGAAATTTGATGTCTTTGACAAACTTAAGAACTGGAAAGCCTTGGTTTTCATGGAGGAGATAATGGATAGAGATCAGCTCAAGAGGCTAAATAATTTTGAGCAGGTGAATGTTGATTTGGACAAGGTTATGATCCAAAATGAGCTCATAGGTAAAAATCATCACTCACAGGAAAACACAGTTACCGATATCGATCAGGTGAGAACCAACATCGATTAGGCAGGAACTGATGTCAGACATGTGCAAACCAAAGTCGGTGATGTCAGGTAGGTGGACACTGATGTCAATCAAGGAACAAATGTTAGTGATTAGGAGGAATCGACATTAGTCAGGTGCAGACTGAGGTTGGCCAGAGGTGATTGAGATCGGTCACTGTCAGAACAAATTTTGGGTGGACAACAAGTTGTCAAGGAGTCTCAAACGCCCATGTGGAAGACTAAAAGGGTAAGTAAGCCTCAAATTCATTATTCCCCTTCCTTATACTACTTGTTGCTCACTGATGGTCAAGAACTAGGAATTTTTGAAGAGGCAATGTAGGTAGAATCTAGGAAACAGTGGGAGCATGGCATAAATAAAGAAATTGATTCCTTGGGAGAGAACCAAATGAGAGATTTGGTAGAGTTCGCAGTCGAGATGAAAAAATTGAAAGATGAATGGATTCCTAGGTTAAAGAAATGACAGAATGGATAGGTGAGATAGAAGCCTAGATTATATGGTCTTGAGCAAGCCCAAGCAGTAGGAGTTGTCAGCAAGTTAATGGCCAATCCAAGGAAGGAGCACTGGAAAGTAGTTTAGTAGATTCTCAGGTATCTAAGAGGGACTAGTAGTAGGTATTTATACTATGCAAGGTCAACCACTTCTCTACATGGGTATGTAGATTCAGATATGGTAGGTGACTTGGATGACAAGAGAAGCACCACAGGATATGTGTTCATTGTTGGTGGTATGGTAGTTAGCTGGATTTCAGAAATGTAAAAGGCTGTTGCAATCACAGTGGTTAACAAGGATAATAACCCTACAGAAATGTTAACAAAGCTAGGAACAAAAGAGAAGTTGAATCTTCATTCAACTTTTGTTGGTCTTCAAGATTGAACTTGAAGAGGGATACAAGCTAGGAAACAAAATTAGAAGATGTATAGGTACAGGTACAGGTGCAACTATTTATCTCCAAGTGGGAGATTGTTAGGTTGTGGAGCTAAAAGCTTCATAGGTATGCAAATGGAGGAGGTTGCTAAATGTCATAGTAACCAACATTAGTTAGGCCAACCGACGTTGGTCAGGGGTAGACTGGAAGCTACCAACATCAGTCATTCATCAGCTGACGTCGATCATCTCCAGACAGACAATGGCTGACGTCAGTCGTCTGTGCATTCCAGAATTGGTCTAATTTTAGATGGACAGTCAGTTTGTATGTAAAGACTAATTTTAGTCTTGATTCTACATTTTTAATTATGGTAATTGGGAAGTTTAATTATTGTTTTGTTTGGGATCTATTTAAGAGACCCATGGGGCTATATTGTAGTGAAGGATCAAAAGGACTTGTCAAGGACAAGGACAAGGGTTATTCCAAGTGTAAGATCTAGAAGGTTTGCAATAGTGCAAGACCAAGTTGATCTACAGGTAGAAAGATCAGGGAGATCTACATGGTAAGTAAGGTCAGTTGATTTACAGGTGTGTGTGTGCAAGGTCAAAGGAGATCTGCGGGTTAGCAAGATCAAGGAGATCTGCAACACAACAAGGAGCAAGATCAGGGAGATCTACTTAGAATAATTTGAGTACTTGGTGGACTGGCAGTAGGCAACAATAACCATTGGGTTGATTGTCACTAATTGGTGGAAATAACAACTCTGTGTTTGAGTTGATTGTTGATTGTAATTGAGAGAGAGAGAACTCTTGAGGGAGAATTATTGTACGCCCAAGAGGTGTGGGAAGATTGTAATTTCTTCATTGTATTTCCTTCTGGAAGAGTGTTAATACAAGATTATATTGTCTCTCATATTCTGTGTTGTTTTTGAATTCTAGTTACATATTACTTCTGGTTTAATTCTGTGTTTAGTTACTTATACAAAGGTAATCAATTGTGCTAATAAGGAGTAGGATCCTAACAAGTGGTATCAGAGCTTTGTGCTCCTGATCCTAACACATTAGCCAAACTTGGTAGATATTTGGTAAAATTATTTTATAATATGATTCAAGTGAATTAAATTCATTAGGAAGTGTAAAATCATCATACAAGTTGACTTTGTGCACTCCAAACCCTATTTTTTGTGTATTTTAGATAGTGAGGAGGTGAATTTAACCAAAATAATCATTTTGGAGTCTATTAAGATCATCCAAAGGTTGTAACATCCTATTTATGTTTGTTAATACCTCTTATAATATTCTTTTTCCTTTTTTAAGTGTTATTTTGTGTTTTGACCTACTAGAGGGTAATTAGGCATAGAAGACAAAACTAAATTTTGAGGTTTTTTGTGTAAATTCATTTGAGTAAGAGGACAAAAAATTATCTGAGAATTTATTCATCTATTAAACATATAAATATATCTATCTGAGTTGTCTTGAAGTGCTAATTTAAAATATATTAGGTTTTGACCTATTAGAGCAACATTAGGCCTAGTAGGCTTATAGGGTGATTTAGGTCAATTTGTTTAGTAGTATACCTTCTAAAGTGTTTTAAGAGTTCAATCACCTTTGAATAATTTTGATAAATAATTTTAAATTATTTTATCTTTCTATATACAAGCATTTATTTTTTTGGTCCTTTTGAGGCATTTAGGCCTAATTAGCTTTAAAAGGGCTTTGAGTCTTTTGGAAATAAATGGATAAAAGCAATAAGTGGATTGATTTTCCATATTGAAATAGAGGTTGGATATGTATTTAAATACCATAATAATATTAGCTCAAGCTTTATACTAGTCAATAAATCTTTAAATTTCTTGAGTCCCTTCATTGTTGTCTACACTTTTGTCTTGTCAAGGTTATAATATAGTAAATAGTCTAGGAAGTGCTATCACATACATACATTTTATGACTTCCCTCTTAACAAAACACATATTTGTTTCATTTGTAATAAATACCAATACACTATTCAATGTGATTTAAACCTAATTACAAAAACTCACATGAATAAAATCACCAAAAAATAATAAGAGCTTAACTACATATGATAAACATAATGGAGAATCTTCCATCCTAATCAATATCCCAACCATTTTTTTCCTCAAGCTCTTTAGCCTGATAATTAGTGGACTTCATGGCCTCCTACCCAAAAAATGGGACCATATGCCCCATAATAATGGAATAACCAACCATTGTCGAATCCAAAATGGGATAACCACTACCAATAGCCATGGATACCTCAATTATTTCAACAATAGTGGATCCCTAAGCGAAACTATAATCCAAATTTCAAGGCCAAAGATGAATGAAAAACCAACACAAAGCCTTGTTACCTAGTCCTTCCACACCACTCAATACCCTTAATTAGAGCAAGTAAACCAACTACAATTACCTACTTAACCTGTGATAAATCCAAAAAAAAGTTAGACATGGAGCTTCTATCTATAATGGGAAATTTGAAAACATAACCTCACTTAATGGTATTAGTTGTGATAGTATTCAACTTCATTAAAGAAAACTCTGCTAAACCTTTTTCCTACACTATTATATAATTATCAAATGAAAAATAAATTTAATTTTATCCTAAAAAATAATTACAAGTTGATAATCCACAAATCAAAGCTCAGGTTAGTTCCCCACCAATACCATTCCTAGAAAGACCAAAGGAGAAAAAAACATGCCAGTAAAAACTCCATGTAACTAAATTTGATATCATCTATAAAATTAAACATTTAAGCATGAAGTTCCATTCTTGTAGGCCATTCTATATGTCCTTGAGCTTAATATAACCATTAAGGAATTGTGCATAAAAACCCTAGGAGGGAAAAATACAATAACCCAAAATTATCCAAGTAGATGGTAAATTAATTATTCTTTTGGTAGGAATACTTATTCTACCTAAATATGGAGACCTAGGACACCCAGTGGTAACAATATTAATTGGAAAAATTATAATACCAAATGTATTTATATATTTAAATGTTTCCATTAACATTATGACAACTGGCATGATAAAACAATTGTCCCTAACTAACATGTATCCAACTTCTATAACATTAAAATTGGTCAATCAGTCCATTGTTAAACCAAAATGTATCATTGAATGCATTTAAATCACCATATAAACTTGGGAATGTTATATGTACTTCGTGATACTTTATCCATGAACCCAAAATATTGGATATCCACTAGTTTTGAGAAGACCTTGGCTTACTACAACTTCTACCTTCATAGATTATAGATCTAGAGACATGATAATTTCAAATGAGCTCAATGCAAATAAAATATCTTTGTACCCACATTAAAAACCCCTCTCTAACTCTCATAAAAATTTGTGGGTGGATGATCCTAATATAATCAAATATAAATAAAGTATTTTTTTCTTTGGTGGTTATCATAGTTAAAAAATGCATGAATTAACAAAGAAAATATAATAAGGAATAAAATAATCAATGAATAACAATTCAGCAAGGTAACGTTAGTTTGGAAAAAGATAGTCAGCAACAGTATTTAACATATATTCACTACCCCTTGGCAAAGGTCATGCCCACTAGAGAGATGTTTTTCAAAGACAGTAAATTTGCACATGTTGCAACCCTACTCTTATCCACTAAACTCATTAATGAGATAATTTATGATAGTTGACTCAATCTACCCTTGAACCAAGTAAATCAAAATTCATCTAAAAAAACATTGAACATCAACAATTAGTTAACATACGAGTAAGAGTCCAAATTATTCATAGTTCACTCACATTCAAAATATTTTGCATGGGATTATAATGATATGAGAGAAATTCATATTGACATCTTCCCACATCACATTTATACCAAACCCATGATACCTTTGATATAATATCAATGAAAAATAACTATTACACTCAGTGAAATTGTTAAAATTTAAATTAATAAATTATTGTAGGTAGGATTTATATATCCCATTTTGGATAGTCACTTGGTTTATCCATTACTTATAGTTCCCAAGAATATTATAAAATGGAGAATTTATATAGATTATTGATATCTTAACAAAGTAACATGGAGAGATGATTTTCTCATACCACTCATTGACCAAGTTTTGAATCATTTGGCTAGGAAGAAATATTTTTCTTTTCGAGATGGTTTTAGTGGATACAACTAAATACGTGTGGGACTAGAACACTAAGAAAAGACTGACTTTGCATGTCCTTTGGGCACATTTTCATATAGAATATTCCATTTTGGATTATGTAATGCACTTTATAATTTACAACACATAATTTTGGCCATATTTTTTAAACTAATTTGAATATGGATGATTTCATAGTACAAGGAAGCTCTTTTGATGAGGATCTCAAAAACTTAGAAAAATTACTCATTAGATATGAGAAACATCAGTTGTCTTTGAACCATGATAAATGATTGATAATGATGAATCAAGATATTGTATTAAGATATCATATATACTCTAAATGAATCAAAGGAAACCCTAAAAATATTAAGGTAATTGCAAAACTTCCATCACCAAAAACTTAGACTGATGTAAGAAGTTTTGGGACATGTAGGTCATTATAGAAGGTTTATTGATGACTTTATCAAGATTTTAGCACCATTTTCCCCCTTACTTTCCTAAGACTAAGTTCTAATGGATAGATAAATTTCATCAATCATTTGAAATAATAAAAGACAAGCTCATCTATTCACCTATATTAAGATGACCAAATAAGGAACTTCCTTTTTATATCCAAAATGATGTTTATGACAAGGCAATATGATTTTTTAATGTTCAAAAATAATAAGATGTTAGAATATTTGGTATCTATTAAATTAGAAAAAATTTGATACCAATTGAGATAAATTACATAACCACTAAAAAGATTTTATTATTATTTATTTCATGAAATAATTCCATCATTATATTACTATTTATGAAGTAATAGTATATATAGATAATTCATCCATTATATATATAATGAATATACTTATAGTTAGTGGAAAAATTATTAGATGGTATTTAATCTTGAAAGAGTTTAATGTAATAGTAGTTGACAGGCCTAGGAAGGCTAATGTGATTATTATGCATGGGGTCTATCCAAGGGTTTGAAAAGGGATTATAAATATTCTAGGTTCATATAAAAACATTTTTATAATTATAAACTCATTAAGTCTCATGAACAATCAATTAAGAGCTCTCAGGCTCTAAGATGATAAACAAACCCTAGTTTCTAGTAAAATGTGAATAAATCAAGTTTTAAACCTTAAATTTTTTACAAACTTGGTATATATTGGTAAAAATATTTTATAATATTATTCAAGTGATTTAAAGTCAGTAGGAAGTGTACAAACATCATACAAGTTGACTATGTGCACTACAAACCCTATTTTCTATGTATTTTGAAGAGCAAGGAGGTGAATTTGACCAAAATCTTAATTTTTGAGTCTATTACGATCATCTAAAGGTTGGAACATCATTTTTGTGATGGGAAAACGTCTTAGAATATTAATTTTCCCCTTTTAAGTGGTATTTTGTGTTTTGACCTACTAGAGGGTAATTAGGCCTAGAAGACAAATTGAGTTTTGAGGTTTTTTGTGTAGTTTCCTTTGAGTAAGAGGCAAAAACCTTATTTTGGAATTTATTCATCCATGAAACACCTAAATATACCTTTTTGAGGTTTATTTAAGTGATAATTCAATATAGATTAGGTTTTGACATGTTATAACAACATTAGGCCTAGTAGGCTTATAGGGTGATTTGGGTCAATTTGTTTGGTATAAGAACTTATAAAGTGGTGTAAGAGTTCAATAAAATTTTAATAATTGTGATAAATAATTTTAAATTTTTCTATAGTTTTGAATACATGCATTTCTTGTTTGGTCCTTTTGAGGCATTTAGGCCTAATTAGCTTTAAGAGGGCTTTGAGTCTTTTAGAAATAAATGGATAAAACTAATAAGTAGATTGGTTTTCCATATTAAAATATAGGTTGGATATGTATTTAAATACCATAATAATAAAACCTCAATTTTTATACTAGTCAATAAATCTTGAAGTTTATTGAATCCCTTCATTGGTGTCTACACTTTTACCTTGTAAAGATTGTGAGATAGTAGATAGTCTAGGAAGGGCTATCATATTTGGTGTAAGAGAATAGAGATTGTGCATAATCAAGGGTTCCTAATGTTATTAAAAGAATATAAATAAGTATTTTTACATATGGCAGCTAGATCAAGAGGAGGTGCAAGAAGACAAGCTACAAATACAGCTCTCTTAGAAGAGATTATAAATCTCAATAGAAGGATGGAAGCTATGGAAAAAACACAAAGGAGAGGAGTGGATATTGGAGACATTAGTGATATATAATATGAAGGAACTGAATAAGAACCATTGGTAGTAGAGATAAAAAGACCATAAGAGAGGTTTGTGAAGGAAATAGTGGGAGCAACCTCCAAACCAAAGGTAGATATACCTATGTATGATGTAAATTTGAATGTTGAAGATTTAATTGATTGGAATAGTGCCTTATATAAATAATTTGAATATGAAAATATTTAAGAATAAAATAAAGTGAAATTTTTAATGATAAAATTTAAAGTCCATGCCTCCCTATGGTGAGATGGTGTACAAACATAGAGGAGAAGGAAAGGAAAGGTCAAAATAACCAGTTTGGATAGAATGGAGTCAAAGTTAAAAGGTAAGTTAATTCCTAAAGATTATCAAACTATTATTTTCAATTAATTGTAGAATATAATTTATAAATATAAATTAGTGAAAGAGTACACTTAGGAGTTTTATATATTGACCATCATAGCTGGTCATATTGAGGATGACATGGAGAAGGTTGGCAAGAATGTGAATGGTTTGAAATTTGTCATTCAATATGAAATTGATTTTATTTATCTTAATAAAATTGATGAGGCACACCAATATTCCTTGAAAGTAGAAGATAAGATAGCAAGGAGGAATTCTCAACAAGCAAGAGGGAGAATTAGACCTCTTAGAGGAAGAGGAGAAAATGAAAGTAGAAGACCATTACAGGTGCATGAGGTAGGTGAGAGTAGCTCTCCAAAGCAAGAGTCAACTCTAAGAGATAATTATTTAATAAAGAGATATTTTATATAGGTATATTTATAAGTAGTGGTTTCAGTTGTATATGTTTTAAGTGTGGAAATTTTGGACATAAAATCTATATATGTCCAGAAAATGCATCTACTAGTCAAGGGAGTACTCATGTGGTTTAAGGAGCTAATAAAGAAGAGGATGTTGCATCAAATATTTATTAGGATGTAACATAAGAAGGGGAATAATTAATCATGAAAGGGATTCTAATCAAACCAAATAAGGAGCTTTCAGAACCTTTTCAAAAGAAAACACTATTCAGGATAACTTGTAAAGCCATAGGTAAAGTTTGTAAAGTTATCATTGCTAATGGTAGTAATAATAACCTTATTTCTTATGAGATGGTTTATCAAATAGGATTGAATAAAAATTCACATCATAATCCTTAAAACATCTCATGGTTGTAAAGAGGCCATCACATTTTGGGCAATGAACAATGTGTAGTAGATTTTTAGGTAGGGAACTACAAAGATCAAGTGGTGTGTGATATAATGCATATGGATGTTTGCCATTTGCTCCTAGGTACACCATGGAAATATGAAAAGAAGGCCATGAATGATGGGGATATTAAAATTTACAATTTTGATCAAAATGGTGTAAGATATACACTCTTACCATTGAAATATGAGCATATAGCTAATAAATATCATTCCAAGGCACTAATTATGGGTCCTAAGGAGTTTTTAAAATAGGATGAGAAGGAAGGAAGTGATTTACTAGTAAATCAAGCTAAGGTAACCATTTCCACACATGAAGAATCTGATTATTTTCCAAAAATAGAAATTTTATCAAATGAATGAATGGATAAGCTATTTGATGGATTGACTAAAAGTTTGTTTTCTATAAAAAGCATGGAATACCTTGAGGGATTCATTAAGAAGTTAGTTTCTTGAAACAAATTACCATGGAAGGAAATAAAGCTAGTAAACTATTAGATGAATAATAATTTTAAGGAAGAAATGAGCTTGTGTCAAAGGACAATATGGAATATTTCAAAACTAATGATGATAAGGCTATTGGAGGCACAAAGCAATTGGTGAAATAAAGTGATTTCATCAAGAAGAAAGTAAGCATAGGAGCAGAAAATAAGCATAAAAAGGTCAAGAAAATATAATATAATGCTTTAAATGAGAAGTCAATGTTTGTATCTAAAGAGAAGGGACTTCACAGTCCAAAATAATATTTTTTTTCTTAAAGTGTATGTTACTTGTGTAGTTTTAATGAAGGAGAGTAAAGAACATCTAAACATAGTAAACTTGAAGGTGAATAGACATAGGAAAACCATCCAAGAATAATATAGTAAACCATGGGATATTGGAGGGTCTTAATCATTGAAAATTAAATGCATTGAATGGAAAGAGAAAGAAAATCAAATACATATATAGGTATAAGAACATTCATAGTCAGAGCTACATGAAGACTTCTTTTTGTACCTTGGTGGACTGATGCAAGAGCATCATGTGCATAAAATATTTTGAGATTATATTTGTGTATTAATAGTTGTAATGAGGTCTAAAAGAGTCATTTCAGACCTATTCAATCATTTTGAGTGTTTAGGAGATGAATAATTATCTTAGAGAGTCTATTTGGAGTTTCCCTCCAAAAGACACAATTCAAATTTTCAAATGTATTTGTGTAAATATATGCTCAAATTATAAAATTTATGTTTTGTAAAGAGTTATTAGGTTTATTAGGTGTGTTATATGTAGGTAGGAGTCTACTAGACCTTATTAAGTGTCATAGTGATTCTCAAGGTCAAAAAGAGCAAATGTAATTATAAAATCTCTCATATTAAACCTTTTTCTACCTTAAGACTGGGTGGTTGAGAAGACTATTCAGTCAATTTCATACTTCCTAATATTGGAGAATATCTTAAGAATTTTATAATCCTTAATCCTAATAATAATAAGGCATACAAGATCAATTTCAAGTATAAAATACAAAGTTCTAATCATTTGAGGAGGATACTTCAGAAAATAGAGTCTACCATGATAGTCTATGAGGTATGTGTATATTTTATGTCTTTTTATATTACAAATAAAGAATATATTTGTCAAAATATAGTATAATATATGTTTTTAGTTTCAATTTATTGAGTTTCAAGTGTTATAATGTGATTTTAAGTTCATTTTTGTCATTGGAGGATTAAACCTTTGTTATACCCTATGTTTTCTGTACTCAGTCGAACATAGTCAACTCAAAACATGTAAGTTGTGCATGGCATCAATACAAGGATTTTAAAATTTGTTATAAATATTTTTGGGTTCTATAAAATCATTCTTCTGATTATAAACTCATTAAGTCTCATGAACAATCAATTAAGAGCTTTTAGGCTCTAGGACTGCAAACAAACCCTAGTTTCTAGTAAAATGTTAATAACTTGAGTTTTTACCCTTAAACATTTTCCAAAATTGGTATATAGTTGGTAAAACTAGTTTATAATATGATTCAAGTGATTTTAAGTTAGTAGGAAGTGTACGAACATCATACAATTTGATTGTGTGCGCTTAAAACTCTATTTTTGTGTATTTTAGACAATGAGGAGGTGATATTGACCAAAATAATCATTTTTGAGTCTAGTAAGATCATCCAAAGGTTGTAACATCATTTTTATGGCTGGGAATACCTCTTATAAGATTTATTTTCCTTTTTTAAGTGTCATTTTGTGTTTTGACCTACTAGAGGGTAATTAGGCCTAGAAGACAAAAGTGAGTTTTGAGGGTTTTTGTGTAAATTCTTTTGAGTAAGAGGCAAAAACCTTAACTGAGCATTGAGTCATCCATTAAACAAACACACACACAAACACACACAAACACACACACACACACACACACACACACACACACACACACACACACACACACACACACACACACACACACACACACACACAGAGAGAGAGAGAGAGAATACATTCCATTAAACTACATGATCTCTAGTCTCTTTTAAGATATATATATGTGTATCTTTATATAAAAGGTTATCAAAGAATCCTCCAACATGTTTTGATGAGATGACAAATGTTGTTCAAATAATAAAGTAGAATTATCAGAATTTACTATCTCTAGTTCTATCTGGTAATGGTCTAAAGCTCATTGAGACAAACACTTTAGATTTATATTAGGGTGCTATTTTTAAAGAAAGATTATCAGATGGTTCAGAGAAGCCCTATAGATTTACTTTTGGAAATTTTAAATAGTCTCAAAAAAACTATCACTCTACTCATAAAGAAATTCTTGATGTTATTAAATTTATTCAAGCTTTCATGTTTTTTGTTAGATCAGAGAAATTTCTTGTTAGATATGATTTAAATAACTTTATGAGTATTCTTCATTCTACTGATAATATAAAGAAAGGATATATGAGCAGGTTAACTAGGTGGACAACTTTTTTGTTAGGTTTTGATTTCTCTATTGAGCATATTCTAGGGAAAAAGAATTGTCTTACTAATTTTATATCCAAAGAATTCAATTTAGATAATTCAGAAAAATTAGTCATGGTAGTAACTATTACAGAAGTGCATGAAGAGTTTTTTTAGCATATATGGATATCCACTCCATCTGTTGCAAATTAGTTAACTCATGAGATGAATGCTCTGACCAAAAAATCTCATGAAGCCTCTGTTGAACTTAATAACACTCATTTGGCATGGGCATCACAATTTTAGGAACCTGATGGAAAAATATGGTGTTCTACTATAATGTTATACCATGAAGCTAATAATCCAAGGATTACTAGCATAAATAATCCCTTCAAGAATTTCATTTGTAAGCATGGTTTTGAATTCTTAATTCAATGGTCTACTTTTTGGCCAAGCTTTAACCCTAATACTAAAAATTTCTAGTCATCTACTAAAATTCTATATTACTTATTTGAATTCTTAGATTATGTTATGCCTATGAAAGCTTCTGATGATCCTGCTATTTGTATCCCTCCTGATCAAGTAAGAAATATATTCATTGCCTTAAGGATACCTTTCAAAATTAAGTCTAAAATATTCTCAGCTTAGAATTTCCAAGCTAACCTACATGCTAGCTTAGCTCCTACTCAACTATTAGCTACTCTTTAGAAAAGGTTTACAATAATTCATTAGGACATGTTTCCTCATACACTTGGTGGTTAGATGTTAAGGATTCCTTCAATGTTATAGATGGATCACACTGACTTAGATTCTGATGATGACAACCACTATTCTCCCCAAGGAGAATATGAATTCAATGATGATGAATGATTTAATCTAAAGACTAGTTACAGGGCCTGTTTTTAGCCATGAATATGGGCATGTTAACCCTCTTTTATTCTTGTGGACCTCACCAATAACAAAAGGTGGTATTCTATCAGCCATGTCAATAGATTCTTTGTTTGTATTTTCTTGTTAGACAGTGCATAGTGGGCCCATAACCCACCTACTTTTGGCATCTTACCTTATGTCAACCGATTCAACATCTTTGTGTTGACCATTGATCTTCTCATTTCATCCTATAAATATGGGGAGTTCTTCAAGTCATAAACATTGAATGCCTAGAGTTGAGTCTAGAGTGGTAAATCTAGAGTCATGTATTAGTGAGTCAAGAATAAGCATATGCTCTTCACTTGCCCTTCTATGGAAACCTAAAAATTATAAACTTTTCTTAAGTTTGTTATTTCCTTAGTCTATTTTTGAAAACTTTGTAAATTCTCTGTGTCTTAAGCAATAAAATGATCCCATAGTTTAATGGTATCAGAGCCATGAGCCAATGAACCTTATGTCATATACATGTTGCTTCTATAATATCTCTTTGATATATCAATACAATTATACTTTTATCTCTTTCTATCTATATCTATCATAATATTATTTTGGTCTTTTGTCTCCATATTATCTTTAGACAATAAGGAAGGGAAAGATCCCATAAAGACATGAGGAAGACCTGATAGTAGATCTGTATAGTACCAATGATACAAAGACTATGGATACATCTAATTAGATAACTTAAGATACTATAGATACATATGATATTTGTACTCTCTCTGATATATCTAATAGTTCATTCTTTTCTACAAATGAAGCAACTGTAGAATTTGATAAAGAAAATCTTAGCCCTGAATAAAAACTCTTAACTCTTAAGCCTACAGATGTTTATGATAAGCTTTCTCCTTTTCATCTTATTACTAAAACTTCTATAAATTTTTTTTGAAAATGTTATTTAAGTTAAGGAAAATGATGATTATAAATATCACTTACAAATAGTTGATGATAAAACTATCTATTAGTTAAAATACCAGTTTAAATATAAGTTTTTGCATATTGGTGCCATTACTATTAGTGTTTTTCCTATATTTGGAAGAGGTTTGAATGTCAATATTTTAGGATGTTTACTCGATAATAGACATACCACCTTTAGTGCTTATTTATAGAATGTTGTCCAAACTAGTCTTCATGATGGTCTCATCTTTACAACTATTTACCTAAATTATCTAGTCACTATCCATCAAGAAGAAAATCTAAATAAAATCTTGAATCTTTTTCTCCAAACCCATAGATTAGACATGATCCTTAGCTCTTATCATCTTACTATTAAATACCAGGTCATGTATCACTTAACCAATACCCATCATCTTGCTATCAAGCATACTCTCATGTAAGGCAAAAGAATGGTGTGTAGAGCAACTAAAAATAGTCAGATAATTCTTGTTGAATCAATTTCTTGGTCAGATCTTAAGTTTCTTAGAAAGTGGATAGTAGACATAGACTTTATCTAAAATCCTAGGAAATCCTTATCTTTGGCTACATCTATAAAATATTTGCCAAATAAATCTATAATTATATTTGACTCTCATAATGAATTGAAAGATCATATGCAGAGTATATAATTGCAGTAACCCTTGCCTTCAATCAATCTTCATTATTTGCATCTCAGTAAAGTCCATGATCATCAAATAGATTCAAAATTCTATGTTGATTGTCAAAAAATTATAAGTCATCCAAATCACTCTAGTATTCGCATGGTTAAAAGAGATTTAGCCATTCAATAACTACTTGAGAAAAATAAGAAATTACTTGTTGAAGCCAAAAGAATTAATATGGAAGGAACTTCTAAAGAAAAGACTAAAAATGAAGATAAAGAAGGTCATGTATGGAAAACTTTTTTAAGAGATGAATCAAACACAAAAAAAAGGATTCTCAAAGTTTATTAATTTTAATCAATATTCACTTGATGGAAAATTTAGAGCATAGATGTATTATCTTAGAACATCTGACAAAAGTCTTGATCAGTTTGTCAAAGTCAAGTTAATGAACTAGAATAATCTTGCAACCAAATGGTTAAATAATAAATTTTTAGAAATACAATATAGTCTTGACTATATTTCTAAGATGTTAAAACGTATTGAGTTATATTAAAAAGGAGAAATTGCTAGAGCAATCAATGTTTTGAATGATAATGTTACTACTCAACATAGTCAGCTTGTTCAAAAAATAGATAATGAGTCTAGTAGCATTAGAATACAATAACAATCTACTGAAGCCAAGATAAAAAATTTTGATTACTGAGGAAAAGGTTATTAGTCAGAGTTAAGATCAACTTGAATCCAATATAGTTTATCTTGAAATAGATTTAAAAAATCAAATGTCTACTCTTGAGACAAAACATGAAGAAGCATACCAAGAAATCAAACAAATATCCTCAGCTACTGATAGTATACCTAAAAAAGTGGTAAATCATAGTTCTAGCCTATCTATTATTCCTAAGATTCTAAATTCAATAAATGATAAAGGCCAATCTTCTCAACCATAACCAAAAATAGTTGTTCTAAAAAATATTGATTATAGTTAGAACATCCATTCCTGACAAAATGTTCTAGAATTACAAAGAGAATCATTTATGAAGTCTAAATCAAAGAGTTTACCTGATCTAGAAAAATCTCTTGATAAGATATTTTGAGTATGCTTGTCTAAGATAGATCCTAATGAAATAGAAAGTTATTTTGAAATGTGAGAATCATTTACATCTAAACCTCAATTAGATTCTCAAATAAGGACTTTAAATCTTCAATCTTTTTTCTATAAATTCAATTGTGAGCCACTAGAAAAAAGAAAAGAAATGATGCATGCAATGTTAGCCTGGGCTAGTGTACAGATTCATGTTCTTAAAAAAGATCATTTTAGTGTTAGCCAATAAATTGCAAATGGGTTCATAGGAAACATCAAAGAATGGTGGGATGCTAGTGGTACAATGTTTCATGAAAGCATTTACACTCATCTAGAAGTGATCTCTATACTTTGCAATGCTTTAATTTTTGAATTTGTTAAGACACTTGATAATGACAAAGAGGTAAACAAATCCAAGTTTTTTAAAGCTTAATTATGTGATATGACTAGGCTAGATGAATATATGTGATATATGGAAAATCTATTCTATAATTATGGAGAAATCTTTAATCTAGCATACAATATTAGGTATATAGAATTATTTCTTGAATATTTTACTACCAATTATAACGATGATATTGGTGACAATCTTCCAACCATGTCCTTTGGAAGAATAAACCAAAACACTAAAGCAATTAATGAGAAGCTGTGTGCAGAAAGAAAGGCATAGAAAGAAACTATGAAATTTTATAAATAGATAGGTGAAAAATTCTACAATTCTCTAGATGATAATTTTGGTTATGGATGTGCATAGATACAAAAAGTATAAAAAGAAGAGGAAATCACATTCTTGTAAATATTCTTCTAAAAAAAATTTCACTTATAATAAACTTTGAAAGCCTAGATATAAATTTAGAAAAAATAAGTTTGGTCCAAAAAGGATATTCAAAAAAAAGAAACATGGTTATCAAAAGAAGCTTGTTAAGTGTTTCATCTGTTAAGGTGATCACTATGCTAATAAATGACCTAATAAGAGAAAATAATTCAAAAAGATTAATTTTTTGAATATTTATGGAATTGATGAAGATAAATATGTGGTAGTATCAGCAGAAGATGAGCTTCAATATGAATCAGATATTTTGTGGGAAGCATCTAATAGTGATGATAATCAAATAAATATGAATCTAACTAAATCTAAATTAGAAAATGAATCCTCTGATTATGATTCTGATATAATATTTTAGATTCATATGATTTTTTCTCCTTTTCTAGATGCCTTGAGTTTATCTCAATAGATATCTTTTCTATAAGAAAGATATGATAAAACTCCTACCTATATGATCTCTGAAAGAATGATTTTGCAACAACAAATTGTAGCTGTTAAGCAAAAATACTCTCTTCAATTAGCCCAGAAAAAAAGGTAAAAGGATATTTTATCTAAATAATTTTAGTCTAAAAACTAGAAAGCATCTCTAATTGAAGTTGCTTATCAACCTGACACTTATGATAGAGCTACTTTGTAAAAGAAGCATATTTTTCAATTTCAGCTCTTTCTCACTAAAGCTCAAACTGAATTATAAGATCTCTTGAAGGAAGAAGCTCTTGTTGATGAACATGAACACCTCGTTGAAGAAGCACTACTCTAGGTCACTAATGAGATCAAATCTCATTTTGAAGGGGGGATACCTCTCATAATAATTCAAATATCCATCAAATATCAATATATAATACTAACAATCCATATAGTTTGGATGTTTTGCTTGATACTGATGTTGATATTTCACTTGCTAGATATAATTCTATTCTTGTTGATATGTGGCAAGCTAATTTCCATCGGTTAACTTTCAATACAAAAATAATGGTTTCAAAATTATCTAGAGTCATACCTGTTGTGCTTGGTGACTCTATTTATCATTTTAATATAGTCCAACATGAAATACCAATGTATGATATGATGATTGGTTTAGATAATTTGACAAATTTCTATCTTATCACAATTCAACTACATGAAATAATTCTTGCACAAAAATATTCTTTGTACAAAAAATCTAGATATGAATGTAGAATTCCATTAAAAGAAAAGCCAAAGAAACTCGTTGACACCAGATGGATACAGTAGAAGGTAAATCTTTGTCATGCTAGTATTGATCCAATTGAAAAGCTTAGAAAGGATTGTTTTTCTAAAAATCCTATAGCATTCAGAAGTAGAAAACTACATGAATGTAGAATTAAATTGAAGATGGTAAAAGACAAAGATGGTAAAAAAAAAAAACCTAAATTTAAGGCACATCATTTATGAATGTCTCCTTCACTTAGGGAAGAATGTTTTCAAAAAATAAAATAATTGAAAGAATAGGGTTTGGTAAGGGATTTCAATAGCCCTTGGGTATGTGAAGCATTATATATAGATAAAATATTAGAGAAGATAAGGGGTAAAAAGAGACTAGTTATAAATTATGTCCCTCTTAATAAGTATGTTTTACCTATTCAGCATCCTATTCCTTCAAAAGATGAAATATTATAAAGAATAAATAGAACTAAAGTTTACAGTAAGTTTGATCTAAAATCAAGATTTTGGAAGATACAAGTGGTAGAACAAGATAGGTACAAAACTATATTTTTTACTCATTTTGGCCAATACAAATGGAATGTTTTACCTTTTGGTCTGAAAACTGTTTCTAGTATATTTCAAGAAATGATAAATAAAATTTTCTCAGCATACTCTAATTTTATCATTGTCTATATAGATGATATATTAGTTTTTTCAAGATCACCTAAAGACCATTTCAATCATCTAGAGCAATTCTATCAAATTGTGTATGACAATGGTTTGGTTCTATTTAAGAAAAAAATGTCAGTTTTTAAAGATGAAATTGAGTTTCTAAGGGTTACTATAAAATCAAGGGAAGTTACAGTATAAGAACATGTTTTAAAGAATATCAAAAAAATTCTTTATGAGCTGAAAGATAAAAAAAAAGTGTTACAAAGGTTTCTTGGCTATGTAAACTATGTAGCTAGATGTTATTATAACATTGCATATAATAGAATTCTTCTAAATAAAAGGTTATCAAAGAATCTTACAACATGGTCTGATGAGATGACAAAAGTTATTCAAAGAATAAAGTAGAATTGTCATAATTTACCACCTCTAGTTCTATTTGGTAATGGTCTAAAGATCATTGAGACATATGCTTCAGATTTATATTGGGGTGCTATTCTTAAAGAAATATTATCAGATGGTTCAGAGAATCCCTACAGATTGTTTTTAGAAATTTTAAACAAACTTAGAAAAACTATCACTCTAATCATAAAGAAATTCTTACTGTTATTAAAGCTATTCAAGCTTTCATATATTTTTTTACATCAGAGAAATTTCTTGTTAGATTTGAGTTAAATAAATTTATGAGTATTCTTCATTCTAATAATAATCTAAAGAAAGGATTTGTGAGCAGGTCAACTAGGTGAGCAACTTTTCTATCAGATTTTGATTTCTCTATTGAGCATATTCTAGGGAAAAAGAATTATCTTACTAATTTTATATCTAGAGAATTCAATTCAAATAATTTAGAAAAATTAGTCATGGCAGTAATCATTATAAAAGTGCATGAAGAGTTCCATTAGATCAGACCCCATAACTAGTCTTTAGATTAAATCAATCATCATCCTTGAATTCATATTCTCTTTAGGGAGAATAGTGGTTGTCATCATTAGAATCTAAGTTAGTGTGATTCATGTATAACGCTGAAGGAATCCTTAACATCCAAATGCTAGGTGTAGGAGGAAACATAGCCTAATGACTTATTGTAAACCTTTTCTAAAGAGTGGCAAACGGTTGAGCAGGAGCTAAGCCATCATGTAGGTTAGCTTGGAAATTCTGAGTTGAGAATATTTAAAACTTAATTTTAAAAGGTATCCTTAAGGAAATAAATATATTTCTTACTTGATCAGGAGGGATACAAATAGCAGGATCATCAAAAGCTTTCATATGCATAACATAATCTAATAATTCAAATAAGTAATTTAGAATTTCAGTAGATGACCAAAAAAAATTAATAGTAGGGTTAAAGCTTGGCCAAAAGGTAGATCATTGAATTCATAATTCAAAACCATGCCTACAAATGAAATTTTTGAAGGGATTATTTATGCCAGTAATCCTTAGATTATTAGCTTCATGGTATAACATTATAGTAAAACACCATCTTTTTTCATCAAGTTCTTGAAATTATGATGTCCATGCTAAATGAGTGTTATTAAGTTCAACAGATGCTTCATGAGATTTTTTGGTGAGAGCATTCATCTCATGAGTTAACTAATTTGCAACAGATGCAGTGGATCTCCATATATTCTAATGGAACTCTTCACACACTTGTATAATGGTTACTACCATGAATGGATTTTTTGAATTATCTGAATTGAATTCTTTGGATATAAAATTAGCAAGACAATTATTTTTCCTTAGAATATGCTCAATAGAGAAATCAAAATTTGACAAAAAAGTTGCCCACCTGATTAACCTACTCACAAATCTTTTTTTCAGATTATCATTATAATGAATAATACTTATAAATTTATTTAAACCAGATCTAACAACAAATGTCTCTGATCTAACAAAAAACATGAAAGCTTGAATAACTTTAATAAGAGAAAGAATTTATTTATGAGTAGAGTGATAATTTTTCTAAGCTTGTTTAAAATTTCCAAAATCAAATCTATAAGGCTTCTCTGAACCATCTAATAATCTTTCTTTAAGAATAACACCCCAATATAAAGTTGAGGTGTCTATCTCATTGATCTTTAAACCATTACTAGGTAGAACTAGAGGTGGTAAATTCTGATAATTCTACTTTATTCTTTGAACAAATTTTGTCATCTCATCATACCATGCTAGAGGATTCTTTGATAACCTTTTATTTAAAAGAATTATATCCTATGTAATGTTATAATAATATCTAGCTACATAGTTTACACAGCCAAGAAACTTTTATAACAATTTTTTATCTTTCAGCTCATCAAAAAAAATTAATATTCTTTAAAACATGTTCTTGTACTAAAACTTCCCCTAATTTTATAGCAACACTTAGAAACTCAATTTTATCTTTAAAAACTGACATTTTCTTCTCAAATAGAACCAAACCATTTTCATACACAATTTGATAGAATTGATCCAGATGATTGAGAAGGTCTTTAGGCAATATTGAAAAAATTAATATATCATTTATATAGACAATGATAAAATTAGAGTATGCTTTGAATTAGATTTTTTTTTAAGTTTGTTATTTCCTTAGTCTATTTATAAAATCTTTGTAAAGTCTCTGTGTCTTAAGCAATACAATGATCATGCTACCAACTTTCTAACCTATCATAATTCAGATGCATGAAATAATTCTTACACAAAAATATTCTTTGTACAAGAAATTCAGATATGAATGTAGAATTCTATTAAAAGAAAAGCTTATAACTCCTTGAACCAAATAGGTTGAACCTTGTCCCTTCTTAGTGCGAGTGCACAAGTATTTTATTAATATTAAAAAAATAAGTACATAAGGGTGCCTTTACTCCGTTAACCATTTTTCATAGCAAACATTGATTTATATAGTTTTTACCAATGACCAGTAAAAACAGCTAACCTATAACCAACTATTTATAAGAAAACAACTTGTAAGGTAGTTCTAATTAATTAACTCAAAAATATAAAACTACCTAAAAACTAAAACTAAGTAACTTTATTTTATGGGGGGTGTCTTTACTAAAAGATGTAAGCCCCATTAACAATAATATTAATTAACCTACCAAAAATCTAACCTAATGTTAAGAATTTGGAACAAGTCCTAACAAACCCCCCTATGATCCAAAGTCAGGTCTTTGGACACATACCAAGCATTTTTCTAAATTTTTCAAATTTGATTCTGTCGAGGGGTTTTGTGAAGATATCAGCTGTCTGATCGGCAGTTGGGCAATATATTGGATCAAGAGCTTTCTTTGCCACTAGCATTCATAGATAATGGTATTTGACATCCATATGTTTTGTTTTGGCATGAAACATTGGATTCTTAAACATCTTGATTGCACTTTGATTATTAATGTATAAATGTGTAGGAGAAAATTGAGAAACCTAAATATCTTCAAGAATACGATGAAGGTAAACAATTTCTCTAGAAGCATCCCATGCTACAATATTCTCTAATTCTACTGATAAATTTGCCACTATACCCTACTTCTTACAACACCAAGCAATGGCAGTTGAACCCATATGCATAGTGTATCCTGTGGTTGACACTCTATCATCCACACATCTGCCAAAATTTGCATCACAATATTTAACAAGTTTGAATTTCTCATTATGGTGGTATTTAAGGCCATAAGTTTTCATTCACTAAAACTAATGAAGTACTCATTTTTCTACATGCCAATGAATTTCTCTAGGCTCATGCATAAACCTAGATAAAATTCCAACTAAAAATGAAATATCGGGCCTGGTAGTCATCAAGTATATCAAACCTCCCACCAATTATCTATATGGGGTGCCATCAAAAAAGGCACTGATATCATCCTTAGACAATTTCAAGTTACTTTCCATGGGAGTGAGGGTAGGTTTGCAATCACTCATGCCAAACCTACCTAATAACTCATAAATATACTTAGTTTGTGAAATGAAAATACTATGCTCTTTCTAAGTCACCTCTATGCCTAGATAGTAGTGAAGAAGTCCAAGATCTGTCATCTCAAACTCATCTTTTAATTCCTTCTTCACAGACTTGTTATGGTTTTCATCATTACCTGTAATAAACAAGTCATCGACATAGAGAACAAGTATCACCATTTTCTTACCCTGCACTTGAAAATAAAGAGTATCATCAGATTCACTATGATGAAAACCAATGGATTTCAAGTATGAATTTATTTTCTCATACCAAGCCCTGGGTGTTTGTTTGAGCCCATACAAAGCTTTTATCAATTTACATACATTGTGTTTAGTACCCACCTATTCAAAACCTTGAGGTTGTTTCATATACACTTCTTCCTATAAATCACCATTTAAAAAAGCACTTTTAACATCTAATTGATGTAATTTCCAACTGTTTTGTGCTACTAAGGCAAGTACCATATGAATAGTGTTCCATTTGGTAGTTGGTGAAAATGTTTCCTCATATTCAATACCTTCTTGTTGTGTATATCATGTTACAACAAGTCTTGCCTTATGTTTATCAATGAAGCCATCTGATTTATACTTAGTCCTATAAACCCATCTAAATTCGATGGGTTTAACATGTGGAGGAGGATCAACTAAAACCCATGTATTATTGCTAGGTATGGAATCATACTCACATTTCATCGCCTGTTGCCAAACATGTTTAGTAGATGCCTCCTCAAAGGTGGATGTCTCAGTGGAAGAAGTAGTAACAACCATAGCATAGTTTACCTATTTTTGAGAATTCTTGGGCCCTGTTAAACTAACTTCATCTGCTGTCAAGTCATAAAAAGTACTTTGAGCCCATTTTGGATACTTAGTCAAATTATTCAAATCAGGGACTCTAGAATTCTCATTATGTGCATTATTTAAAGGGGGACTTAGAGAATTTTCAATAATTTCTAAGTCATCAACCTATGAAATTGTAGATGAAGGAGAGGAAAGTGAAGGAATATGAGTCTCATACCATAACTTCAAAGAGTTAACCCCATTATTCAAACCCTTATCTCTTTTTGTATTTTTCCTCTCTAATCTATCAAGTTGAGAATCAATCTCTATAGTGTTCATAGTCCCAAACTCATCAAATATTACATCTCAACTCACTATGAATTTGCCTAAATCATGTGCAAGTAAATGAAACCCCTATTAATCTTCAAAATAACCAAGAAACATACATTTTTGACTTCATGGTTCCAACTTAGTTATATGTTTAATAGGAACCAAAGCAAAATAAAGACATCCAAACACTTTCAAGTGTTTAACTTTTGGTTTAAACCTATACCATGCCTCATATGGAGTTTGTCCCAAAAGTGCAATTGTGGGGGACCTATTTCTTAAATACACTACAGTACGAATGGCTTCTATCCAAAACTTATCATCAAGCTATTTATAGTGTAACATGGCACGTGTTATGCCCTCTAAAGTTCTATTCATCCATTCAGATACTCCATTTGCTGTGAAGTATAAGCATTGATATATTGTCAATGAATTCCATGTTCTCAACAATAATCTAAAAATTCATTTGAGGTATACTCACCTCCATTATCTAAATGAAGAGTGGCCAAATGTGAACCTATTTCTTTTTTGACTAAGTATAACCAATCAACAAACTTAGTGAAAACTTCATATTTATTTTTCATAAAGAATACCCAAGTCATTCAAGAAAAGTCATCAATAAACAAGACAAAGTATCTACACCCACTAATGGATGACTTTTTCATGTCACATACATCACTATGAACTAACTGTAAACATTTGCTAGCTCTCCAAGATGACTGTTTAGGAAAATTTTCCCAATTTTGTTTGCCCAAAACACATGACTCACAAAGAATACTATCTTTGTGAAAAGTGGGCAACCCATTCACCATACCATATCTCTAAAAATCCACTAAAGAGTGTATATTTAAATGTCCATAGTGGAGATGCCATAACTGTTGTGTAGACATAGTACCTGTACTTGTGTCAATAACTACCACAAGTTCTATACTGGGAGGAAGCACTTTACAATGCAATCTAACCAAGTTTCCATCTTCATATCCTGTAGACATTATTTTATAATCATCCTTCACTAAATTGATGTAAATGATCCCATTTCAAGCACAATTTGATAACCTTTCTTTCAAATAGTTACCAAGGAAAGTGAGTGTTTCTTCAATGTGGGAACATACCAAACATCCTCCAAGTATTTTATAGACCCATTAGGAAGAAGAATCTGAATAGATCCAAGTCTTAGTAGTGTATGCATAGACTTATCTTCTAATGCAACTAGAGAGAGAGAAGATTCCTTAAAAGACCAAAAGAAATCTCTCCTAAATGTCATGTGTTTTGTTGCTCTTGTGTCTAAAACCCATACATCTGTGAGCTCATCTCTAGCCTCATATTTAATATAATCAATGTGCCCCAAGGTAGTGAATGCAGACTCATGGGTAACATTATTGGACTCATCATAGTCATGATTATCATAATGAGTAGAGTTAGACTTAGTCACTTTTTGTGGCCTCTAAATTTTATCAAAAGGAATCCTACATTGTGAGGCAATGTGACCAAATTTACCACATCTATGACATTGAATGTCTGATCTACCTCGACCTCTGCCCCTATATGAGTTGTGACCATGTCCTCAATCACTTATTTCATGTGAATGTGATTGGTTAGATTGTTGATTATTTGAATGACCCCTACCTCTATTTTGATATCTACCTCCTCTGTAACCTTGACCCCCTCTATAACTATTTCCTCTATTGTTTTGATGCCCAGATGAAGATGAACTAGGCTTTGACTCTAAAACATGGGATTATTTAGTTTTCTTAGATTTATTGGATAGAGAGAGGTCATGTTGGATGAGAAACTTATCCAAATTATCAAAGGTGATGCCTATGATCTTGTCAGAGACATGCAACCTTTCAAAAAAATTCCTATAGGACCCTGGTAGTCCTTTCAAAGCAGCAGCGACTATGAGGTCATCATCTAGTTTTCCAAAACCAGCCTTAGTGTACTCAATAGTGATATTTTTAAACTTAGACATATATTCTCCCATATCCCCATCTTCATCTAATGACAAAGTAAACAATTGAATATGAATATCTGTCTTCTTATGCTTAGGTTTCTTATCATATAAATCTGACAATGTTTTCCATGCAATGTAACTATGAGGAGAATTTTCAATATGAACATAAGTATCATGAGTACAACAACATTTAATGAGAGCTAAGGCCTTAGAATCACACAAATTGAATATATCTAATTTAGCCTGTTCTATTGGTAATATGGGATTTTCATTCTTGACAATATCCCATAACTCATTAAAAACTAGTGAAGCCTCCATCAATCATTTCCAATCAAAATAATAAGAAATTGTTAATCTATCACCATCTAAAAGCAAATTTTGAATTTTTGGCATCTTGAAATGAAAGCAAGTTCATTATAGAAAAGTGCGACAAAATACTAAAGAGATGAAACAAATATCACACTCACTACACAAGACACTGCTTCTACAGGGTTTTACACTTAACCTCTGCATAGAGTGCAAAAGAAAAACAAGAATTTTTGATGGGTTTTGAACTTAACCTCACCAAAAATAAATTTTACACCCTTATTTCACCAAATTACAACCTTATTCCACCAATTACACCCTTATATCACCACAACAATGTAAAAGAAATAGAATTTAATTCCCCCCTTTTTCAATTTTTAAAACAACACAATACAATAAGTATGCATTTTACAACTTTCAAATTTAAAAGGGAATATTCCTTTTACAAAAAAAAATATATTCTAAATTAAAAAGAACTTTTACCAAAAGAAGGGATTTGAACACTTGACCTCCTCCTTGCAAGCTTCTTCACAAAATAAGCTTAACCAATTGCTCTAAGAGAATTTTCATAATATTATACTCATAAATTTCTAATTATTTTGGATTTTTTCTATGAGGGAAACTTAAAAAAAATTACATGTGGATAAATAAATTCAAACTTTTCCCTTTTTCAGCCTTCTCAAACAAGCTTCCTCACATGGGACCCAAGGCATAATTTTTCATATCAAAAAAACTTTAGAAATAGAAAAAAATATTTCTTGAGTTTTATTGCAATGCCATTTTTCCTTGAGATGCCATGACAGCCCCTGCAACTATTTTCTACACCTGTTCTTTCTCCTACAAGCCGTACAAATCTGTACAGGTAGGATAAAATGGATTTTGACTGAGTTCTAGAAAAATTTCAAGGTATTTATTCCTAGAGATGGATTTAAATTGTATCCAGGGCGTTGGAAGGTTGTACCATAAGCCGTATAACTCAGATTTTTCCTAGATTTTTCATTGAGAATGCAAAAAAGGGGTTTAATCAAGATTGGTAGGTGTTTTGGATTTAAAAGGAGTGAGAATGACATGAATTAACAATGGCAGCCATGAATGAAAATTATAGAGGGTTTTCACAAGTAAATAGGATGTACAAGTCTGGTTTTTACAAAAAAATAATGAATTTAATAACATTTAAATGCTAAAAATTTATTTTTTATGCCAAATTAGGAGTTTGAACACAAGAAAATGGAGTATCAAATGGCCAAAATGACCAGATTGTGGTATATGGAAAAAATACACAGGTTTAAATGTAAAAAATATTTAAAAAATTTAATAATTTTTCAAACATTTAAACCAATAAATTTTTTACTTTATATGGCATACCTTATTTCATGCCATTGAATTCACGTGAATTTGACTTTTCACCTTGCTTTCCTTCGAATTCACCAAGCTCCCAAAATTACCATGCTCTGATACCACTGATAACTCCTTGAACCAAATAAGTTGAACATTGTCCCCACTTAGTGCGAGTGTACAAGTATTTTATTAATATTAAAAATATAAGTACATAAGGGTGCCTTTACTCTGTTAACCCTTTTTCATAGCAAACATTGATTTATATAGTTTTTACCAATGACTAGTAAAAACAACTAACCTATAACCAACTATTTACAGGAAAATAACCCGTAAGGTAGTTCTAATTAATTAACTCAAAAATATAAAACTACCTAAAAACTAAAACTAAGTAACTTTATTTTATGGGGGTGTCTTTACTAAAAGATGCAATCCCCATTAACAATAATATTAATTAACTTGCCAAAAATCTAACCTAATGTTAAGACTTTGGAACAAGTCTTAACAAAATCCAAAAAAACTAGTTGACACCAAATTGATACAACAGAAGGTAAATCTTTGTCATGCTAGCATTGATCTAATAAATCTTGAAGTTTCTTGAGTCCCTTCATTATTCTCTACACTTTTATCTTTTCAAGGTTGTAAGATGGTAGATAGTATAGGAAGAGATATCAAAAACATACACTTTGTGACTATCCTCTTGACAAAATGCATATTTGTTTCATTCTTAAGAAATACCAATCCACTATTCAATGTGAGTTAAATCCAGTTACAAAAAATAATATGAATAAAATCACTAAAAAGAATAAGAGCTTAACTACATAGGATAAACAAAATGGGAAATCTTCCATCCTAATCAATATCCTAACCATTTTTTTGCAAAATCTCCTTAGCCTAATAATTAATTGACTTCATGGACTGTTACCCAAAAAAGAGGACCATATACCCCATAATAATGGAATAACCAACCATGGTCCAATCCAAAATGGTATAACCACTACCAACAACCACGGATACCTCAACTATTTCAACAATAGTGGATCCCTAAGTGAAGTTATAATCAATAATTCCAAGGCCAAAGATGAATGAAAAACCAACACCAAGCCTTATTACTTGGTCCTTCCATACCACTCAAAAACCTCAATTAGAGAAATTAAACCAACTACAATTACCTACTCAACCTATGATAAATCAAAAAAAAAAATGTTAGACATGGAGCTTCTATCTATAATGGGAAATCTGAAAACATAACCTCACTTAATGGTATTAGTTGTGATAGTATTCAACTTCATTCAAGAAAAATCTGCTACAACCTTTTTCCCACACTATTATATAATTATCAAATGAAAAATAAATTCAATTTTATCCTAAAAAATAATTACAAGATGATAATACACAAATCAAAGCTCAAGTTAGTTCCCCACCAATACCATTCCTAGAAAGACTAAAGGAGAAAAAAACATGCCAAGAAAAACTCCATGTAACTGAATTTGATATCATCTATAAACGTAAACATTTAAGCATGAAGTTCCATTCTTTCAGGGCATTCTATATGTCTTTGAGCTTAATGTAACCATTAAGGAATTGTGCATTAAAACCCTAAGAGGGAAAAATACAATAACCCAAAACTATCCAAGTAGATGGTAAATTAATTATTCTTTTGGTAGGAATACTTATTCTACCTAAATATGGAGACCTAGGAAACCCAGTGGTAACAATATCAATTAAAAGAATTATAATACCATATGTCTTTATATATTTAAATGTTTCCATTAACATTATGACAACTGGCATGATAAAATAATTGTCCCTAACTAACATGTAACCAAATTCTATAATATTAAAAATTGGCTAATCAGTCCATTGTTAAAACAAAATGTATTATTGAAGGCATTTAAATCACCATATAAACTTGGGAATGTTATATGTATTTCAAGATACTTTATCCATGAACCCAAAATATTAGATATCCACTGGTCTTGGGAAGACCTTGGCTTACTACAACTTTTGCCTTCATAGATTGTAGATCTAGGGAGATGATAATTTCAAATGAGCTCAATGCTAATAAAATATCTTCGTACCCATGTTAAAAACCCCTCTCTAACTCCCATAAAAATTTATGTGTGGATGATCTTGATGAAACTAACAATAAAGAAAGTATTTTTTCCTTGGTGGTTATCACAGTTAAAAAATGCATGAATTAACAAATAAAATATAATAAGGAATAAAATGATAAATGTATAACATTGTAGCAAGGTATTGTTAGTTGGAAAAAAGATAGTCAGCAATAGTATTTAACATATATTCGCTACCCCTTGGCAAAGGCCATCCCCACTACAGATATGTTTTTCAAAGACATAGTAACTTTCCACATGTTGCAACCCTACTCTTATCCTCTAAAATCATTAATGAGATAATTTGTGATAGTTGAATCAATATACCTTTGAACCAAATAAATTGAAATTCATCCATAAAAATCATTGAACATCAACAACTAGTTAACATATGAGTAAGAGTCCAATCATTCACAGTTTTTCACTCACATTCAAAATATTTTTCATGGGATTATAATGATATGAGAGGAATTCATCTTGACATCTGCACACATCACATTTATACCAAACCCATGAGACATGTGAGATAATATGAATGAAAAATAAATATTGTGCTCAAAGATATTATTGAAATTTACATTAATAAATTGTTGTAGGTAGGATTTATATATGCCATTTCGGATAGTCACTTGGTTTATCCATTACTTATAGTTCCCAAGAATATTATAAAATGGAGAACTTATATAGATTATATATCTTAACAAAGTAACATGGAGAGATTATTTTCTCCTACCACTCATTGACCAAGTTTTGAATCAATTGGCTAGGAAGAAATATTTTTCTTTTTAAGATGGTTTTAATTGATACAACTAAATACATGTGGCACTAGAATACCAAGACAAGACTAACTTTACATGTCCTTTGGGCACATTTTCATACAGAGTCTTACATTTTGGATCATGTAATTCACTTTCTAATTTTTAGCACATAATGTTGACCATATTTTTTAAACTAACATGAATATGGATGATTTCATAGTACAAGGAAGCTTTTTTGATGAGGCTCTCAAAATCTTATAAAAATTACTCATTAGATATGAGAAACATCAGTTGTCTCTGAGCCATGATAAATTATTGATAATGATGAATCAAGTTATTGTATTAGGATATCATATATACTCTAAAGGAACGAAATTAAACCCTAAAAATATTGAGGTATTTTCATAACTTCACCAAAAACTTAGACCAATGTAGGAATTTTTGGGATATGTAGGTCATTATAGAAGGTTTATTGAGGACTTTATCAAGATTGTCACACCATTTTTTTCCTTACTTTTCAAAGACTAAGTTTTGATGGATAGATAAATTTTATTGATCTTCTGAAATAATAAAAGACAAGCTCATTTATTTGCCTATATTAGAAGACCAAACAAGGAAATATGATTTTTTATTGTTTAAAATTAATAAGAGGGTGAAATATTTGGTATCTATTAAATTAGAAAAAAATTGACACCAATTGAGATAAATTACATAACCACTAAAAAAGAGTTTCTTGTTATTTATTCCATCAAAAAATTCCATCATTATATTACTATTTATGAAGTAATAGTATATATATATAAATCATCCTTTAGATATCTAATGAATAAACTTATAATTAGTGTAAAAATTGTTAGATGGTATTTAATCTTACAAGAGTTTAATGTAATAGTAGTTGACAGGCCTAGGAAGGTTAATGTGGTTATAAATTTCTTGTAAAGGTTGACTATTTTAGGAGAGGATGAACCAATTGAAGATGATTTTCCAAATGAGCATTTATTGTCAATTTCAACAAGAGTTTAGGTAAATAGTCTATTATTTTATTCTTTTATAGTTATAGGTTTCCTTAATTGTAATAAATCCACTTTCAAACTAATTAATAAAAAAAAGGAGAAGAGAAATGATCAATGTCACATGGAATGATAAAAAGGGAAACCATGATGTAATTCTAATCTCCCATTAGAGTGGTTAATCATATCAAATGATTGAAAATGAAAAAAATTAATTTAATTTTCATGGAATAAAATGATGGTTAAGTATGGTGAATTGAATAAAAACATATAATGAGACTCCAATACAACTAAAATAATAATAGTCTAGAGTCATTTCAACTAAATCTTGCATTGTTTCAACCATCAACCATTATTTCATTCTCATCTAACCTAAAAATTCAATTATCTCATCTATGATCTATATTTAAAACTTATTAAAATTGAAGCATTTATTTTGTTGACAGCATATATGGGTATAGAAGAAATCTAAGCCAAGCTTTGTTCAAAATCTAGAGTAAAACATAATTATTGTTCAAGTTTTTTAAGATGCAAGTTGGTTCAAATTATTTTATAAGTTTTAAGGATTTGATGAAATTATTATTGAATAATTTGCATAAAATCTCAATGAAGGATACTCCACAGTGTAGAATGTTCAAATTCAAGTAACTCCTTCCATTATCAATCAAATTTATGTTATCTGAGAGGAGGAGGAAGACTTTGCTAGCACTAGAACTCTCTATGGTGAATTAATTTTAAAAAATGTAAAAAAAAAGGAATCTAACCTCAAAATTAATTCATAACAAAGAAGGAAAAAGTAAATGGATTGTTAGAGAGAGTATTATGGAGCCATGGTAGATATGCTATGTACCTAGGGATATGATATATTAATGTATATGGGTTGATGGAGATGCCAACATGTGGCACACATCCCATTAGATAGTTATATGGGTACAATATATTAGGATAATAGAGTAACTTATAGAATTAGTACATTAGGTAATGGTCGGCCTATAGTGGGAATAGGAGGTTACCCATCCATGGGTTAGATAGATGTCTATATATAGGAGATGATTATCATGGTAAAGATATCAAGTAAGCATTGAGTCTTCTATTGTAAGAGGATATTGGAGGTTGTCCCCTCGAAGAGACATTGTGGAGTTATTCCTTCCTAAAGGAGTATTATATGGTGTTTCCCTACCTTAAGGGTATTTTTACATATATTGAATCTTCGAGGATGAAACATGTCAAGGAGGGAAGTAATGTTATGTACCTAGGGATATGATATATTAATATATATGGGTTAATGGAGGATGTTGACATGTGGCACTCATCCCCTTAGTTAGTTATATGGGTACAATATATTAGGATAATATAGTAACTTGTGGAATTAGTACATTAGGTAATGGTCAACCTACAGTGGGATTAAGAGGATACCCATCCATGGGTTAGATAGATGTCTATATATAGGAAATGATTATCATGGTAAAGATATCAAGTAAGCATTGAGTCTTCTATTGTAAGAAGATATTGGAGGTTGTCCCCTCAAAAAGACATTGTGTGAAGTTATTCCTTCTTAAAGGAGTATTATATGGTGTTTCCCTACCTTAAGGGTATTTTTGCATATATTGAATATCAAGATCATATCAAGTGGTATCAAAGCTTCAATTTGGATAATTTGTGTGGAGTGAAACCCTAGTTTTTTGAATCGGAAATAAATTTTTATTGATTGTGAATTTTTCCATAATTTTTTTACTAGATATGAATAATATTTCAAATAAGTCACAGTAAAAAAATTGAGATTTTTTGGTTATTTTGAGGGATTTATTGTTATTTTAGGGTTTATAATAATTTTTCTATATCTTCCAAAAAATAAGGAACTTGTATTCAAAATTTTTACTGGAGATATAAGAGAACCACAATCAAAATTTTAGAATTGTTTGAGTTGTTTTGAGTGAATTTTTGTGATTTTATGGTTTTTCATATATTCAATCTACAAATCAAAATTTGTGACATTTTTTCACAAAAATTTGCTTGAGGTTCAAATATCATAAGAGAAATCTCTAGTAAAAATTTAGGACTTTTTGGATCATTTTTGTATGAGTTATTGATATTTTAGGGTTTCATGAACCCTAATTTTTTTGTGGATAATGGAGTTTCAAAAATTTTAAGGAGAAGATGATGTTGATGCTAGAGAATGGTGGCTCCTTTTGGAGAATAATTTTAAAAAATCTTTTGGGCAAAGATGATTACTTCCTTTTTTGTATGGACTTGCACTACATTTGTTTGATCAGTTGAGCTATACAGAAAGGTTTTCTTCATGGAAAGAAATGGAACAATTTTTTTTAGATCATTGGGCTATAAAACAAGAAGTAGAAAAAGAAGAAGCAGTAGATGAAGAAGAAGCATAAAAATAAGAAGAAGAAATAGAAGAATCATTAGAAGAAGAAGAATTGGATGATATGGGTTCAAATAATTTGGCTCCAAATAACTCTGAGTCAATTTTTCAATTTCATGGATGCAGTCAAAAGAAAAGGGTTGTTGTGTCCATAAACCCTACCAGTGAGTATAAATTCATCAACATGAATGTGTCCAAGCATCTACATGTTCAAGAAAATAATATAAAATAGGATCAAGTAGATGGTAAGAATATTTCGATGTTTCAAGATCTAAAGCTCATTATGGAAAAATATATTTTGCATTCAGATTTTTATGCTTTGGATATGGATGAAGTGGATATAGTTCTTGGATATCCATGGTTAGAGACTTTGGGAACAATGAATATTAATGTTCATAAAAAGTTCATGAAATTTTGGTATAGAAAAAATAAGATCACTTTATAAGATACCATAGTGAAAAAGGCACCAATAACAATCCAGATAGATCATAAGCATGAGATTGAAATAGGTGATGAAGATCATGATGAAGATTCAAATGATATAGATAAAGACACACTACAAATGAACAATTTATCTACTCAAGATACAAATAAGGAAAAGGTGGAAGAGGTAGAAGCAAAGGTGGATAAGGTCAAGGTATTGGAAAAGGTTGAGGTATATAGACACCCACATCATCATGAGAGGAAACAATCATGGAACCAGGTGAGGAAGTGTCATAACAACAATCATTTTATCTATACAGGAAATAAAATTTCTAATAATTATGGATATGCATGGAATCCAAAGAAAAAATACTATGGCACATGGAATGAATGGGGAAATCACTATGACTATGCATGGAATAATACCTATTATGGTCATGGTTGAAATCAGAGTAGCGCAGTAGAATATGGTACATGGAATAAAAAGAGGAATAATTATGCTTGGACACCAAAGTAGTATGATTATGATCATGAATGAAATCAGAGGAGCATAATGGAATTTAGAAACAAGCTTGGAGAGGTATCACCTGACAAGATCACATATGGATGGCTAGATGATCGAGATTGGAGACAAGTGTGAAATGATTTGAAGCACACTCATTATTTAGTTTCTTCCTATGTTGCAGGGATGAAACATGTCAAGGAGGGAAGTAATGCTATGTACCTAGGGATATGATATATTAATGTATATGTGTTGATGGAGATGTTGACATGTGGCACACATCCCATTAGTTAGTTATATGGGTACAATATATTAGGATAATAGAGTAACTTATGGAATTAGTACATTGGGTAATGGTTGGCCTATAGTGGGATTAGGAGGTTACCCATCCATGGGTTAGATAGATGTCTATATATAGGAGATGATTATCATGATAAATATATCAAGTAAGCATTTAGTCTTTTATTGTAAGAGGATATTGGAGGTTGTCCCCTCGAAGAGACATTGTGGAGTTATTCCTTCTTAAAGGAGTATTATATGGTGTTTCCCTACCTTAAGGGTATTTCTACATATATTTAATCTTAAAAGGATAGTAGTTGTGTGGGTGATGAAATATTTTATATGTGAAGGTCAATATTCAACTATATTAGGGACTATAATGAAAATGTTGAATCATCTTGGGTATGGTTTATAACATGTTGAATAAAAACTTAATTTTCCCAATTTTATGTATTCCTCCCTTGGCCAAGGATTTGAGACAAGAAGTAGGCCTCTCAAGCATCATGTCCTAATTCAATTCATTTGTAAGCATCATTTCCTTAAGAATCTAAAGGGAAATAAAAATGGAATAAATTTTTGGTAGGTAAGAATATGAATGAGTGTGCTTCAAAACCATCACCTGTTACACAATCCCTTGTTTTCAAAATAAGGGTTAGAAAAAATCAGAAATAAAAACATATGTAGGAAGCTAACCTAAGAAAAAACCTAGTCTAGGATTGTAGTCAGGATTTAACAATAGGAATTTTTTTATCCCTAATTATTATAGTGAGGTATCTAGGGTTAATAATATTAGATTTATTTTTACACAAGGGTGGTAAACTAATATAATAAGTAAGTAAATTAATAGAAAACTCAAACAAATAGTATTCTAAATTTATATAGATGTTAGGCCTTCCCTCTACTCACATCATAAGTATGTTGGGGGAATCTAATTTTTTATCATGATACACCCAAGTTATATTATTATATGACCACTTTTCATTATCATATTTGATCTTATATACTTACACATGCCTATATCCATGTTTATACCTTTCACATTGTACTTCATATGCTATGTAATTAACATTTTTTTCAAATGCATATTTGTAAGAACTAGTACACTATGTTCATGTTGTTTTCCTAATTTACATGATTTCATTTATGCAATTCATTGAGTGTTTTCCTTATTTTATATTTTATTTCATTGTATTGCTTGTTTGAGCATTTGAATATGCTCAATTGAATGTGGCCACCATGCCTTTGTTTTCCTATTTAGACATTTGAATATGTCATTATTTTCTTATGGACATTTGAATATGTCATTATATTTTTTATGTAAATTTGAATAATTCATGTCCCTTTTATTGTGATGTAAACAACACACACCAAACAAAAAGTAATGAAAAAAAATGAAACACTTTTTTTGTCGATGCAAGATAGTCTATCTTCTATTGATGCTCCTACATCAGATACCCACAATAAAATAAAATGACCATCAGCTTCTACTCATTATATTATAGTGATCTACTATGTATTTTTAGCATGTTTGGAAACTTATGATGCATTCATCCAACTTGTGTCTTCAACCTCTCTATCCTTCCACTTGACCAGGTACTCATAGTACTCCTGGCCTTATGTCTTCTTACCAGCTTGAATATCTAGAATGGATTTCATTTATTCTTTAGATGCTCATGAAAAATACTCATTTAAATAAACAATTAAAATCCATGTTTTCAATTTTTTCCTCTTCCAAATATGGGTACAAATCATCTACATTGAAGATAGGTGAAATACAAACTATGTCTAGAAACTCAATTTCATATGCAGTAGCTGAGAACTTCCTCAAAATCTTGTAAGGTCTAATATTTTCCCACTTGAGTTTTATTATATTCACATTTAAAAAACCTCTTCTTGTGTAAATTTTTGAACACCAAATCCCTAGCTTCAAAATTCACTTCTTTCTTTCACATATCAACATGTTTCTTATATTTTTTAGAACTATCTTCAAGTCATTTCTTGAATTATTAATGCACATCATGCATATCCTAAGCATATTCTTCACCTTATGTACTTCTTATACTCATCTCAGCTATACTCATTAATTAACATATACCTCTAGGCCTACTCCTATACACTATATAAAAAGGACTCATTCCCATACTTTATTTTACTAAATCATTATAAGAAAATCTAGCTTGTGCCAACATCAAGTTTCACTATTTAGGCTTGGCACCAATCAAACATTTCATTAGATCACCAAGAATCAAATTCATCACCTCCACTTTTACATTTTTATAAACATTATAGGTTTAATTTAAGTCTAATATAATACCCAAATTATTCCATACCATCCTCTAAAAGTGTACACTAAACTTTGTATCTTTGCTTGATATAATACTCTAAGATAATATATGCAATCTGAGAATTTATTAAAAGGGAAAATTTGCAATATGTCTAGCATCACTTGTCTTCCTGCATGATAAAAAGTGAGCCTTATTCAAAAACCAATCCATAACAATAAATATGGAATCATTAACTCTCTACATTTTTGAGAAACCAAGAGTAAAATCCATGCTCAATGCATCCCATGGTCTATCCATAATGGGCAATGTTTGATACAATCCATCATTATAACTCTTTCATTTTGCATGTTGGAAAACTTTGCATTATTTCAAAAACTTATTCACATCTATACCAATATTGTTAAGTTATGGAGCTAAAAGCTTCATTGATGCAAACATGGAGCAGGTTGCTGAGTTGCAAAGCAACCGATGTCAATCTGATCAACAGACATCGGTCATATGCAGTGTGCAAAGCTGCCAACATCAGTCAAGAATCAGCTGATGTCGGTCATCTCCAGATAGATAGGGACCGATGTCGGTCACTTGTGCATTCCAAAACTGTTAGTTACATGAACAGTTAGTTTGTTGAACGGTCAATTTGCATGTAAAGACTAATTTTAGTCTTGAGCTGCGTTTTTAATTATTGTAATTAGGAAGTCTAATTATTATTTGCATGGGATCTATTTAAGAGACCCATGGGGCTATATTATAATCAAGGATAAGGAAGAGATCCTTCCAATTATAAGATCTAGGTTTACAGGTGTGCAAGACCAGGTTGATCTATAGGTTGTGCAAGATCAGGGGAGATCTACATGGTAAGTAATATCAGTTAATTTATAGGTGTGTGTGTGTGCAAGGTCAAAGGAGATCTACAGGGTAGCAAGGTCAAAGGAGATCTGCAACACATCAAGGAGCAAGATCAGGGAGATCTACTTGGAGTACTTTGAGTACTTAGTACTGGTAGTATTGTTACTGACTGGTGGAGGGTACAACTCTGTGATTGAGTTGTGGTTGTAATTGGTTATGTGAGAGAGAACTCTTGAGGGAGAATTACTGGTACACCCAAGAGGTGTGGGAAGAGTTTAATTTCTTCATTGTATTTCCTTCTGGATGAGTTGAATACAAGATTGTATTATCTCTCAAATTTTGTGTTGTTTCTGATTTCTAGTTACTCATTACTTCTGGTTTAATTCTATGTTTAGTTGCTTATACAAGGTAATCAATTGGGCTCCTAGATCCTAACAAGTGGTATCAGAGCAAGGTTGCAGGTTCATCAAAGCCTGGTTTAGAGCAGGTTAGTGTTTGATTACAGGTCACTCTCAAGGGTTTCTGATTGAGTGGGAGTAAAGTAATGGCAGAAGAAAGTAAGCTAAGAATGGAGAAATTCAATGGAAAGAATTATCAATTATAGAGGATGTAGATAGAGGATTATCTGTATCAGAAATATTTGTACTTACAATTGGGTGGGGTTGCATGCAAGCCCATGGATATGAAAGATGAAGAATGGAATGTTCTTGATCAGAAGGCTCTGGGATCTATAAGGTTGAGCTTGGCATCGTCTGTGATTTCCAACTTATCATAGGCTAAGACAACGGTAGAGTTAATGGAAACTTTGGCAAATTTATATGAAAAACCCTCAGCTTCGAATAAGGTATTTCTTATGAATCAATTATTTAATTTGGAAATGCAGGAAGGTGGATCGGTACATAGTCATCTTAGTGATTTCCATGGATTAGTAAGTCAGTTGGTTTCAGTCAATATTGCTTTTGATGATGAAATTAAGGCTCTCTTAATCTTATGCTCATTACCTGAAAGTTGGGATAGTTTGGTAATGGCAGTTAGTAATACTGCGTCTGCTTCAAATATCTTAAAAGTTGATGATGTTGTTAGTGTAATCTTGAATGAAGAAATTCATAGGAAAAACACAAGGGAATCATCATGAAATACTTTAAGTGTTGAAAGTAGGGGAAGGCAAAGAGAGAAGATCGAGCAAGGGAAATCAAGGTCAAAGATAGGCAGGAGATCTAGATCTAGGCATGGCAGGAAAATCTGCTAGAATTGTGGAAAGAAAGGGCATGTAAAGAAATATTGTTGGTTGAAAGAAGATCAACATGAAGGAAATGAAGAAGTAGATGTTGTAGGTATTGTTGCATAGGATGCTCTTGTATGTTCCTTGGATAAAGTGGAATCTTGGGTTTTAGATTCTGGTGCCTCTTTCCATACAACCCCAAATAGAGAATTTTTCCATGATTATGTCCAGGGAGACTTTAGAGAGATTTATTTAGGGGATGGTAAGCCTTGTCAAATGGTTGACAAAGGGAAAGTGTAGCTGAAATTGTAGATGGGTAACACATGGGTGTTGAAGGAGGTCATGCATGTCTCAGTCCTGAAGTGGAACTTGAATTCTATTGGAAAGTTGGGTGATGAGGGATGCACAGTAACTCTCACAGTGGATTCTTGGAAAGTTTCCAAGGGTGCACTTGTTTTAGTAAGAGGTAAGAAAGTAGGTACTCTTTATCTATCTACTTGTATTACTAATTCTCCTTCTGGTTTATCTACTTCAGATGTAGATATGAAGATGTGGCTCAGTAGGCTTGGTCACATGAGTAAGAAGGGGATGCATGTTCTTGAGTCAAAAGGTAAGAGTTCATATTCAAAAAACATAGATCGAGATTTATGTAAACAATAGAAGAAAGTGAGGTTTCTTGAAACTGGGTCAACAAAGAAGGGAGCTTCTATTGGAGGATCATAGTGGTATGCTACAAGAAAGGATCGTGTTTACAGCATAAAGAAGAAATCTAATGTTTTTGACAAGAATAGGAAAGCCTTGGTTTTCAAGGAGAAGATGATGGATAGAGATCAACTCAAGGGGCTGAATAATTCTAAGTAGGGCAGTTTGGACAAGGTTATGATCCAAAGTGAGCTCACGGGTAAAAGTCATCACTCATAAGAAAACACAGTTACCGACGTCGATCAAGTGGAATCAATGTCAAATAGGTAGGTACCGACTTTGGTCATGTGCAGACTAGAGTCAGTGGTGTCAGGCAGGTGGAGACTGACATCGGTCAGGGAACCAACGTTAGCAACCAGGTGGACATCGATGTCAATCAGGGAACTAGCGTCGATGATCAGGTGGAATCGACATTGGTCAGGTGCAGACCAGGGTTGACCAAAAAATGGATTTTGGGCAGATAGCAAGCTGTCAAGGAGTCTCAAATGCCCATGAGGAGGATTGAAAGGGTAAGTAAGCCTCAAATTCATTATTCACCTTCTTTACACTACTTGTTACTTACTGATGGTCAAGAACTAGGATGTTTTAAAGAGGCAGAGCAGGTAGAATCTAGGAAATAGTGGAAGCATGGCATGAATGAGGAAAATAATTCCTTAGAAGAGAACCAAATGGGAGATTTGGTAGAGTTGCCAGCTGAAAAGAAATCACTGAAAGACGAATGGATTCCTAGGTTAAATAAAGGAGAGAATGGACACATGAGATAGAAGGCCAAGTTATATGGTCTTGAGCAGGCTATAAGACAATGGTGTTTAAGGTTTGACAGGTGTATGACAAAGCATGGCTTTAGTCAATGTCAATGTGACCATTGTGTTTACTTTCCCAGGTTGGATAATATTAGCTACATTATCC
The DNA here is from genome assembly GCA_037957365.1 of Torreya grandis. Taxonomy (NCBI): domain Eukaryota; kingdom Viridiplantae; phylum Streptophyta; class Pinopsida; order Cupressales; family Taxaceae; genus Torreya; species Torreya grandis. Next base: position 1,312,530 of record JARHVA010004124.1, read on the forward strand.
TGTTATTGTATGTGGTGTATATACTTGTTTCAGGGTCACACATGTAGGGAGTTGCTGAGCTAAAGGTAAAGTTAGTTTAGAGGTGTGCCATGAAGGATTTGGGAGCAGCAAAATTCTTTGGCATGAGTATTTCTAGAGATAGAAAAAGTCACAGGTTGATGTTGTCTTAGAATGATTGTGTAAATAAGGTAGTGCAGGATGTAGAACCGGTTAGCACACCTATGGATGGCTAGTTCACAAAATAGTGTCCCAAATCACATGATGAGGTTAAGTACATGTGTACTAGACCTAATTTTACCCAAGCAATGAGAGTTGTCAGCAAGTTTGTGGCCAATTCAGGAAAGGAGCACTGGAAAGTAGTTTAGTGGATTCTCAGGTATCTGAGAGGGACCAACAGTAGGTTAACATGCTATGCAAGGTCAAATACTTCTCTACATGGGTATGTAGATTCAAATATGGCAGGTTACTTGGATGATAGGAGTAGCACCATAGGATGTGTGGTGGTTGGTCTTCAAGATTGAACTTGAAGAGGGATACAAGCCAAGAAACAAAACTAGACAATGTATAGGTACAAGTACAAGTGCAGCTATTTATCTCCAAGTGGGAGATTGTTAATTTGTGGAGCTAAAATCTTCACTAATGCAAACATGGAGGAGGTTGCTGAGTTACAGAGCAACTAATGTCAGTCTGATCAACTAATGTCGATCATATTCAGTGTGCAAAGCTACTAACATCAGTCAAGAATCGGTCAATGTCAGTCATCTCTAGATAGATAGGGATCGATGGCGATTGCTTGTGTGTTTCAAAACTGTTAGTTACATGAATAGTTAGTTTGTTGAACGGTCAATTTGCATGTAAAGACTAATTTTAGTCTTGAGCTGTGTTTCTAATTATTGTAATTAAGAAGTCTAATTATTGTTTGCATGGGATCTATTTAAGAGACCCATGGGGCTGTATTGTAATCAAGGACAAGGAAGAGATCCTTCCAATTGTAAGATCTAGGTTTGCAGGTGTGCAAGACTAGGTTGATCTACAGGTTGTGCAAGATCAAGGGAGATCTACATGGTAAGTAAGATCATTTGATTTGCAGGTGTGTGTGTGTGTGTGCAAGGTCAAAGGAGATTTGTGGGGTAGCAAGGTCAAAGGAGATCTGCAACACATCAAGGAGCAAGATCAGAGAGATCTAATTGAAGTACTTTGAGTACTTGGTACTGGTAGTATTGTTACTAACTGGTGGAGGGTACAACTCTATGTTTGATTTGTGGTTTTAATTGGTTGTATGAGAGAGAAATCTTAAGGGAGAATTAATGGTACACCTAAGAGGTGTGGGAAGAGTGTAATTTCTTTATTTTATTTCCTTCTGGATGAGTTGAATACAAGATTGTATTGTCTCTCAAATTTTGTGTTATTTCTGATTTCTAGTTACTCATTACTTCTAGTTTAATTCCATGTTTAGTTGCTTATACAAGGTAATAAATTGTGCTCGTAGATCCTAACAAGAATAAAATCCATGCTCAATGCATCCCATGGTCTATCCATAATGGGCAATGTTTGATACAATCCATCATTATAACTCTTTCATTTTGCATGTTGGAAAACTTTGCATTATTTTAAAAACTTATTCACATCTATACCAATATGTGGATAGTAATATATTTAATTTATTTGTGTCAAAGTATTTTCATATCTAGAATGACTAGCAAGTCCGTTATGATTCTTGTTTAACAAGTTTTCTCTCATGGAACCTTATGAAATACATAACTTTCATCCTTTGAAAAATAGTCCATATTGTATCATGTACTATAACCATAAATATTTATCTGAATCCATTAGATTCCTACATATTTTCTATGCATCTCATAAATCCAAGTATTCATCATACAACTCCTTCATGGATTCAAATCCAATGACTTTGACCTTCAGCTCATTCATTACAAGAGTTTCCCTAATCAAGGTTCCACTACCTTATTAGAATTTCCACTCTAGTGGTTCAATAAAAAATAATATATGTGAGTAATTATACCCACTTCATATGTCATTGATTTATCTTACCTTGGTTGTTTATGAAATGCAAATCATTATTTTTTGTGTATAAAATGAACTCCTTCGGTAATAAGTAATGATGCCATTTCCTTAGATCTTGCACCATTACATAGAATTATTTGTCATAGATAAAATAATTCATCTTGGATTCATTCAAATTCTCACTAGAATAGGCAATGGGGTTACCCTCTTATCTCAACATCACTCTTATGTCTATTTTTCTTACGTCAAAATCAACCTAAAACACTTTACCAAAATATGGTAAGGCTAGCATTGGTTGTTCCATCACTTTTATCTTCAAAAAGTGAAAGTTATTCTCTATTACAATAGTCCACTAAAATTTATTATTATCTCCATTAATAGTATCCATGATGAGTGTACATGTGCCACTAAAGTTTTTGATAAAATTTCTATACAAACTTGCCAACCTATGGAAACTCCTTGCTTCAAACATACTTTTTGGCAAAGGCCAATCCAAATAAATTCTCACCTTCTTGGTCTCCATATTTAACCCATCTATTAAGATTAAAAATACCAGATATACCAATTCTTATTGCATGAAACATCACTTATTCAATCTCAATATAGATTTATCTTCCTTTAACTTATCCAAAACTAACTTCAAATGTTCTAAATGCTCCTCTTTGGAATGACTAAAAATTAGAATGTCATCCAAATAAACTTTACAAATTTACCTGTGAAAGGATTCAACACTTTATTCATGAGTCTTAATAATATACTTATATCATTTGATAAACCAAATGGTATGACCAACCACTCATAAAGCCTATCTTTCATCTTAAATATAGTCTTCCATTCATCTTCTTCTCATATGCAGATTTGATGATACCTGCTCTTCAAATCTAACTTAATGAAGTACTTCTTTCCACTCAAGTAGTCCATTAAGTCATCCATTCTTGACAATGTAAACCTATAATTAATGGTGATATTGTTTATTACACATGAATTTTTACACATTTTCCATTTCCCACCTTTATTTGGTGCTAACACAGATATAACTACACATGGGCTCAAGCTCTCACAGATTAAACCCTTCTTCAACATTTCATGCACCTAATTATTTATCTACTCACTATCTATTATAGTCAAAATATAGGTTGATTTTTTAGGTGAACTCACTCATAAAACTAAATATATATGATGACTAATGTTCATTATAAGTGGTATTCCATCTTGCAACTCACTTGTCACAATATCAACATAATCCTTCAACATGTTCTAAATTTCAATAGAAAAATTGCTAACTATAGTGGCTGTCATAACTTACACAAGATAAACAATCAATTAAAAACATAGTTCTCCCTCCTTAGCCACCTTAATATCTCTTTATCAGATACTAAAATTACTTTGGAACTATTTTCCACTTCATCTTATTTTTTATTCAATGGACTCAATGTGAATCTCTTATCATCCTTTGTAATAGTGTATGTGTTTGCTTGTCCATCATGCATACTTATCCTATCAAGTTGGCATGTAATTCTTAATATCACATGACATGCATCTATGGATATGATATCACACATAAAATCATCAATTTATAATCCAATCTAAAAATTCACCACACACTGCTCATTCACTAACACTCCATACCACTTCAGCAACTAAGAAACCTTGTATCATGTAGGATGTGTCAAAAATTTCAATCCAAATTTTACTACCATTTTTTAGAAACCAAGCTACATGTGATACCACTATCAATCATACCTCTTTATCTCTTACCTCTATACTTGAAAATAGTATGGAATAAATTATTTCATTGTACCAATTTTCTCACCTCTTTGGCTGGTTTGAATAGCACTCCTTTCACCAAAAAAGCCTCTCCTTGTTATATCTCTTTTGTATGATTAAGAGACCCAATGCTATCCTCATCTCCAAAATCTATATGAGTTGTACCTTCATCTCTATTACCATAGTTCTCAAGTTTTTTTTGAAAATATTGTTCCTTATGACTAGAATACTTATTACACCCAAAACACTTACCATGAAAACATCCACCTCTACCTCATCCATAGAAACCTCTTCTTATAGAAGAGTATCCTCCTCTCTAGCTTGAATTATGATTTTATGAACTACTCACCTCTCCATCATTTTTTGTTGACTTCTTCCATTATTATTCTATCCCCATCTTCTTGAAGACCTTCCTCTACCTCTATATTTTTATTTTTGCTTCCTTTTCAAATTCTCCTTCACCTTTAATGCAAATTGATAGGATTCCTCTATAGTTATTTTGTTCAACAAATTAATTTCATCCTGTATGGAAAAACATAGTCCATTCACATACCTTAAAACTTTGTTTGGATATTCCTCAACATATCTGTCTCTTATTGTGATTCTAAAAAAATATTAGGTGTAGTATTTTACACTTGTCTCCTTTTACCTTAGATTTTGTAAATTTTTGAACAGGTTCAATTGATAGTTTGAGGGTAAAAAAGTTTCCTTCAATTTTTTTTTCATTTGATCACATGATATTATTTTATCTTTATTATTTATTTGTCTCTTATCCTAAACATTATCCCAATATAAGGAGGTGTGACCCTTCAACTTTTTTCATGCAAATTTCATCGTTTGGTGTTCCTCCATAGACTTGTAATCAACATATTTTTCCATTTCAACTATCTAATCCATGAGTTCTTCAAGATTAAAACTATTATTATAATAAGGTGTATCTAAATTTGTCTTACTATAAACATTATTTTTTAATTATATAATACCTCAATCTCGTACACTTGGAAAATACATATCATGGATGTACCTTTAGCTTCTAGACCTATTTTGTTATAGATAGGCTCATGTACATTATCTTTCTATGCTTATTTCTTATCTCTTAGTCTAACTAATGTTATTCTAATTACTCAAACCTTATATAATGCTCAATATATTATAAACCTACTTATCATCTATCTCTACAATTTTTGGCCTTGTAACTATTTTTTAGTTTCTCAAACACTCATGTCCTAGTCAGACACCTACGTTGATGCAAGTGTCCCTATCCCAATACAAATTTATAGTTCCCTAAAGTAATCCAATTTTAAAATGAAACATATTCCTATGTTTAGCCTAAGTTATTTAATCTGAGATACTTGTCAAAGGGATTGGAATATATAAAATATTAATTCTCATTCATTCCTCACCTAGCATAGACCTAGAAACTTCTTAATTACTCATAAGGAAACATACCAAAAGCATTCAATCAATCACTCAAGTGAGAAAAGTTTCCCTATATTCTCCTATTTCCATATTAGTCATAGGTAAAACACATTTATAGGTATGAAATACTTAAGTACAATTACATGAGCCACATTTTCCAAGTTATAATTTATATCACTATGTCTACATGCTTATCACACATTGCATGATGCACACATAAGCCAACACATAGGGGAGAACTACATAAGTCTAAGGCCATATTCAAAGTATTGGATATATAGGTATCACTCATTAATATAGGGGTCTTTGGGAAATCTTGACACCATGTGCCCACTAACCCATTTTTTCCACATCCACTATAAATATTAAGAACTAGAGTTTTATCATTTGACAAGGAGTGACAATCCATGACCTAGATCTAAATGCATAAGAGTGAAGGTGACATAGAACCTAGAATCATCTAGGTGGTCACATCTAGTTTCAAAAAAAAAAATTTCACAATAGACATCTACATCCAATTTATATAAAAACATCAACACAACCATACTATGCCAACATAATTATCTACATCTTTAGAGTTATAATTTTTAGAATAAGGGGATTGAGCTATACCATCAATTCATGAAAGTGGCCAAAAATTTTAGTGTATTATGCCTCTCATGTATCCATGATAAGATCTCATACCTCAAGGGCTACCTCAAGTTATTTTTAGGAATAAGCCATCTTACTTTTGCTATGACATAATTCTCAATATTCTAAAATAGAATCAATTAACAAACCTTCCTTCTCGAGTTGTACTGACATGTTTACATGCATATAAAATAATAGATATTTTTAGCTCTTATACCAATGATCCACACCATAGGGCCCAATATCATGAGTGTAGAGGATAATAAGGTTTTGCTTGTGTAAAGTGAATGGGCAAAGCTAATTCAGAAAGAAACAACTATACACATTCAATGGATTGGAAGTCTTACTTGTAGGAAATACAACATCTATTCATTAATATAGAATAAGGAAAAACTGGTACAATATACTATAGTTCATGTTTTATAGAGTAGATACATAGAGCATGCTATCTATGTTATGACTATGTAGAGCATCAAACTTAGGCTAGATATGTATACTACATATTTATACAATAAAATAAAAGAGTAATTATAATCATTTTTAGTTAGCAAGAAGATTGTTTCATCAATTCATCTTCAAGGTTGGATGATAGTTGGTGAACCCACTGAAGCACATGGATGAGGTAAAGTGACACATGAATGTGTTATGGAGTCCAAGAGTCAGCTAGGTGCATAAAACTATGAGCTATAGTGCAAGACTATGAGTTACATAGGGATACGAGATGGGAAGAGCATAAATGTTAGCGAGATGGTGTAGAACTTATGCAATGCATGGGTTAGTAAGGCATGTGGGTTTGTGAGATATGGCACATAATTCTTAGGTGCACTAAACTATAGATATGAAACGTGTAGAAGTCAGTGAGCTTAGTGTAAGAATTATGTAGTGTGTGTGACTATAAGTTGTGAATGCATAATAATTAGTGTGTAGTGTGGAGTGCAGAGGGATTAGTATAAAAAATTCTATAATATGGCATGGGACTTGTGTATATGACTTAAATCAAACTTCAGGAAATGAGTGTGTAACATTAGGCATGCCCTACATAGTGGAGAGAATAAGGGGTAAGCTGAACTATGTGGGAACTATGTATGGATCAGTAGAGATTCCTTTTTAAAATATATAGACTCTACTATCCATTATAATATGTAAATGATGGGAAAAACATAGTTTGATTTATAAATTGATGGAACAATAGTGTCCCACAATGCCATCCATAAAATATAATTGTAACAGGTGACTATTAGAGTAAATCTAAAATGGATATATCTACTACATTGTTATTAAACTAATCAAAAATAATAAATAATTGATTTATTTCATTATTCCATGCATGATGGGACTCTTGACCTCTTTTAGTGATAAAAACATGGACTGTAAAATTTGATATAAGTTTAGGGAAAATAGTAGAGGTGGGATGGTAGATGAGATATTTTAGAGGTGTGGGGGAAGGAAAAATGAAAGGAATCAACTATGCTCTCTAATATTTAGTAGTAATAGGTGGAAACTCAAACTGAACCATGTAATAATAAACATGATGAAATTTTTTATTATTAAGGTCTTGGTTTATGTTGAGTTTTATATTTATCATTAATTTATGAATCCATTGATTTATATGGAGCCTAAATATTTCACATATTAGAGGCAAGCTACATGTAAATAATACTAAATTTTTTTGAATTAAGAAACGATAAATAGACTCATTCATTATGACCATGATTATTATAAAATCAAAAAATAATAAGTCTAAAACCCTAAATAAAGTGCTAAATGAACATTAGAACCCTAGGAAAAACTAGGTTTTTTAATACTAAACACTAAACTAGTTCAAAAATATGTTTTTCAAACTTATAAATCAATAAATTATTAATCTAATTATGAAAAATTATTAAAAACTTTAGAATGCAATAAATAAACAATTATCACACATTACTAAGTTACAACTTACTAGTTTTAGAAATGTGCTAAAACTGGAAAGTACTAAAGATAAATTAGCTAGAACTTAGATATAATGGACTACAACAGAGACTATGTAACTAACTATGGGACTATGTGAGGTCACTATGAATAAGGAACATGGATCTATTTTACTCTAGGACAAGACCATGTTATTCAGATAAGATTTGCCTATGCTAGTGTCTATAGTGTCACTTCCCACTTATTAAAAGATTGCATTAGTGTTAATGTGGAAGTGAAAATCATGGTTTATTGGTTCTAATTTTTTATTAGTTATTTAATATTACGAATGTATAGTGATAATTATAATTATTATTCATGCTCAGCTATGATGTGATATTTTTCCCATGCTATGTTAGATACATTATGATGTTATTATGAAATTTTGTGTTGATTATGGTTTCATTAGTAGGTTTTTATATTCATTACAATAGTTTATTTAATACATATATATTTAATGAGCATTGGTTGTAGAATGGACTAACTACCTTTTGGTTTGAGTATGGTAACTATAGGACTATCCCACCCTCATAGAGTGGTACAAAGCAAAAGTATCATTGGGAAGGAAGGCATAGATGTTAGTATTGGGGGTAAAGAGAAAGAAACAAAGAACATACCTACACCATAGTAAGATTGATTGAATGCTTAATTTTGTTATTATCTACATTGATCCATACCACAAGGCCTATGATTAGGCATGTGGGGGACAACTGAGTTTTGGTTGTGCATAGTGAATGGGAAAAGCTAAATTATAAAGAAAAACTAAACACATTCAATGGAGTTAAAATCTTACTTGCAACAAATGGAAATTTTATTCATTAATAAAGAGTAAGAAAATTGGTACCATGTGGTATAATTCATGTTTTATAAAGTAGACACATAGATTATGTTATCTGTGTTATGACTATATGGATAATAGACCTTAGGCCAGATGTGTATGTTATGTACTTATATAATTAAAATGGGTACGTGCACAGAGTTGGGGGACAATTTCATGGACATTTACCATAACACAATCATGTTATTTAATTAAAGCGATCATGTTACTTAGGTTTAGGCTCAGGATTTCTGAGTCATAATGTGATCACATTATAAATAACATGATCATGTTATATTGAAAAATAACATTATCACATTATTAACACAATCATGCTATTGTTATGTCAATAATGTGATCATGTTAATAACATGATCATGTTCCCTATGTAGAAAAAATATATATAGGGAAACTCAAATGCAAAATTATTCATTTGTGTTCACATTTCCTATTCTTACCTTGTTTTTTGATCATGTTTTACTCAAAAGAGTGTTAGGAAGTGCTAAGAAACTGATAGATTCACCCCACAGGCTTGTTGATTGATGATGCCACCATGTATGAGAGGTAAGTTATCAAAATCTTCTCTCCTTTAACCCTAATTTTTCATAATTATTATTTTGTAAACCATGTTTTTAATTGTAATTTATTTTCTTCTAATAACCCATCCTGCTATCACTCCCAACCCTCCACAAAACCCTTTGGTTTCTCTTCCTCCTGACCCTCCATAAAACCTTGTTGTTCCTCCTATCCCTCCACCTAACCCTCCTACATTTCCTAAAAACCCCCATGGTAATCAAGATTTTTTGATTGATAATATTATGAGAAACAAACTTGAAATTAAAGACCTAATTAATAGAATGAGAGATCCTAGTTTGACCAACCCCTACCATACCTAGCTAGGCAATTATTGAAAGAACTTATTAGGTCAAATTAACTTAATAATGAGTCAAATTGATTGATGCACCTCATGTATGGATACTTTTATGGCATATTATGCTAACAATTTATCATCCCTTCAGGTCAATAATTTAGAAATTTCAAAAATTGACATTTATGCCCTATTCATTGACCTAGCCACCAATGCCCCCTTTCCCATAACCACTAAACATTTTCATATCCATCATTGTGTACATAAATTAATCATAGCCAATCTTTGGGATCAATGGTGGATGGTGTTTGAATATTCACCATGTAACAACCATGAGGTCTCGTTATATTTTTTGAAGAAACTCTACTATGAGTTTGTCCTCAACTGGATTCCAAATTATTTTAATTTTAGTAGTTTTAAGGCCAAGGAAAAGGCTCTACTTAGGATCGACTAGGTGCATGTCATGAACATAATTAGTTTTCATAAATTCATATCCAAAATCCTCTTGAGCTTGAGATCCCCTCCATGGTTTAGTAGGTCATGGAGATAGACACTCTCCATGTTCTTAGTTCACTCACCAATATACTTATTCAACATATGAGTAGGCTTTCAAAGAGTGATGTTATAGATATGCCATATGATATCTAACCCCAACCCTACCCTTGTATTTTGTATGGAGATATGTGCATGAGACCTTTCGATGATTATGGTGTTGGTGGTTTAGATGTCTTAGATCATATTATTATGAGTGATGAGTTTTTAGCACACACATTTGACATGTAGACATCAGTCACCACACAGATGTAGGTATATTTTATATAAATGTCATGTTAATTTTAAGTTATATTTTAAAATTTAATTTATAATCTAACAATTAATTTACATAAAATTTTAATTAATATATATGTCATTTTTTATGTCATAGGAGGTGACAGTTCCTTCATCATCACAATTAGCATTTGCAACATTAGATTTGTCATAGCCATTATTTTCATATTTAGATCCACCTACTGGGCCATTCATGATTGCATCTACCTCTGTCGGGATGACACTATTTACCTATACATAGGTAAAAATTATTTACATATATGTTTTTCTCTTTACATTTTTTATGACTGCAGTTATTTACATATACATGCTGATGAGTGATGTGGGATATGATTTCTCTAATTTTGTGTCTCTTATTTATACCTATGTGGGTGATGTACCTCCCACTATTTTTTGGCTAACCTTCCCTAGCCCTAACAATCTCATTGAGATTATTCACCTGAGACTCTAAACCAAACAAATTTTCCTCTTGGCCAACTATCTCTCTCTCTTATTATGAGGGAACTCCACATATGTATGATAATTAGGGAAAAAAACATATGTATGCTTGCTTATTCACACATGGAGAACCACATCCACCTAAATATTATTGAGGCTCAAATAATCCTCACCTAAAAAATCCTAACCAAAGTTTCTTTGATCATCTCCACCATTAAGTGATTCACTCTAAAACCAAATAACAAGAGAAGACATTAGATCTCTAGTCACATAAAGAAACAATAACTGATTAAAAATTACAAAGTAACATAGAAAGTAACTAAAAATAAACCAACTCACTAATTTATTTGGGTTACTTCATGTTAGTCTAGGCATAATTCCTAATTGGACCTCATCTTAACATTATCCTCTTATCTTATTGGTTCCTCTCTAACAAGTGTATGATCTCCCTTATTTCCCCCTAAACTTAATCTCCTCACCCTATATCTTATGTTTGTTTCTACATCTAATTATATACATATTATGGTGGTGGTTGTACTTAATGTTGGCATCTTACCATAATTGCAACCTAGACATAGGATATTTTTATAGATGTACTCCTCCAATTAGTACTCTCCCAATTTTGCACATGAAGGTAGTAGAGTATCAACCTCATTCAAAAACTATCCTAAAATACCCTAATATAGTATAGCTACCAAATATATCATTGCCAATGTGTCCACCACTCATGGAAAGTCTCTCAATGGTGGCATACTTATCTAACTAGAAGCCCTAATTGCCCCCACTAGCCCAATCTCTAACCCTCACTGGTAAAGGGTCATGTGCTTGTACACCTAGCCCATGATGATTATAGGGGTTATGTACTCATACACCAAATTATTACACCTAATAAAATAACCTTACCTCTATCACAATCCTCTATCAAGGCCACAACCCTACCTTTAGCTGATAAGCCTAGTATCCTAATCATAACCTTGAAAGTGATAGTCCACTCTCAAGGGACTTATGGGAAAATTAAACTATTTTAAATGACACATCCTAGTTGGTGAATGGGTCAAGAAAATGAATCTACTCGATGGGACAACAATCCCCACCTACACAATCTAGACTATCCCTATTATATAGTGTGGATAAATCATTATTCATTAATTTCTCTATAATCCTAAGAAGCTAATCATACTTCATCACTCTACTCCATCAAATTTAGGCCCACCTTTAAAACACAATTTAAAATTTCCCTAAATGTTCTAAGTTAATCTTGAAAATTCATCCAAAATTAATTAGTTATGAGGGTCCAGACCTAAGTCAAACCCCTATTTTTAGACAAGTAATAAATCAATAACTAATATAGTCCAACATGTAATATAGCATATTTATTGAAGATATTGACCCAAGTATATTTATATTTATCATTTTGAAAAAAAAAAGTATATTATATATTCCCTTTCACATTTTTAATCCTCTAATTTTGGTTTTGGTACAAGGTTGTTTCTCTAACACTTCAATAAATGGCTTATCAATTTAGATCTAAGTGTATTTTCGCATGCATGTTTGTCTTCTTCTTTCCTATAATGTGTCATTGCATTCATGTACTTATATAGATATATATATTATATGTTTAAGTGCTTCTATTTATTGTTTTGGTTTCCATATCTAAGATTTGATGTACTTTATATAAAACTAAGTGAGACTTTGTTTACATAAATGGTTTATGGTTGGTACTAACACTCCTCCCTCTCTATGAGATGAGATAGACATAAGCATTGTTGCTTCAATGTCATCTAAATAGTCACTAATAGAGGTATATATTGATTCTTGTAATTTTAAATTGTAAAAATATACTTATTTTAATAATTTTAGTACATGCGTACTTGGGGAAAATATAACTTATGTTTATGTATTGTGTATGTAGGGTTATCCTATGATAGTTGATAGTCCCAGTCAGATGGTATTTATGGAAATTTCTCATGTTATTCCCATATTTAAGATGCCTATTCAGATAGATGATCCTACCATTGACTTGATTGAGCATGAAAAATAGATTAAGCAGGATTGTGAACTTGCAATAAGTGAACATGTTTAAATGATTTCTTATTATAGTTTAAAATTAATTTATTAAAAATTATTTGAATGTATCTTATGTTAATTTCATAATAATTATTGTATTTAAGTAGGCTCAGTTGCATGCTATCTATGAGTGTAAGACCCATAGTCAGACCTTGGAGTAATCAAGGCATTAGAGGGGTCTCCATCTAATAGCAGGGCATCTTAGGGAGAGTCTTCTTTGAAGAAGGCAAAGAGAGGGAGGATATTTGATGAATATGATGTCTCAAACATGAGATGTATTACTTTTATGCCTATATGGTAATTCATGCATTTTTAGCATTGTATATGTGCATATGCATTCATCCAACATTAGATACTATGTTGGTAGATGTAATTTTTTGTATGGTCATCACGGTCTAGTCTATGTATTATTGACATTGGACATGTATGTGCCTATATTGTATGCATATCATGTCTTGATCTATCTAATTTATATTTAGTTTTTATTTCCTTGTGTGTTATTTTACAGTGTTATTTTGATCTTCCAAATTATTATCTATATCAAATCGCATATTTAATGTTGTATGTGCACAAATGAGGATTAAAAAATCATTCTTTTTAATGTTATAAATATTGGATCTTACATATTTTTTTAAATTAAATTTTTTATTTCATTATGTGTATTGAAAATGAATAATGGCACTCATATCACTTAGGCTTAATGGCCTTCTTCTCTTTGTATATACTTCTTGTATACTCTTGATGTAGAGCTTTCTCAATAGCTTGAAAGTGTTCAAGATTTTGATCAAAAGTATTTTTATCTAATCTTGTGTATTCACTTATCTTCTACCTCAAGACTCCTTATCCTACTCATACAACATAATTCCAACTTTTGAACCCCTCTCTCTCTCTTTTATCTTTTCTTAGATTTCTCTCTTTAGCCTTTGTCTTAACTTGTAACCCTAATTTAGGGAAACCCTCCTATTTTTTTTCACATAGACTCTTCAAGGAAAAATAATTATATTTTTGATAACCCTTTTCCATGCCATTAGCTCACATAAAATCTTGGGTTAGGTTCCTTTGCAAAATCTTGTACCTTTAGGCTTACTTGACACTCTAATTAGCCCTTCAAATGCACAAAGCTCCAAGGTTTGACAATTATAGAGACACTTTGACCAAAAAAAACTATATTTGACCAAATTTTTATCCAATCCTAATTTTTAATCAATTTTGGTCCTCAACTCTTCACCTAAGTTCAACTTTCTTATTTAGCCTTTCTCACTATGTCTCTTAGGCTAGTTGACTCCCTATAGGGTAGTACAGTACGTAATATATAAGGTAAAAGTATGAAATAACTTTATTAATTTAATATACCTTAAGACACACTATATTACAAATTTTTAATAATTTTTAAAGGTTGAATCTCTTCATATGCTCAAAACCCTAAAAGTTAGGGTCTGTAGCAATTGTATAGGCTAAGCCTGAAAATAATTGCATATAATGTCTAACTAGGACTTTAAAGATGATATAATGCTTGGATTAGGTATATATAACATTATTAAAACTTTTTCCTTCAATGATAAAGTTCTCACAACCCTCAGGGTATTCACAAACAAGAAATCATAGTCATTCAACACTATATTATGTATGTTAGAAACATGTGTATGTAGGGTCTCTAGGTTTTTCAAAATCATGGTCTCTATAACTATAAATAAGTTGATAACCATCTTATATAACCATTATAAACCCTTTTATATCACTTTTTGAATCAAAGACAATATTCAATATAAAGATTACAGTATACATAATTCTGAGTTTAGGACTATGGAGTTTCAATGGGAAAGAACTATGATCAAAGTGAAACTAAAAAAATCTTGTCCATATGTATGTTATAAAAATATTAATATAACCCTTAATACTTATTTAATTTCCACATTCTCCATATAACTCAAGAGAAGTAAAGATTGAATACTCATACTCTTCACCATTTACCTCAAATGGAATATGAGGTTACAAAACCAAAACTGACAAGTTACCCAAAACAAGGTATAGAAAGGGTTTATTTATTATAGAGGTGAATAGGTAAATATGTAAATTACTCAATTCCACCTAATATTTCAAAGTTTTAAAATTTTTAAAAATTATCAAAGTTGTCAAAGATGTCAAAATTGTCAAAGTTGTCAAAAAATTTATAGTTGTCAAAGTTATCAAAATTGTCAAAGTTTTCAAAGTTGTCAATAGGTCAATATATAAATTAATCATTAAGTTTATACCTATATATAGTTTAATTTATCAAAGTTTTAAAAATTTTAAATAGGTCAATAGATCAATTACTCATTAAGTTTTTAGGTCTCTAGTTTAAGTTGTCAAAGTTGTCAAAGTTTAAGTTGTGGTTGCAAAACTCTAGTTTTGATGATTCTTGGGTGAAAAATGACACAAAAAACATATATAGGTGGTGTATAACATATAATACTAGGTTCTTATCCTCATATCAGGCCCGATCGACAAACCCACCTCCCATTCTGACCTCAAGAACACCCTTCCCAATACATGAAAAATGCAATTTTTTAGCCTAAGTTCAAACATACATAAAATGAAAATTGTAAGTAATTTATTTGAACCATAAGGTACCTAATGTACCTAATCAATCCATATAATCACACACTAAATAAATTATGTCTAAGTTTTGAGATCAATCTATTAGACAAGTTGCAGTGATAGGTTTAAAAATGCAAGTTTTTATCAGTGAACAAGCAACTTCTCGAGTTCCAACTAGCATTTCTACCTCTGGGACCTACACCTATGAATATATTGCTTTAATAAAGTATATATAGGCAATTTAAATGTTATTTTTATTCCATGATGTTTTAATCCACTTGAAAGTGCATTTACACTACCATTTTAGAGAATAAAAACACTGACAACAAATATTGTCAATGTTCAAGTTATGGTTGCAAAACTTTGTTTTTGATGCTTCCTAGGTGAAAATTTACACCACCAACACATTTTTTGAGGTGTATAATGTCTATTAATAGGTTATTGGACTCCTGTTATCCCTGATCGAAAAACCCACCACCCATTTTGGCCTCAAGAACACCTTTCCCAATACAAGAAAAATGTAATTTTTTAGCCTAAGTTCAAACACACATAAAAAAAAAACTATAATTCATTTATATCAAATTTTAGATACCTCAAATACCTCCTTAATACTTATAATCTTACCCTATATAAATTTGGTGTAAGCTTTGAGTTCAATCCATTAGATAAGTTACAGTGACGGGTCCAAAAATGCAAGTTTTTATTAGTGAATAAGCAACTTCTCGAGTTCCAACTAGAATTTATACCTCTGAGGCCTCAACCTATGAATAAATCACTTTTATCATGTACATATAGGAAAATTACATGTTGATATTTCTTCCAAAACATTTTAATCCACCTAAAAGTGCATTTTCACTACTGTTCTCGAGAGCAAAAACACTAACAACAAATGTTGTTAAAGTTCAAGTTGTGGTTACATAACTCTAGTTTTAATGCTTCTTGGGTGAAAATGACATTAAAAACACATATATGGTGGTGGATAATGTATATTACTAGGTTCTTGACCTCACATTAGGCCTGATCGACAAACCCACCACCCATTTCAGCCTCAAGAACACCCTTCCCAATACAGAAAAATATAATTTTTTAGCCTAAGTTCAGACTTGCATAAAATGAAAAATATAAGTCATTTTGATAAACCATTAAACAGCTCACATACCTTATTAATCCATCTAATCACACCCCATATGACTTGGGTGGAAGCTTCAATATCAATTCTTTAGACAAGTTGCAGTGATGGGTCAAAAAATGCAAGTTTTATTAGTGAACAATCAACTTCTTGAGCTCTCACTGGCATTTCTACCTCCGAGACCTTTACCTATGAATATATCACTTTTATCACATATGTATAGGAAGATTAAATTTTATTGTGTCTTTATAATATTTGAATTCACCTAGAAGTGCATTTTCACTACCATTCTACATAGTGAAAACACTGACAATAAATGTTGTCAAAGTTCAAGTTATGGTTGAAGAACTCTAGTTTTGATGCTTCCTAGGTGAAAAATAACATTTATAACGCATCTGAGGGGGTGGATAATATCTAGGACTAGGTTTTTGGCCTCCCATCAATCTTGATCCTGATCAAAAAACCCACCACCCATTTCGGCCTCAAGAACACCCTTCCCAATACAATAAAAATGTTATTTTTAAGACGAAGTTCAAACATGCATAAAATGAAAGTTGTAAGTCATTTTTATGAACTATCAGATCCCTCATGTACCTCCTTAATCCCTCTAATCACACCCAAAATAAAATATGCATAAAATCTAAGCTTTTCTTAGCTTCAAGAATATATAATTCTTTACTAACAGTACCAACCACTTGAAGGTGGAAGCTTATTTGGCACCACTAACCTACAAAAAATTGTTAGTAAGTAATTAAAAATAAAATTTATATATGTAATACCTAGAAAATAAAAAATATTTGGTAAAATTTATTACATATACATTTTAAAAGTCAACATACCTCTATATCTCAATCCAACAAACCACTAGGATCTACTCTAACCTTGATAGTATCAAAAATAACTTCATGATTTGACTCCCAAACTTTCCATAGTTTCTTATTTAATGGCCTCCCATGATATTTTTGTAATTGAATATTTGTTGCCAGAATCAAATTTGAATAGTTCAGTATCTTATTATGAATTCCAAACTCTTCAAACAACCATTGATCTGAATTTTTTATAGGATATTGTCGAAACCATGTTCCAGTGACTACCACTGAGCCAGTGGGATAGTCAATGTTTTCTCCATTTGTAACTAGGGAAGTCAATTTTTTCTTTTTCTCTACACACCAACACTATTAATCAGTGCCTTCTTCATTATCCTCATATAAAATAATGGAAAAAACATGCCCTGTACATCACAAAAACTCATTTTTAGCGATAATATGAAGATATATAAATAATGAGAATACATTTTACATAATGAAGAATATTCTACCTAGTTGCACTAGATCAGATATATGGTCAAAGTCATCTGATGATGTCATATATGTAAGTTCTAATTTTTTTGGAACCTGATATATGTTGATTGGGATTATAGGTTTGTAACTTCAATCATCCATCTACTCTTGTGACTCACACTCATTTCAAACAGTGTCCACACATGTAGAACATAAACATGCCAAGTGTCTTGTGTGAATAGTCCAAGAGCTTGCATTTGAGATATGAAATGGGTGAAGGTTACTTAAACACATTAGATTCATAAAATCCTCATACTGTGCAAAATTTTCTTCCTCTATTAACTAGAAATGTCTATGAATAGTATAATTTGGTTGAGCACTATGACACATGTTCTCATTACACCATTCAACCATAATTTTTACATTTATCAAATAAATACCCTCTTAAAATTTTAACTCCTCCCTTGAAATAACTCTTTTTTCACATGATCCAACATTGTCATGCTCCTCTTTTCCATGACCAACCTCGGCAAAACTCCAAATATGTTATACACTTGTGGTAACATGCATCCTTATCAACCAATAAAACATCTATGCATTTTTGAATTGTGATGTGTAATTATCTGACCAAATGTAGTGTTGATTGAAAGTAATGTTCCTCTAACTCAACTATTCATATAAATTTTTAAAATAGTCTTGCACATACTCTAAACAATGTGATATGTCATCGTTGATATAAAAATGGTACTCCCTTAATATTTTTTGTTGTTGCTCTGTACTATCAGGTGCATGCATGAATGTTATATGCATGAATATGGAAACTTATGATGAGTTTTATTACTAAAATTGAACTTCCATTTGGGGTTTGAATGTGTAATTCTCTATAAAATCAACTACTAAAATAATGAAACTAAGTGGTAATGTATCCTTTCATATCTGTAAATGTTCATCCAACCATCTAGCCCTCTGTGTGTGCCCTGCATAGTCATAAACAATCTTCTCCCTAAATTTGACCAATTTTTTTGAAATAGGTATCTTTTTTGTAACAATCTCACACCTTTTAGATTCTTTGCCATCTTTTAATTGATAATTCACTAATTTATATTTGCTTAAACCAACTAAATCCTATCTAATTACACTTGTAATCTTCTCATAGATACATTTTTTTAAATTTGGTAATCCACCACAAATGTTGTAATTTTCATTTAAACATGATTTATTGTAAAATAGTTTCCCATCTGATCTTTTATAGAAGATAGTTGGAATAAATTCCTTGGCTTATTTTGGTGGCAATTCAATGCCACACTCTTTCAAAATGTTAGTATGCAAAGTACAATGAATATGGCAAAAAACATCACAGTGCATTAAAAATTCAACATGTTGCCTACAACAACAAGTGGTGCATGTGTGATTTATTTTAACATAAAAAGGTTTTTCCATCTCAAAATATCTTTGACAAATAGAAATTTGTGGATGTTTTTTCAAAAATTTATAATACAATTATGTTTGAGTCATATCTAATAAATGTTTTGGATGCGGTTCATAGTTATGAGAACCAACTCTTCTTGTCACAACATATCTTACATTAAGTGAAACTCTTATATTGTCTTTTCAAAATTAAGAAAGTAACTCTTTGAGAGTATTAGATAGAGCTTTTTCCTTTCATGGAAGTCTACCAGAGAATGCCTAGTGCTCATTGGTATCAGGTTCATTAAATATTTAACATCTTTCAATTGATTTTCTTTTTTTTTTCTATTTATATTAAGTGTTTGACTTGTTTTTGAAACCATTCATTTTTTCACTATTATGTCACTTAATGTACAAGTTGTAACTATATGCTGAGTAGCATTATAATCTTTGGTGTATGATTTTGGGCCTACATTATGATATACATCATGTAGATTTTCAATAATTTTATCATTTTCATCATCCATGTTAGATGTTCTTAGTCCTAATGTGTACATTATAGGTCTCATCTTAATCAATTTTATCAATGAAACAAATAATTGACATCTTTGACTATCATACTAAAAATAATGAAAGAAAATATCCCAAATTTGTTGAGCCAGTCTTCTTGAATGGTGATTAGACATTTTGTTATGCATTGGTTTTAAAATATTTTCATCAACTTCAATTAATTACTTGTATTTTCTATGCACAATTCTTGAAGGTGTTGGTAATGGTGGAATTTGTTGAGAGGGTGTTTCAAAACCATTATTACTTTCATTATTTATAGGTAGAATGACATTAAATTATTCATTATATGTTTCCATGAAATTTTTTTGATGGTTAATTTCATCATTATTTATTTCCATCAAAATTTCTTCATTTATGGGGGTGAAGCATATATAGACTCATCATCAACAAAATAAAAAAATTGGAACTTTAAATGTGAACTTCCAACATTAACTATTTCATTATTATTCATTTCATTATGGCCAATTTCATTATTATTCATTTCATTATGGTCAATTTCAACATTATTCAATTGATTATAGTCAATCTCATCATTTCTTAATTCATTATCATCAATTGGCTCATTATTTATGGAATTTGGTTCATCAAGATTAGGGTTTGTACCTTGTTTACCATGAGCTTTTTGAATTAGTAGATTGTGTTTCTCTTTGAAATATTCTAATTCCTCTGGTGTTTTTTCTTCAAAAACTTCCTCTTCTTCTTTGAACATGATCTAGAACCCATCAGAAGGGACACTTTACAACTTTTCAAAGGTGGGGTCAAGTACATAGGTATATAGATCTCATAAAAGTACATAGAGAATGTTTGTATAGACAAAAGTCTCAATTTGGGCTTAAAATAGTCATTAATAAGTGATATTATCACTAAAATAATAATAATATGATCATATTATATAGCTCAATTGAATTATTAATTAATGTGATCATATTATATTTTATACAAGGTCCCAATACATCCAACCCATTGAGAAGTTGATATCGATAATAACATGATCATGTTATTGTCTATCTAAGCTATGGGGTTGGCAATTGGCAATGAGGATTGAGTGTTGCCTATGTTAATAATAACATGATCATTTTATACTTAATGTAGATAAGGGATTATGGATTGGGGATTAAGGCAAATTAGTGCATAGGGTTTATGAATTAGGGATTAGGTATTATGGATTACAATTTATGTTTTAGGAATTAAGGATTATAATTAGGATCCAAAGTGAAGGTTATGGTTACTGGGACCTTTCCCCTAGAATGGCTTGGCTTTATGGATACTCCTATCACTTCCTACATTAAATCCCATAGTTTTGAATTGACATTGTGATGGAAGGGAAATGGATCCCCATAAATTGAAATGATGTGTGCATTTAATAAAATAGTAGGTAGCATGATTTTATGACATACGTGGCACAAAAATGTTTTCAGGCATGTTTCCCAAAGTGCATTAAATTCCATATCACTTTTAGTTTCAATTTGTTAAATGGCCAGCCAATATGTTTCCCAAAGTGTATTAAATTCCATGGTATTACTCCTTAAGTAATTTTTTCTTCTCCTAATACTTGGAGAAAGAATATCTAAGCACATTAAAGCCCCAAAAGATAATAATAAGTTGTTAATTTAATAAAATTTATTTTTGGGTTGCATTATACCCTGGATGTCATCATGAAAGATGAGTAAATTAGTCAAATGGGTTAATTAGTCATGTGATTTAGGATAAACTGAGCCCTATGAAATTAATTCTTGGTTTAGAAATTATTTTAATTTGGGATAAAATGATTGGTTCCAGGTTTAAAGAGTTTATATTTATGGTTTATAGTTTAGGGATTAAGAAATTTAAGGAATAGGCTTAAGGTATAGGTTTTATGGTATATTTATACAATCGTGTAGGCAAATGGGGCAAATTTGGGAGCCTTGAACCTATATCTATGATTACAGAATATGAATTTGGTATCAATTATCCTCCACATCAATTCAGATTGAGCCTACAAAGTCAATTATGATAATGAGTGATGTAATTTTAATGAAGTTCATCCCTATGAACCTAATTCTTACTATATCTATACAAAATTATGTTAATTGAGGCTAAATTTATTGGTTTAGGGTTTAAGGTCTATAATTTAAAGGGTTTGGGGCTTAGGGCTTATGTCTTAGGGTTTAATGTAAATGGTATAGGGTTTGGGGTTAAAGTTAAATTTAAATGGTACAAGGTAACTTAGGGTTTAAAATATCGAATATAGGGTCCAATCACTAAGGTAATTAAAGAACATTTGAGCTACTTGTAACACCTATTTATGACTTGATTACCTTCATGTTTGCATTTCTAATAAAAGTAGGATCGATAATGCCATGTACATGTTGCATACATGTTATAAAATTAGTTGAGCCATAAATTTAGTTTATGGGATCAATTTTGCCTAGATCATGTAGGGAATTGTACAAATTGACTAATTAGATCAATTCATAATAAAGGATCAATATTTTGATTTTGCTCCAAATCATATTTTGCTATTAAAGACCCTCAAATTAACCTCAAATGCCTCCTCAATTAAAATAATAAACTAACTCTTCTTTTATTTGGTTAATTAGGTTAAAGGGGCTCAAAATAGTCATAATTTATTGAGTAGATGGAAAACAAGATTGGTACTCCAAAGGCTTTAACCATAGGTTTTAAAAGTGCATAAATTATAACATCTTGTGATAAAATCAATTATATCATAAGGCATGTAATGGGAATTAAGACATAGGGCTTATAATTTAAATGTTTTAGGGATAATTAGGGATTAGGGCATAGGGTTTAGGTTTAAGGACATGCATATTAATGTCTAATCACTTTATATGCCATGTGTTCAAACCAGATTCTTACTACAAAGGATGTTAATTAAGAGTAAATAGAAGTTGGTAAATACTTGGAAAGTAAATGGTTTAAAATTTAGGGTATAGTGTTTATGGATTATGGTTTACAGCTACTAGGTTTTAATGTATATACATGGTTTATGGTACACAAGGTCTATCACAAAGATAATTGAGGATAATTTTAATCACTTGGACCCATTTGCAACTATAGAATGTGTTTTTGGGTTGTCATTATACCATGGATGTTATGTCATATAGATTGAGTGAATTATTCAAATGGGTCAATCAATCATGTGATTTAGGCCAAACTAAGCCCTTTTAACTTAATTATTAGTATAAATGATGTTAATTTGGATAAAATGATTTGTTCAATGTTTAAAGAGTTTATATTTATAGTAAATAGAGTTTAAGGATTAGGAACTTTAGGGATTAGGGCTTAGGGTATAGGTTTAGGGTATATAAGGTATAATCATGATGGTGATTAGGGAAAATTTGAGCTCCTTGAATGTAGATATTTGAGTAAATAATGTGAATTTGGGATCAATTATCCCCCACATCATCACAAATTAAGCCTATAAAGTCAATTTTGGTAATGGCTGATGCAATTTTAACCAAGTTCATCCTTGTGAACCTATTTATTATTATATGTAAAGGATGATAATTAGGGATAAATTGATCCTAGGGGCTGATTGAGCCTCAATGTAAGGAATTTCATCCATATGATTTCAATTGGGGATCCAAGCGCTTACCATATTAAAAAAAATAAGTATTTTTTCAATTTGATACGCAATTCGGTCCAAATGAGTTGTGTGTAAGGAATTACATTCATATATAATATAAATTAGGGATTAGTTGGCCCTGATTGCATACCAAATTGAACCAATTGGGTATTAATTTCTAGATGATACATAATTGGGGCCAATCGAGGCTTGCCCAAGGAATTGTGTCAACTTAATTTTAACTAGGGCCCTAATTACACACCTTATTTACATAATTAAGTGTTATCATGAATTTGATATGAAATCATGACCAATTGAACCCTCTATAAGGAATTACATATCCATCATTAATAAAAAATGGGATTTTGATTGTGTACCAAATTTAACTGAAAGAATATTTAGTTCAATATGATCTATGAAACTTAGTCCAAACAAGCCTTGCATAATAAATTTCATCCTTCTACTATCAATATGGGATTTGTTGGTCCAAAATACATAACATATTGAATCAACCAAGTATTTAGTTCAATTAAATATGTAATTATGGCCAACCAAGGCTCATGAAAGTGACTAAATACATCTAATGTCAATTACAACTTTGTTGGCCCTGATTATAAACTATATCTAGCTAATCATGCATTTGGTTTTATCTTATATACATAATTGGGGTCAGTTGAGCCCCATGAAAGTAATTTTCTCCATATAATGTTCTAACTAGGTTCCATTAGCCCTGATTGCACACCATATTGAACTAATTAAGCATTTAGGTTTAATATTATATGTAATTGGGGCCACTCAATCCCCAAGCAAGGAATTACATCCATCTAATGTCATTTGGTGCTTTAATTACACCATGTTAAATCAATTGATATTTTTTCAATACTATACACAATTGAGGACAACTAAGTCTTATGTAATTAACTGCTTCCACCTAGAATATCAATCAAGGCATTTTTTACCCCTTGGAATGAATTGTGTCCATCTAATTTCTCCATTATGAATATTTTTCCCTAATTGCACATCATATTTAACCAATCAAGTATTTTATTTAGTATAATCTTTACAATTAATATTAATTGGTCCCTATGCAAGGAATTCCTTCAATATAATTTTAATTAGGGATTTGATAGCACAGGTCATATTAGACAACAATCTTAATCTAAAACCAATATTTGATCTTAAGACTACTAGGTGTAATGGTTCCTATTTAGGTTTTAGGATGTTGAGAATATGTAACACGATCATGTTATTAATGTTATCATTTTAATAACATAATTAACAATTTGATCATGTTATTAACATAATTGTGGTATTTTAATTTGAATTCAATTAATGTGCTTTTGGCTTGAGAATGGCTTGGATTCCTGAGTCAAAGGCATGGACTATCAATGTACAGCCAAGTTTTGAAAGGTATGAAAATAAACAACAAATTTCAACTTTGATTTCCAAATACACTAAGAATTTCAATGTGACAATTCAAAAACTTGATACCATCACAAAAATCACACTTTCCTCTTTCCAAAAATATGATTCTTATATTTTTTGGACTAATTTAAGGTTTCAAACTATATTTATTTCTAACTATTCCTTTTTCAGCCACTACATGCATGAAACATACATGCCTATACATGTCCATGTAAATTGTGTTTCATTGATCCAAATGAAAAACAAATTATATAGTGAGGTATTACACTTAATTATACACACATTCAAAAAAATTGATTTTCATTTTGTTTGAGGTAGTTAGTCTTGACCCACGGATGACTATCCATTTCTTTGTTATTTTAAGGATTTATTTACTTGAAAAATTCATAAAAAAGTATTCATTGAAAAAATACAAAAAATATAGGTGACATGCTACAAGATTTTATCTAAATTTTCTCCAAAGTGTTTCAAATAATATTAAATGTTGTTCAAAAAATGGTGTACATCATAGCCATCCATAGCCTTTTATAACTAACCTAAGGAAGCTTAATTGACATAGAATGGCCATATGACCATGTAGGCAAAACCTAATCAAAAAAATAACTACACTAACACCCCCCCCCCACCTTAAGCTTAGCTTAGCTAAGATGAGAATTGGGTCTTGATATTGAAATCTTGGTGAGGTACCCAAGTACATAGTGAAGAACCTCCATAGGAGGAAGAAGAAGGTGGAGTAGCCCTAACCCCAATGAGAGCTCATGGATGAAAAAATTTACTCTCTATGAAGGGCTTGGTCAGAATATATACAATCTGATCTAATGTTGGATAGTACCATTAAGATCAATGACTTACTTGTTGATAAGCTCCCTGATGAAGTGCATGTGAATCTATATGTGTTTGGTCCTTTGATGGAGAACTAGATTCCTACAAATATAGATAGTGATTTAGTTGTCATAGTAGATGATTGGTGGCTTATGAAATTGGATACCAAACTCAGTGAGAATCACCTAAATCCATATTATCTTAGTGGTGGCATTGATAACCCCTATATATCCTACCTCTATAGATGATAAATCAACTGCATGTTGCTTTTTGCTTAACCAACTTATTGGACCCAAACCAAGTGAGAAAATATATCTTGAAGTGGACTTTCAACTCTAAAATCTCCATCCCAATCTAAATTTGTTTATCTGATCAAATCAACCTTTGTTACTACTTTATAGTGTATCCCATAGTTATGTGAACCATGAATGTAGTGCATAATATGCTTAACTACTTTCTAATGCAATTCATGTGGCTCTTACATAAACCAAGAGACCATGCCAACTACATAGGATATGTTAGGTCTAGTTTGTGTGAGATAGATAATACTACCCATAAGTTGTTGATATGGAGTTACATTAACCAATGGTGTAGGACATTCATCCTCAAGCTTCATACTAGACAAGAAGGGAGTAGGAGTTGGCTTATAATCAACCATATTAAACCTTGCAAAAAATCAAGAGAATGCTTGGATTATGATAAAGTTATCCCTTAATCTGACTAAATAATTTTAATCTTGAAAAATTAATGCAACAATCCCATGTTTATCATTGAAAATATGTTTAAAAGTGTAGTGTTCACTATTGAAATGGGTGATCGTGAGCTCCCTATAATCAACAAGTCATCTACATAGATAACTAGGATTAACTGAAAATCATCCTACCATAAGATGTAGAAATTTGGATCTGAGTAACATCTGGTAAACTTGACTATAAGGATAAATGAGTCCATCTTGTCATATCATGTCTGAGAGGCATGTTTGAATCTATAGATAGATTTTTTGAGTCTATAGATGAAGGAGGAATCTTCCCCAAAGCTTTGTGGTTACTCTATGTAGATCTTTTCTTTGAGGTCACCATGTAGAAAATCACTCTTGATGTCCATTTGATGAACATACCACTGATGTGTGATTATAATGGTTAGAGTGAGTCTGATAGATGTCATCTTAAATACAAGAGTAAATTTCTTGATGTAGTATATGTTAGGCACCTAAGAAATCCCTTCTATAACTAGATGAGATTTGTACTTATCAATAGACCCATCTACACCATACGTAGTCTGATAAACCCATTTGTAATAGACCAATTTTCTTCCTTTATAAAGAGGGACCAAGTCCCATGATTTATTCCTAATTAGGGAACTATACTCCTCCTACATAGCAAAATCCCATTCTAGAATGTAGGATGCCTCATGAAAGGTTTGTAGATCTGAGGTAATGGATAGGTAGGCATGTGAAGTCCCTTGAAATTATGAATGTGTTTGCCTTCTATCTAATAGATTTCCAACCCATTTCTTACCACTTTAAAGTGTCTATTTGGCCTAAGTGGGACCAAAATTGTATGAGATTGGAGAATCAGGAGGTGAGTCATCATAATATGAAGTGTGAGTGTGAGATGGAGGAGAATTCTTGTCACTAATCTCATCACTTGAACTTGAAGAATAAAAAGAGTCATCTTGATCATCAGGAGGATTTTGAGGTGGGTCTAAGTCACTATCTGAGGTGGAATCATTGTCTAGTGAGACTTTTGAAGAGTCTGGATTGCTAGTAGTGGGTTCAAGTGGGCCCTCACAAAACTTGATACTCTTTTCTTGTCAGGAATCTAGAACAACAAACATGCTCTAATTTCACTGTTAGGATCTAGGAAGCACAATTGATTACCATGTACAAGTAACTTAAATATGCAGAATTAACCAGAATGCACAAGTAACTAGAATTCAAAAATAACATAGAATATGAGAGACAATACCCAATTGTATTAATACTCTTCCAGAAGGAAATACAATAAAGAAGATGCCACAGTCTTCTTCCTTACACACCTCTAGGGCACCCACACCTCTAGGGCATAAATAGTAAATCTCTTCAAGAGCTCACTCTCTCAATTACGATCCCAACACACAACTCAAACACAGAGTTGGTGTTCACCTCCAACTAGTCAGTATCACTACTGCCAGTACCACCAGTCAATATCACTACTGCTAGTACACAAGTACTCCACGTACTCCACGACTGAGTATACACACATACTCTAAGTACACAATGTACTCCAAGTAGATCTCACTTGATCTTGCTACCTACTATGTTGTTGACCTCCCTGACCTTGCATACCTACAAATCAACCTAGTTCTGCACACCTGCAAACCTAAATCTCGCACACACACACACACCTACAGATTAACTAATCTTACTTACTCAGATAAAACCCTTGTCCTTGCCTCACCAAGTCCTTATGATTCTACCATACTAGCACCCCTGTGGATCTTCTACCAGACCTTGCAATAACCTAAAAATCTCCCTAATCATACACACCTGGCACTGTGGCACTAGGAGGAACACACCTTGCTCTCTTCACTCTGCAGGAGCTAACCTTGCTCTTACTCAACTAGCACACTTTACAATACAGCCCATGAGTCTATTATATAGATCTCATGCAAACAATAATTAGACATCCAATTACAATAATTAGATCTGTAGCTCAAGACTAAAATTATCCTTCTTCATGCAAACAACCAGTTCATTAATGAACTATCCATGGAACTCACAGTTTGGAACCGCACAGGTGACTGACATCAGTCCCTGTCTATCTAGAGGGGACCGATGTCAACCGACTATTGTCGATGTTGGTTGCATTCCTGTCTACCCCTGACTGATGTCAGTTGGCCTAACTGACGCTAGTGACTGTGACACTCAGCAACCTCCTCCAATGTCTGCATCAGTGAATCTTTTAGCTCCACAACCTAACAATCTCCCACTTGGACATAAACAGCTGCATTGTACCTGTACCTATACACCATCTAATCTATTTACTGGCTTGTATCCCTCTTCAAGCTCAACCTTGAAGACCAACCACCATAAAACCTATGGTGCACCTCCTATCATCTAAGTAACCTACCTCATCCGCATCTACAAACCCATGTAGAAAAATAAATTGACCTTGCATAGCAGAAATCCCTACTGCTGGTCCCTCTCAGATACCTAAGAATCCACTAAACTGCCCTCCAATGCTTCTTTCCTGAATTGGCTTTAAACTTGTGACATCTCCCACTGCGTGGGAAAACCTAGGTCTAGTACGCATGTACTTAACCTCATCATGTGAATTAGGACACTTGTTCATAGAACTATCCAACCCATCAGCATGCTAACCAGTTTCACACAATCATCCAGAGACAAAATCAACCTGTGATCTTCCATGTCTCTAGAACACACTTATGCCAAAGAATTTTTCTCCTCCAAATTCTTCATGACACACCTCTGAACTAACTTTACCTTTAGCTTAGAAAAACCCTGTATGTGTAACCCTGCATACAAGAAAACACACAACATACAATAACAGGATAATGTCGTGACCATCATCCACTTGGTAAAGTAACCACAGTAGTTACAATGACATTGACTAAAGCCATGCTTTGTCATCCACCTATCAAACCTGTACCACCATCCTGGAGCTTCCTCAAGACCATATGACCTAGCCTTCCATCTCACGTATCCATTCTCTCTATTCTTTAACTAAGGAATCCATTCATCTTTCAGTGCTTTCATACCAGCTGGCAACCCTACCAAATCTTCTATTTGGTTCTACATCCTATTCATGCCATGTTCCCACTGTTTCCTGGATCCTTCCTGCTCTGTAGTGAATAACAAGTATAAAGAAGAGGAACAATGAATTTGAGGCTTACTTACCCTTTCAGTCCTCCATATGGGTGTTTGAGACTCCTTGATAGCTTGTTGTCTGCCCAAAATCTGTTTCAGTGACCGACCTCGATCACCACATAATCTGCATTCGACCGACATCAGTTCCATGTGACTATCCTTTCTGTCAACGTCAGTTTCCTAACTAATGTTAGTCTTACCTGGTTATCGACGTCGGTTCCATGATTGATGCCAGTAGCCACCCTACTTGACACCACTGGCTCTGGTCTACACATGACTGACATTAGCACCTGTCTATTCGATGTCGGTTCCCCCTGATTGATTCTGATACCAGTGTTCTCCTGTGAGTGATGAATTTTTACCTACGAGCTCTCTTTGGATCAAAACCCTATCCAAATTACCTTGCTCAGAGTTACTCAGTCCCATCCACTGATCTCTATCCATCATCTCCTTCATAAACACCAAGGCTTTCCAGTTCTTAAGTCTGTCAAAGACATCTGACTTCCGCTTAAGAACATGCATCTCCTTCTTGCTCATGTGACCAAGCCTACAAAGCCACATCTTCACAACAAAAGAGGAATCAATAATATAAGTAGATAGATAAAGGATACCTACTTTCTTACCACCAGCTAATTCAAGTGCATTCACTGTGAGAGTTTCTGTGCATCTCTCATCACCCAACTTTCTTGAAGAAATTAGCCTCATCTTTAAGACTGGGACCTGCATGACCTCCTTCAACACCCATGTGTTGGCTGCTTATAATTTTAGCTTCACTTCCCCTTTGCCAAAACTTTGACAAGGCTCACCAGCCCCTAAATAAATCTTTCCAAAGTCTCCAAGGACCTTAACATGGAAAAATACTCTATTTTAGGCTACATGGAAAGAGGCAACAAAATCTATAAAACAAGATTCTACTTTATCCAAGGAACATCCTAGAGCATCCTATGCAACAACACCTGCAACATCTGCTTCTTCAGTTCCTTCATGCTGATCTTCTATCAACTAGCAATTTTTCTTTACCTGTTCTTTCTTTCCATAACACCGTATTTGACCATTCTTGTTTTTCAATTCCTCCATTCTTAGCTTACTTTCTTTTGCCACTGCTATACTCCCACTCAATCAAAAACCCTTGAGAGTGACCTATAATCAAACACAAACCTACTCCCTATAACCTTAGCTCTGATACCACTTGTCAGGAATCTAGAACAACAAACAGCTCTGATTCCACTATCACGATTAGGAAGCACAATTGATTACCATGTACAAGCAACTAAATGCAAAATTTAACTAGAAGTAACAAGTAACTAAAATTCAAAAATAACACAGAATATGAGAGACAATACCCAATTGTATTAATACTCTTCCAAAAGGATATACAACAAAGAAGATGCCACAGTCTTCTTCCTTACACACCTCTAGGGCTCCCACATCTCTAGGGCATAAATAGTAAATCTCTTCAAGAGCTCACTCTCTCAATTACGGTCCCAACACACAACTCAAACACAAAGTTGGTGTTCACCTCCAACCAATCAGTATCACTACTGCCAGTACCACCAGTCAGTATCACTACTGCCAGTACACAAGTACTCCACGTACTCCACGACTGAGTATACACACATACTCCAAGTACACAACATACTCCAAGTAGATCTCACCTAATCTTGCTACTTGTTGTGTTGCTGACCAACCTGACCTTGCACACCTACAAATCAACCTGGTTTTGCAAACCTACAAACCTAGATCTCGCACACACACACACACACACACACACACACACACACACACACCTGTAGATCAACTGATCTTACTTACTCAGATAGAACCTTTTTTCTTGCCTCACCAAGTCCTTATGATTCTACCATACCAACACCCCTGTGGATCCTCTACCAGACCTTGCAACAACCTATAGATCTCCCTGATCATACACACCTGGCACTGTGGCATTAGGAGGAACACACCTTGCTCTCTTCACTCTGAAGGAGCTAACCTTGCTCTTACTTAACTAGCATACTTTACAATATAGCCCATGAGTATATTATATAGATCTCATGCAAATAATAATTAGACATCCAATTACAATAATTAGATCTATAGCTCAAGACTAAAATTAGCCTTCTTCATGCAAACAACTAGTTCGTTAACGAACTATCCATGGAACTCGCATTTCAAAACCGCACAGGTGACCGACTTCGGTCCCTGTCTATCTGGAGGTGACCAATGTCGGCCGACTGCTGCCGATGTCGGTTGCATTCCTATCTACCCCTAACCGATGTTGGTTGGCCTGACTGATGTCGGTGACTATGACACTCAGCAACCTCCTCCAATGTCTGCATCAGTGAAGCTTTTAGCTCCACAACCTAACATTTCTATGAACAACTAATTAGTTTTAGGATGGAGAATCATGTATCCCTTAGCACCCTCTAAATACCCCATAAAGATATAAGACTGACTTTGAGAGTATATTGCCTTGCATTTCTTCTTAGGAACATGAACCATTACTGGTGATCCAAACACTCGAAAGTGATACAATGTGGAATTGTGACCATCCCAAGCTTCAAAAGGAGTGATTCCTTTCAAGGCTTTATGTGAAACATGGTTATAAATTTAGCATGCATATTTTATTAGTTTGGCCCAAAACTAAGGAGTAAGAGACTTTGATTGAAGCATGCAATTGGCCATTTCCTTCAAGGAATAGTTCTTACATTTGGCCACACAATTTTGATAAGGACAATATGGAACTTTGTGTTGCATCTAAATCCCCTCTAATGTGAAAAATTACTCAAAACTATTGTTGACATACTCCCCACCATTATTAGTCCTTAATATTTTGATTAAACAATCTGACTATTTCTCCACAAGTACCTTGAAGTCCTTGAAGTGATTAAATAACTCAGACTTATTTTTGAGAAAAACACCCAAGTGTACCTCAAAAATTAATCGATGAATGTGAGCATGTATTTGGTCTTGTTGAATGAAGGTTTTAGAAATGGACCTATTATGTCACTGTGGACAATTTCCAACTTCTATTCCACTTTCTTTGATTTTCCCTTGTCATATTTATCTTATGGATGCTTGCTAAGAATGTAGTCATTGTATATGCCATCTAAGAATTTGAATTTAGACAACCCTAAAACCATATCCTAATGACTGAGTTACTCTAAGTAATAGTGGTTTAAATGGCTAAATTGTTCATACCATATTTTTATCACTCTATCTACATGAGTAAGCAGTGTAGCTGAGGGCTGATTTAGGGTAAATTTTGAGAAGGTATATAACCTAGACTAATGATTGACCTTCTCATAAGCCATTGTGGTATCACTATGCAGCTCTTTAATAACCACTAAATCAGGTGTGAACTTAGCTTGCTTCCCTACACCTATGTGAGTTATTTGGTACACCAATATAAGATTGGTGCATAGTGAAGGAACACATAAAACATCATTGAAGGTCCCATCACTTACTTCAACTGATCCTTTACCATTGACTTCTACCAAAGTGTCATCACCCATGAGAATTGAAGGCATAGAACATGGCTCTATTTATGAAAATAAATCCTCTGAGGAGGCCATGTGATAGGAATCACCTGAATTAATAACCCAAGTTGAAGGCTAAGAAGTTACTACAACAAGTGCCTAGCCCTTGTTTTTACCATTTTTGATATCTTTAGCCTTTTCAAAATCTTGTAAGAATGTGTTCTAAGTTGACGATTTAGGAAAACTAATGCTATTATTCTAGAGCATCTTAGTCAAGGTGTCAAGCTTATTTTTCATGCACTAAGATTCATCATGCCCAAGTTTCTTGCAAAAGTTGTATTTAAGTTTCTCCTTCTTAGGTATCTACTTGAGGAGGACTCATTTGATGATGCCTTAGGCTTAGCATCTATTTTTTTATTCTTCTTGTGTTCATGATCTAGTTTAGACTATTTATTCTCTTATTTTCCATTGTAGAAGGCTTCTTCTTGCCCTGATTGATAATCAAGGCATGTGATTTTGAAGACTTTAATGCACCCATTTGAACTAGTTTATCTTACTCTCAAGTTAGATCACCAACAAATTTATTTAATTGTGGAATTCTCCAAGTGGATCCAAGTGCACATTTGGTATCATGAAATATAGAGACAAAAATTGAATAGTCATGACCCAATTTTGCAAGCATGAATAAAATCAACTGATCATCTATTTTCTCAATGCCACATTGTTTCAACTATAGTCTCAATGATTTAAACTTTGTAAAAAAATCTTTTAGGATTTCATAGTCACCTGGGCTCAATGTGATGAGCTCATTCTCTAGATCATGACCCCTCATGATTTTTTGTATTCCAAAAAGCTTGTCTAGGATGGTCCAAACTTCTTTGGGAGTTTTTGTAGATTCAACATGAAACAAGAAGTTGAGAGACATTGACAGGCATAAGAGCTCATAGGTCTCATCACATTTATTGTACCACTTAACCTTTTCTACATCTGTAGATGCCTTAGTTTCCTCACCCATAGTGATCTAATAGAGTCCTTTACCTTTTACGGTGAGCTATA
Organism: Torreya grandis; assembly: GCA_037957365.1. Lineage (NCBI taxonomy): Eukaryota > Viridiplantae > Streptophyta > Pinopsida > Cupressales > Taxaceae > Torreya > Torreya grandis. The sequence continues at coordinate 1,346,511 of JARHVA010004124.1, forward strand.
TTTTAGACTTCTAATTGAGATAGTTAAATGGTGTGAGTAGTTCAATCGAGTTTAGATCCATTAGTTTAGATTAGATTTAGATAATTTATAGAATTAATATGAAAGTAAATAATAGATTGAATACATTACAAGTACCCCCTTGAACTATCACCAAGACTCCCTTTAAATTATAATGAAACACACGCTCAATATTAAACGTTAGGCACCATCGAGAATGCATCTATAATCAATTAATGTGAGAAAATATAAGAGGCATGTTGGGAAAAACCAATAATGCATCCAATAAGAAAGGTATAAAAGGTTAGAAGTGAGATTTAAGCCATTACACCATGAAGAAAATGGATGTTACAAAAGATCTAAAACAATACCACCAATGCATAGAGCTTAAAAAATATGCACTTTCACAAAAAATAACACCCAAAATGGAGTTACAAATTAAAATTTATGGCACTTATAAGTCATTACTTCTACACATTCTTGGACCCTTTCCAAAAATGGCAAAAAATGAAGTAGAGATACCCCACAACTTTGAGCAGTAATGATCCTTCAAAATTTTGGTTTGGTCTCAAAAGAGTAATTAGACTTCTTAGACTGCTTTATTGAATGGAAGAAGGCACTAGTGGTACCCTAAAACTCTAAGTAGTAATGACCCTTCAAAAGTTTTGTCAGTCTCGAAAGAGTAATTGGACTTCCCAAACTACTTAATTTCCACAAGTAATCAGCCTTTGAAAACTAGAGTAAGTAATAGACCCCCATAGCTTTGAGTTTGTCTTTCATAGTGTACGCCATATTTTTTGACCTTCTCTACTTGAATTTTTCAAGTAATCACCCTTCAAAAACTTGAGTAAGCAATAGACCCTTGAAAGTCTGAGTTGGTCTTTTATAGTGTACATCAGAGTTTTGGACCTACTTTGATTGATGTAGGTGAAGTTGTAATTAATGAACCCTTATAAGTTTGAGTTGGTCTAAAGTAGTGTTAAATGGGTTTTGGCACCCTGCTTACTTAACTTCATGGATTTTTAAGTAAAGAAACTTTATAAATTCAATTTTTTCTATGGGCAAGTAGACAGCCTTATCAAACAACTCAGCTTAGAAAAGTGAATTTACTCATCACTGAAAGTCTGATATGATCTGCTAGCTAAATAACAACCCTATGAAAGTTTAGATTGGTCAATAAACTCTCCAATGCATGCAACACGAGGTAGATCAATTGTAGAACTGAAGTAATGACCACCTACAGATCTGAGTAACATAGAGGTATGATGGCATGCAAATTGAGGAAGGCTAAAAACATCTAATATACTTCAATAATGAAAATTTTGTAAGAGACCCATTTGAGATTTTGACCTAAAGAAGAAAAACTGAGAAGGCATTTTTGCACAATAACAAAATAAGTATTGATTTTTATAGAAAATGAAAAATGGGGCCTTGGGATGCCAAAAAGAAAAGAAAAATTCATTGTTCTAAAACTAAGTCATGTTTACAATCGATATAAGGGTTTTGGTACCTTCTAAAACTAATGGCATAGTAATTTTTGAGATTTGAAGCTCTAGTAGAAAGTTTTGCATGTATTCTCCAAGGAATCCCACCAAACCCTTCTTTATGCTAGAATAGCAAATGTATGTAAGATTTCACCACAAAGATTGCTACAATACTAGCAAAAATGGCTTTGATACCATGTTAGATTGGCCATGATCTTGGATCCTTGCATAGAATATTAAGAAAATATATGTATGGAGCAATAAAATCATAGATAAATTACAAAGGAGGAAGAAGTTTGTCTTCACATAACAATATTAAAAAATATAACCTACTTGCATAAAATTGCATTAACTATCTTACCTTCCAAAGTTGAAAAGTGGGGTACATATTGGATAAATTAGGGCAACATGAGGAAGCCTCTAATTTTCCTAATTAAATAATTACATTAAAATGAAATTAGCCTATGTGACCCTTTTATAACTAACCTAAGGAAGATTAATTTACATAGAATGTCCATAAGTCTATGTAGTAAAACCCAATGGGGAAAAGCACTACACTAACAGAGTTGTGACCTACAAAGAGTACAAAATTCAACAAGCTAGCATAAAACTTATGTAGTACAAGGGCTAGTAAAGCACACAAGTCAGAGAATCATGATGCAAAATTTTGAGGTGTACTAAATTGTAGATGCAAAGGGCACATAATTCACTAAGTGTAGTGCTTGGGGAATGTAAGTTATGAATTACACAATTATGAGTGTATAATGTGGAGTGTGTAGGGGTCAGTGCATAGAAGTTTGAAATATAGTGCAGGACTTATGCATATGACTTTGAATAAAGTTTAAGAAAGTAGAACACAAAATTGGTTGAGAGGTGAAGAACCTACATAGTAGAGAGAATGAGGATTAAGCTTGATTATGTAGGAGCTACACATGGACCATGCATGATTCACTATGCATGATCACATGAGTTCTTTAATAGTTACTGATTATTTTCCATAACTATATTTAGTGATGCATGTTCATCTTGGTGATATTTTTTATATACTACTATTATGATTTGGTTGGATTTACGTAAACCATTACTTGAAATTATGATTACTTAGTGTATAAATTGGCCTTGTTAGGTTATGTTGCATTAAAATCTATAATTTGGATTAATTTATGATTAACTATAGGATTTTGGTGAGTATATGAGAAATATGCATTAACTATGGTTTAAATGATATTTAGTGCTTAGATTATGAAAAATATATGGTTTGTGGTGGCTTACCCCTTGGGGGTCTAGAAAGGTTATTAAGGGGTAAAATTTACCCAAATAATGTTTTAATAAACTAGGCCTTGGAAATCCATGGTTGGTATTATTGCATGAATGATTTGAATATCTTTTTAAAAAACCTTAAAATATTTGAAGTCAATGAAAAGAATGAGAGATATCAAAGTATCTTTAGGGTTTCCATTTATTAGTTATCATTACATGCATTAACTTATCTCAAGGAGATAAGTTTGGGAAATCTGGAAAACATATCTAAAATTTAGAGCTTTCGAGCTAGTTGTGTTTATGAAAAACTAAACAGAACTACAAAAAAATAATGAATGCTCACGATAAGGGGGAATTCATTTTGAACTTGAAAAAGTAAGTAAAATGAGTAATACAATAATAAAAGGAGGGAAAATGGTAGATCTAGATGTGTAGAAGATAAAAGGAAAGTAGATAGATAGCAAATGGGAAAGAAATTGGTCATTCTTCTCTCAGAGCCACAAACATCTCCATTCAAATTCAAATAGGATAGGGATCAGGTAGGTCATGCCATTTTAATTATCGCATGGTAAATTAAAATGAGTTATGGATATGGTTATATATGTATTCTTGTTTAAAAACAAAATTTCTATATGTACATACCTAGGTCAAGAAAAATATTATTTGAATGGGAATGGTGGTGGTTTTGAGAAAAAATATAGGTACCATTTTATGGACCTAGGGATAGATCTTGATTCCATCCACATGCCCTTAAAATGGTGTAAAAATATATATAGATCTATGGATTTTTATTATACATACCATTGTTTAACATAGTTCAACCTATTCCTAATGTTAACAACAAAGGGTTTGGGATAGTGTTTTCAAGATTGAGGCAATTTCCATTAATTTATGATAAAAATACGGTCTCCAAATAGAAATTTCCTTTGTTATAAATTAAAATTTTGAGAACTTCATGTTGTTTTAATCCAATAAGGATAATGCAATTTTAAAGGAATTCATGATAGATCATAAGAATATATAGGGCATAACAAATAAACTCCCTCCATCTATAAGTGTATGTGTCTTAATGAAATTTTGAGAAAAATTGTAATTGTTGATTGGTTATGTATAACCAGTAAAACATCACTACAATTGTAGTTTCACAAGAGAAAATAGATACAATTTTATGTTTTTTGTGTATGAATAAACTTGATCCTTTTTATTTAGTTATGTTAATATTATATTATTTTAAGCTTATAACCCATAATGGGTAAAAGTCTACTCTTGGTGAGCAACTACAACCCATGAACACATGTTAATAATGGAAAACTATCAATAGGTAACTCTAGATTATTTAGGGTTCTATATATTTGTAATACTGCTATGATACTTTAATCTTCTTAATACCCAAAAAATATGATCAAAGAGGTCTTTTTTGACCTGAGCAGTGCTATACTTATGCAATATACTTATAATAATATGTTTAGTGGATTAAATATTCATGGATTCAAGGAAGTTAGTTTATAGTCTTATTGAGTTTATGTTCTTATCAAACTCATAGAAGTTCTTAGATATATATGTGCATGTGAGTTATAAATGAAATCACACACACACACACACACACACACACACACACACACACACACACACACACACACACACACACACACACACACACACACACACACACACAAAATGATGCATGGATAAGAATAAGTTTTAGGATGTAATCAATTGGTGTTTTATTTATGTAGGTGTACATATGACTTTATAAGGATTATAACCTTAGCTATAGATGAATGTCTAAATAAAAACTAAAAGTTTTTACTACTTAGTGAACAACTATATAAGCATATAAAATAGAATATTAAAATATGGTAGTTGTTACTCTTTATTATGGGAGTTTATAAAAAAATAATGTAACATGTATATAGTCTAATTTTATACCTTTACATGTGTGAACCTATTTATAGGTTATTGTTAGATTACACACTTAAATGACTCATTATTATGGTGATCCAATACACAAAAATAGATTATATATTGAAATAGATGCAATGAGGAAATAATTAGAAGCTTGATTTGATGGTATTGAATAGAATAAATTGGTATTGTTAACTAATTTATGTAGGAATGAAATGTGACATTTTGGTGTAATGGAGATAATTTGATGGTTGCATAGATGTTGTAGAATCTAAGCATATGGATATTTTTTTCTAAAAGTGAAGTATGTGTGTTATAGCATGGAGTAAATAGTGAAATGATGTTGGTTTTACTAGTTAACTTATGCTATAATTATTTTATGTTTATGTTGTATAAGCTATGTAATGAGATGTGTCTCATATACGTCACTAATGGAAGTTGATAGGTAAATAGGTATAGATGTCATGCAACCCATTTATCTACCATCTAGTATTATATGTTTGATTATCATGTACTAGTAGAGAGTATGTGTGTGTGAAAATGAATGATCCATTTGATCTGAAAGTATAACAAAATATTTGGCCAAATTAATGTTTATAGCTAAAAACATTGTCATTTCACCTATTTAATCTAGTTTATATGTTTGCATGATGTCATAAAGAGGAATGGATTTCCATAGTCTATGAAAATATTAGTGATTTTACAACACATGAGTTTTGGTTAAATTCTCGATATCTGCACTAATTTTATCTAACCTTCTGTGAAAGGTAGGGCCACTCCCTGATTGGGAGGTGTGTGGGGAATATATGGTCCATGGTTGGAGGTAAATAACATCGATGATGTTCTCCCTCTCCATTCAATTATTTAATCTTTAGAGAATCTTGATAATGGATATTATACTGATATTTGAGTTGGTTTTGATGTTCATATATTTTAGATAACATTGTACTTATTGTATTTGACATTCATGATATAAATTGTAATGTAGTACAATCTAATATGATTTATTAATATAGTCAGATGCTATATAAATTGTAATTTATTTGGGATAGTGTAACAATAGTTATTGTACTTTTAATTAAATATTTCAATATGGTTAAAATATATATTTTGAGATGTGATAGGATTCATACCTCATGATTTATTATTCAACTATTTAGTACCTAAATAGATCACTATATTGACCATTAGGTTAATAATAACTGAGTAAATGTTAATATTTGCATTTAGATAATAAAAAATAATATTTATTTATAATTTATGTTATTTGAGGTCATTATAAATTAGGAACATGGATTTGTTTTAATCCAGGACAAGGCCATGTTATTCAGACAAAGTTGGCCTATGCTAGTGTCTATAGGGTGTGTCGCAGTCTGTTAGGTTTTTTTACCTTTATGAAAGTTCTAATGGCTACAAATATGCATGTACATCCTATGTTTATGATTATATTTATTTATTTCACTATGAGAACTGCTATGTGCCTTATTATTCACTCAAAACCCTAGCTCAATGATAAGGAAGAATAAATGTAGCAAAATGGGAAAAGGTGGTTAGGGGCTAAAGTTATGCATGACCTCAACACCCCATGTGTTAAGTGATAGCTACATAATGATACTTAAAAAAGGGATCAAACTCTATGCATTTATCCCATGCTATGGTGGTATTTATGAAATACTGGTGAAATGATATATGTTGGTGAAATTTTAGTATAGTTATGTGCTTAGACAATGACTTTTGACCTTGTTATTATATTTAGACATAGTTTAGGTCTAATTGGGCTAAATGGAACCATAATTATAAAGGATAGACACTTTATTCTCAATGTGTGGTTAGATAGCTATAGAATTTTCAATATAAAAGGATCTAGTGAAAAAATGAATGGAAAAATTATTTATATAGTGATCCATTTGAGATTTATTAGAATTGGGATTGCGAACCATATGCAATGACTTATTAGGGTAAATTTAAATTTGAAAAATTATCTATTATGTGATAGGAGGATGAAATTTATAGATTTAGACACTATCAACTAATGGGATTGTCCTAAAATTATAGTTTCATCTGAGGAGAAAAGACAACCAAATTGGAAGTATGAATCAATCAAGGGATGAGATTACGTTATTTAAAATGATAAATATGAATAATTAGTATAAGATTTGATTTAAGGTATAGGGTCATCTACTATAATAATTAATGGTTAAATGGTGTTATTTGTGTACCCTTAATATATTAAATTATATTGGTTAAATAATATTATATTTTATTATTTATCATGAGTTTATCCTTGTGTAAATAAATAATAAAATATATTAAATGACCTTTAGAGAGGTTGGAACCATTAATGTGGTGGTTGGAAAAGGTCATTTATAATGGGAATATTACCTTGCCTATTTAATAAAGAGTTTATATTGTAAGATGTAATGAAAAAAGAGAGAAGAGAAAAAAGAGAAAGCTTGTATTGGGTATATTTTATTTCTCAAATAATGAATAATCTTTGTGGGTTTTTTAACCTCTTCATGAGGTTTTATCATGGTATATTTATGTTATGGTGCGGTTAACTTTTCTCTCATTGTTTCACGGTTAATTTATTTTCTATTGGTCTCACATATAGATCTGGCTAGGGTTGTAATTGTATTACTTGTTTTGTCATGGTTTCAGAGTCAGTTGATGTGTGATCAAGAGGCAAGATGGTTTTTGGAATATTTTCAAGCCCATATTAATCCATATTCAAATCCATGGTATGTTCATAAGTTTTTTAAATCTTCTCCTTCTCTAAGAAGTAAGTTATTCTACTTTTTCCTCTCCTAGAAGCTTAGAGATCTCACATTTATGCAATTTTTCATATTTTAAGCCTATTTTCATGTCATAGATCTAACAAAAAATCTTAAAATGGGATAAAAATTCTTCTTTAGGCATTAAAAATATTAATATTGTCTTCTTTTTAATTAACAATTTGTATGAAGGTGTTTGAAGCTCTCTAAGTTGTAGATCTAGTACTTATAGGTAGTTGAAAGCATTAAAACAACAAAAATTTGAGTAGATCAGTACTTGGACATTCTTGTATGGATTTTTATGACTTTAATTTTTTAATTTTTTTGTTAAAACATCCATTTTTAACTATAGACACTAGAAAACTATAGAAAATGGTTCTAGATGTCAAACTAAGCCCTAGACCACCCTTGTACCCCTTGAGACAACTTGACATACTTCAACCACAAAACTAAGGCAAAATGAATTGAACTTGACCAACTTAACCCTTGACCTATCGACCACCAATGGTCACCCTAACCACCTATGGTTAGGCTCAACCATCAATAGTTAGGTTTTTACCACCTTAAGGGTTAACTCCAACTCAACTCTACCTTGCTTTTCTATTCTTTGACACTCATGTAACTATGCATGTGAAGACTAAAATTAGATGACCTTTAACACCTTGTTCAACTTATTATTTTACCTCTCCCTTTTTTCTATAAAAAGAGAGGATGAGGAGGTGAAAAGGGATCCCAAATCAAGATCAATCAAGTACTAGGGAGAAATTAAGCATTACAACTTCTTGTATCAGAACTTATTTTTTAGGTATTCTTATAACAACCAAGTCAAATATTTGAGGTGTTGTAATTCATGAGTCACAACCAAGACATTGTTACTCTACCAAAATTACTTTAGACTCCACCAATAAGTTTTTTAGCCAACTACCTCCACATTTTTTAGTCTAGCAAGCTAAGTATCTATTTTTTATCAAATTTAGTAATTAGTTTCTCTATCTTATCTTCCATCCCACCTTTGAGAATCCATCCTGCAACCTCATCAACCAAACCTGCCTTTACCTAGACCAAAACTCATAGTAAATGTCAATGGTCACCCTGACCACTAATGAGCTATCCATAACCATTGATGGTTACCCAATCATCGACAATCACCCTAATCATCGATGGTCTTACCCAACCATTGATGGTCACTTTGTGATAATTCCAATAGCAAGTTAATTTCACCTATCAAACCCTAATAAAATCTCACTTCTAACCTTCTACATGAGCACATAATATCACCCTATTTTTTGAACCATACCTGATTTATTTGACATTAATATTCAATCTTTTAATTTATAATTAGTCAAATTTATCTCTTTCAATAAATTTTTATATTTGATTTTAGTATCTTATATTATTTATGCAAGCAATTTATCTTTCATTTTAAGAACTTGATTATTTAAAATTCTAGATTGATAGCCTCTAAAGAAGCTTTTGCTTCTTATATCTAGCTTGTTAGGCAGTCTACCCTATTATCTAACTAATCAACCATATCTATAGTGCTTTCTTATCTATAGGTCATTCCTTTCTAGCCAAGAGGATTATCTACAACTGTCTAGATCATGGAGCACAAACCAAATATGCATTCTACTAACCTCACCCTTATTTCAAGTTTTATAACTTTTTTATTAAGGAAATAAGGAAAAATTTATGTGAAAATTTTGGCATGCTCGGTAGGACCCTTGAGTCTTTTCTTGGGTCCATAGTTTCATCTAGGTGTTTATTCTTCTTGTCTTTCCACTCATACAATCAAATCAAAATTTCATGTTGGGCTTAAAATTGACTACATACATTATTTTCTTGCCTATTTTAGCTCGTATGGCTTAATTAATCAAGTTAATTGATCATATCTTCACTCTTATCACACACACAAGTAAAAACCACTTATACCTAATCAAGCATAAAAATATTGACATAGGGTCCGACTAGGATTTCATCACCTAGCGATCACCTTTCTCAATTATCCTACTTGGATTTCATCACCAAAAGGAGAACCAAATTAGTTTGTTAGATGAGTATAATCTTTGATAATTGATATATCTTGGCTAAGCACCTGACACCCTTATCGCTTCGATATGTGAAGTGAGGGGGTAGGCCCCAATATCTATCTACGTATTAATTTCTAATACAAATCCCTTTTATAACATAAACATAAATTGAAACCAACCATAGACTTATTTTCTAGTACTTATTCTACAAGCCAAGTTGACTCACATTATTCTTTAAGCTTAAGGCATAAGCCACAAGAGAGACTAAAAAGAACCTTAAGATTTAACATGATTTAGTGTGTGTTTTGTTTCCTTTAACTTTTCTTGTCTTCTCTTTGTTTGAGCTGTGAGATTGCTTATACCTTCCTCTTTCCCTTATCTACATGGTTTTAACTAGGAAATAACTAAGAAACCAAGCAAATTAGGATCCACCTCCTAATCATCCATCTTCTTCTTCTACCTTATCCTTGGAGTACACCTCAGACATAGAGATCTCTCCCCATACTTTTAGAAGTCCTAGTATCTCTTGGATGGTTTCTCAAGGTGATGCAAATTTATATACCTATCTAGCTAACAACCTCATAGCCCTGCAACATTACCTTGACACCATATCCCACTACACCCTTATTTCAGTTCTACCTACTGACCTACCCTATGATAGGCCATCCCACCTTATGGGTGACACTTCTATTTCCACCATCTCCACCCAGCCTTTAGTCACCCAAGTATCATCTTCTATCAATAATCCCACCAATACCACCATCCAAAATCAACCCACTTAATAAACCAACACCCAAACACCTCTTACCACAACAAACAACCCTACTAGTATAGGAGCAACCCAACCTTTGGGCACTAGTACTCCACTTACCATGGGAGTACCCTCTACTAGTGTCATCATCATTTTTGTCATTTCTAACCCACCTACCTCCACTCTATTCTAGAGCTTGGTGGTTTCCATAGCTTCTACCCTTCCACCCATTAGTACCAAAGTTATCACCTACCCTCTATATACTAACCTAGTTGTACCTCCTACCTAACTTGCATCAATCCCTCAATAGATGCCCATTGTACCAAACCTGAGCTACATCCTTAACCCATAAGGGTATGTGCATTTACCTTACACCCAAACACCTATCTCTGCATATTCATATTTGGCATCATCCCAACCACCCAAGTCCACATACCAATATATGGTAGCTTCTCAACCCCCCACCAGCTATCCATATGTTGCACCTACCCAAACCCAACATAATCTACCCTACAACTATGGGGGTACACAATCACAAATAGACCTTGTCAAAATGTTAATGGATAAAATTACTAATTTGTAATCATTTATCTCTGGTGCACATAACCTCTTGTCTTATGACCAAATATTCAATGAACCAATTCACCCATCCATCCACATATTCGACCTTATCCTCCTCAATGGGAACTTCCAAAAATTTTAAAATTTGAAAGCAAGGAATACCCTTAACTACATCTGAGAGTATTAGGCATTATTTTTATTTGATCACCTATGATGATGCTCTCCTTCTCTATACCTTTCCTATATCTCTATCAAGTCCAACACTAGATTGGTATAGTGCTATTAAAAATGAATCCATCTTTGCTTTTGCCCAACTAGCTAAGACCTTCCAAGGTCATTTTTCCATAAACATCTCTAAGAAAGTTTACATCACCGATCTCTACTCCATTTAGTAATTTGAATATGAGTCCATATCTAACTTCATATCCTATTGGAGGAACTTGATAAATCAACTCTCTTTCTCTTTTCCCCAATGTGATCTAATTGAACTCTTTGTTTGGGCTTATGCCAAACACATCTCCTCTACTTTACGATTTTAGAACTTCAATACTTTTGATAAGGATTTCACCATAACATGGAAATTAGAGAACAGAACCATTGATGAGGATAAGTTGAAATTGAGAAATAAGAATTCAACCTTATAATAAAATGAGACTCCCTCCAAACCTAATAATTAAACCAACACTAACTATAAAAGTAAGGGAATCATGAATGCATTTATCCTTAAGACTACTCCTCTACGCATTGTTAACGAATCCAACTCCTCCAATTCCTCCAATCAAAGCACTATAACCCCAAACCTCAGTAACCAAAATCAATTCACTCCACTAGGGGAGCCATATGCTTTGGTCCTAGAGAAGTTGTTGAAAGTGAATAGCATACAACTCCCACCGATCAAACCTCCCACATTAATTCAATTCCTCTTGTATTGTACCTGGTTGGTATAAGGAGAGATAATTGTGCACCTTCTACCACATCATTGGACATGATGTTTGTAGGTGTAATGCCTTTAAGAACATAATCTAAAATCTTATTGATAAGGGGGCACTTGTGTTGGATAACCCCAATTCACCCCCAAATCAAACACTTAACATCTTTAGATAGCCATTTCCCAACCATGCCCCTTCCATGAATATTGAAAAAAATAGAGTGAAATACTCTCACAACCATGAGGTACATACCATTAATATGGTTATTAATGAACTCATTATTGAAGAGACCATTGATGAAACCACCTTTCCTTCCCCTCCACTTATTGAGGTAGTGGAGTTACTCTTTATTCCTTTGGAAAATGAGACCAAGGAAACAACCCCTCTACTTTCTCCACTCATTGAGGCATTTGAACCACTAACCCCTCCTTTGGAAGACATAACAAAATAGGTAGCCATTACCACCATATCCTTCTTCTCCATCATACAACAATCCACTCTTCCTTTGGAAATCATCCTTAAGGAAGAGATCACTCTACCTACCTCTCCTATAGGAGACTCATCTTCCCAAAACCTTGGAGCCTTTAATTGAGGAAAAGGATGAGGTAACCACTTCTATCTCTCCACCCAAGCGTTTGACCTTTGAGCTCAATATCCAAGGGATTAAGCCCATCTATAAGCCCTTTTATAGACTGGTTTAAAAATTAGAGTACGTATCTCAACCTAATACAGATCATGCCACATTTTGTCACTATCTAGGGCTTCCTTACCAAACCAAAAAAGAACCTCTAACCACACCACTATCATCCCAACATTTTTTTCCCACTATCAAACCCACTTTCACCATAACCGATCCATTAAAAACCTCTATCAACTAAACCATCCCTAAGCCATATGAACTGACTTCACCTAAAATAACTAGGCCACCTTCTACCATTCCAACTAATCCCACCAAAACCCTTGGTATATTCCCTATTCATAACCTTACTCGCCCCTCATTGAAATTGGAATTAACTCCACCAAACCTAGCAAGGAAAACCCAAACGAAGCCAACAAAGAAGTTGAAACCACCCAAAATTCCATAAACCAAAACCTAGCCCCCGCTTTCTATTTTGCCTTCTATTTTGGGACCTCATACTTTTACTTTAGTGAGGAAACCAACCTTCTCAAATAAGACCCAAGTCTAAGCACCACTTTTGGTTACACCATCACTCTTACTTTCATCCTCACCTATTTTCACCAAACCTTCTATAACCAAACTACCTACTTCTCAGGCATCTACCCCAACACCTTTTGCCTCCAAACAATCCAAACTAAAACCATCCACCAGGAATGCTCCTTTACCCAAATCTCTTACCATAAAATCTACCCCTAAAATGGTTTCTACCTTAACCACAAAACCTGAGACCTCTATGCCTTTGCCACCTTTTCCCAAGTCTTTTTTAATCATCTTGAAGAGGTTATTACAAGCATCTTGCTTAACCTTACCACCTATCAGACCATTTAACCCACATAGTCCTAAACCATTATAGTATAATGATAAATTAATATGCATATATCATAGGACACATGGGCATGATACAATGAACTATAAATCTCTCCCATTATTAGCCCATTGATTATATCATGAGGATGACTTATTATCATGCAAACCTCCCATAATCCCACTACTAACCCAAGAACCAAGAGCTATCAAGAAACACCTACCTACTCCCCCACTCTCACCTCAAATAAAAGTAGTTCTAAAATAGTGAAGAAGTTCTTGGGTCCCTCTCAATCAAACCCTTTTGAATTAATCCAATGAATAATTCTGAAATAGCTTCATCAAACACTAGTGAAGATGAGTTTATATGAATTGATCAATACCTCACCCCATCATTGCCAAGTGATGATAGAGGCTTTTCAATCCATAGAGGTCTAATAAGAAGACCCATAACCTCTAGTAGCCTTTGTTAGAGCTCTTCAACTTTCTAACCTTTTTACCTTCCAAGATTTAGAAATACCCTCCATCCATCTAGATGATCTAGATCCTCCCCTTTTCATTACTATGTACACTGAACAAACCTGTATCAAGAGGGTTATGATTGATGGGGGATCTAGTATCAACATTATCTCTACCCACACATACAACCAACTCAAATTACCTAAGCACATTATGTTGAAAACCTTAGTGGTGCTCTAATAATTCAATGATACCATGGCCATGACTCTAGGAATTGTTGTGCTTCAATTTATCTAGGACCTCGCATGCTTTCAGATCTCTTTTATGTAGTAGAAGGCAATTTCTATTATAATATATTATTGGGATGCCCTTGGATCCATTCCATGGGCTTTGTGTCATCCACCCTACACAGATGCATCAAATTTGAACACAAAGGTCAAGTTGTTACCATACAAACTAACCTAAGTCCTTTTACATCATGCAATATGATGTACTAACCCAATGACATTCTCCTTCCCCCATCCAAAAAAACTTCACCAATAAAATACAAAGCCCCATCTTATTTTACCACTGAAGCATCCACTAGTTCATCCATCCCTTCTACCCAAATCCCCATAATGAACCCTTTGAAATCAACCTTATAGCATCTTTCATTAGGGGAGTATCACCTTTTGACACTAGACACTTTGCCTACTCCTCAAGAGTACGAGAATATTGAAAAAAAACCCAATTATAACCCCATTATTAGAACCATTATTCTTTTTATGCCATCAAATTCTCAAACCAATTTCATCTATTGGGGACTTGATAAGCCCCTTGACACTTTTACCACCTCTTTTTCACCTCGACCATTCACCTCTATTTTCTCCTACCTAGATAAACTAGAGTTTACCAATACATATCTTTATAAGTGTGTTTGGAAGGGATTTGGTCTAGGCGAATATGAACGTGGGTCATATGAGTTATTTCCAATAAAAACCTTATGAAAATCATGGCCGCAGTTTCATGCCACCTAAAAATCAAACAAACCCACATCCCATCACCATTATTGAAGAAGACATCCCTTCCTCACCAACCCCTTCTCTATCAATAATTGAGGATCCAAACATCATCCCCCCTAACTTTTTTTTCATATATATTATCAAGCTTAGACCCTTGACTTATCAAAAGGATAGGGCAATTTTAAACATTCCTCTGACTCACCCTGAGATGGTAATAAATGACTATCCTACCATTAATACCATTTAGTGTCAGGATGACGATGCCATTCTCACCTTTCATGGTATATAAGATTCCTCTATCCATAAATATCTCTCCCTGATACTTAAACCATGTTGAACAAATCCACCATAGATATCAAATTAGGCACTCTAAATAACTTACACATTGTCAAAATTGGCTAATCGCTAAATTCTAAAGAGATTCAAGACTTCCCCTCCTTCTTACAAAATTGTAGTATAGCATTTATTTGGTCTTTCAGTGATATTCTAGGAATTGACCCCTCCATCACTACCCATAACATAGTCACCAATCATAATGCCAAGCTATTTATACATAAACTTTGTTGAATACACCCTTGCATAGCCCTTCTCATCAAAGAGGAGCTTCAATGTCTCCTATTTATCAATTTCATTCAACCCATTGACTATTCCTAATGGGTCTCAAACATTGTACCTATCACCAAATCCATAAGGGTAATTCACATTTATGTGTACTTGAATGACCTTAACCTTGCTTACCCAAAGGATGACTTTCCTTTGCCAAGCATTAACTAGTTTATTGATCTTACAACCAGCCATGAGATGTTATCTCTTATGGATGGAATCTTGGGTTACAATCAGATCCTAATTGCCCCTAAAGATAAACATAAAACCACATTAATCATCCCATGGGGAACTTTATACTATAGGGTCATGCCCTTTGGATTAAAGAATACTGGTGCAACTTACCAATGCACCATGACCTACATCTTCCATGACCTTATTCACAAAATCATAGAAGACTATGGTGATGACCTTATTTTAAAATCTAAATGTCATAAAGATCATTTGGCTATTCTTAAGATTAACTTTGAATGATTCATCCATTACCATGTCCACCTTAATCCCAAATAATGTATCTTTAGGGTCTTATCAGTAAAGCTCCTTAGCTTTATCATCTCCCTTTAGGGAATTGAAGTTGATTATTTCAATAAAAATTTTCTTATAGTATTTGGAATAAAGAGAAAATAAATTCAAAAAGGGTATGGTAGAAAAATCTAATATGTTGTACACATGTTGATCTAAATGGTTTTAGATACTCCTCTTTGCTTAGGAAGAATGACTTGTAGATAAGAAAGCACTAAATAGATGGTTTATTACTTAGATAGTAGGGTAGATTGCCTAGAAAACTAGATCCAAGAAGCATGAGTTTCCTTAGAGGTTCTCAATACACACTTTTAAATAATCAAGTTTTAAAGACAATTTTTTTGCATAAATAATAGAAGGTACTGAAATCAAATACAATAAGTGTTTGATAAATGAATAGGTGAATTTGACTAACTATAGTAATAAATAGATGATATTAATGCTAAATGAATCAAGTATGGTTTAAAAAATAGGGTGAGGCTCTATGATCAGGGAGGGGATCTGAATCTAGGATTTGGTTGAGGTTTGATGGGTGAAAATAGCTTGTTGTTTATTTGTCACATAGTGATTGTCATTAGTTAGGGTGATCATAGGTAGTTAGGATGACCATCGGCAGTTGGGTAACCATCGATAGTTATGGATAGACCATCAGTAATCAGGGTGACCATTGGTGGTTACTATTAGTTTGGTTTGGTTTAATAAATTAGGTTGATAAAGTTATAGAATGTAATTTTGGAAGGTGGGTTTGGGATGGGTTGGTTTAAAAATAGAAGCAAAGTAACTAATTAATGAAAATAAATACTTAGCTTTCTGATCTAAAGAATATTGGGGTGGTTGGTTGAGAAAGTTATTGATGGAGTATGGAGTAATTTTTATAGATTAATGGCACTTAGTTGTTAACTGATGAGTAGTGCCACCTTAGATCTCTATCACACTCATTTTTAGTTCACTAGAAGAAGACATACATAAAGAAGTCTTGATACAAGAAGCTTTGATGATTGTTGATGGTTACTCTAATTCTAGATCAGATTGGATTGATGGATCCCTTTCACCTCCTCCTCCTCTCTTCTTATAGAATAAAAGGAGAGATGAAATAATGAGTTCAACAAGAGGTTCAATATGGTGTATAATTTTATATATAACATTCATTAATTTGCACACATATCAGGGAAGTAAATATAAAAAAGCAAGTGGGAGTTGAAATGGGAGTTAATTGTTTAGGCAATTGAGATGTGATCATTGGTGGTCAATCATAATCATCGATAGTTAGGGTGACCATCAACAGTCGAGGGTAAATGTTAAGTTACCTAAAGGTTATCCAATTGACGTAGGTTTTTAGTCTAAAGGTTTTGAGAGAGTTCCTACGGGGTCCCGAAGTGGTCTAGGGGATAGTTTGACATCTAGAACCATTATGTGCAATTTTCTAGTGTCTACAATTCACCCCTTTTTATTATGTAATTTATATCAATAGGATATAAAATAAAATTAGGTTAAAGGTTAGGTTGCCCCAATCATGGGAGGAGGTTCTCCCCCTCAAATCATAAATCGATGAGGTAAAACAAAATTAGGTATGGGTTTGATAAGTGGGGAGTTAGTGATGAAGTGGGTGATAGGTTGGGTATTAAAGCACAAACAAGTGCATAAAGTGAAACTAAGTGTGATAACCAAGATTTTGTAATGACTAGGTTACCATGGTTAGTAAACATATAGTTGATACTAGAAGGATAAGTGATAAGTGGACCATGTGATTGCACTTAATCATGGCAGTTAGGTACACTTGTAAATGCAAGTTTCTTAGATATGGTTAGTGTTTTTATAGGTATCCAAGGTATAAAGTTCTCTTTTGAAGACACAAATTGGTCAAGGGTGTACAAGGTAACATAGGTTTAAAATATTCATCATGAAAATCTAGTTAGTTTGGTCAAAAGGGACCAAGGTAAGGTTGTCACAAAAATATGTGAATATTGGGTAAAAATGACCATAGTCGATTATTGATGTAGTTTATGGGGGTTGTTGGAGAAGGTCACATCTAATGGTTGGAATTAGGTGAAATTTTGTTTGGAAGATTTGTGGGTAGGAGAGAAAACCCTAAAATGGTTGACCATCGATGATCAAGGTCAATCATCAATGGTCACCCTGATTATCAATAGTCATATGTCAGCCCTAAAAGGGTGAAGACAAAAAGACCATCAAGGGTTTTATTATATCATTATGAAATTGAAACCCTTGATTCTTGTACCCTTTGGCATTTTAAGAAAAAGAAGTGGTGATGGTTAGATAGTGGTTGAGTGGCTTGATTTAAGGTTGATCAAGTGATCAAGGATGTAGAGGGGTCAAGGAAGAGCACGAAGTCAAGTGGTGGTTCCCAAGTTTCCTCCTTAATGGTGGTTGAGGAATAATGTAGGTATTGTTTTGAATTTCTAGAGTAGTTTTAATATTGCAAATTAATTTATTAGTTATTTAATTTGTGAGTGGGTATTGACCTAGGGCTAAGTTTATTGATGGTATTTTTGGTTTTAGAGTTAAATTTGGGAGTGTAAAGTTATATTGGCAAGGGTAGGGTAGATAGGGGAGGGTACGGTGAAGATTAGGCAAGTTATTTCATCTGTGTGGTTTTTGGTAGGTAGTTTTAGGGGGTAGGGTTTGGTTTGATCATTGATGGTCACTACATAGTGACCGTTAGTGGTCATTATTGGTCATCAATGATCATTATCAGCCATTGGTGATCATTATTAACCATTGAAGATCAATGATTGACTTTTGGTGGTTAATATATGACCATCAATAGGTTTTTTTTATGATCATCAATAGTTGGTCACCTAACCATCAGTAGTCAACTATAGGAATAGTCAGCCATCGATAGTCAAGGGATGTGTTGAAAGTTTTAAGAGCTAATGGTTGATAGGCAATAGGTAATGGGTAATAGTCAAAGTTAAGGTTTTAGGTTAAGGGTAAGGGGTTATCTTAGGGGTCATGTGAAGGTTTTTGTATAGGTCAATAAGGTTGAATGATGGGATAAATTAAGAGGTATAAGTCAAGTTAGGAAAATGTTATGAGTTGGATAGATTAGAATAAGAGGTAGGTGCAAGTGGTAGAATTGATAAGAAAAATATGTTAGTGAAATAAGGTTTTTGATATCAAACCTTATAGGCATAGGAGAGGATATAGATGAGGGACAGAGTGACCTAAATACTATATGAGATTTAGTGAGGCATGTTGGGCATAGACTGGGAGCATATGGAGGATGTGGGCTTTGGAGGTATGAGGCACTGCCAACATGTACCTCAATATGTGGCAATGTTAGTGGCACTCATTAAGATATGGGATCCTACCACTAACACCTTCTTACTTCTTATAGGTGAGCTGACTATCTTGCCTAAGGACATCCATAGGATAGTGTAGCTACCCATATGAGGTGATCCAATCTACCACATTAAGAGTGATGAGAAGGATGGGTAGATGGAGCTCTTATATAGAGAGGACCTTGATTTTATGAGGTGGTACTCAAGAGGATTCCACTACACACCACTGTACTAGAGAGATAGGGATATGAGGAGGATTTTGACTATGATGATGATAGTGGTTACATGATATGCATTACTAGATTCTAGTAGTAGGAGGTTCTCTTACTTCTTGTTAGGGATGCTTGTTGAGATGTGGTTGGGTCACATAGTGTTCACATGGGAACCTATGCTATTAGTTCAAATTTATTGAGACTTTTGGGGATTTCATACCCATAAGAGATATGGGATCAATGTTAGGTTTGTTCTCTATTTCCAAGCTTATGAGCACATCAAGGTGTTAAGACCTATGGGGATACCCTCAAAGGGTTTTATGTAGATGGATTACATGGTTGGATACATGAGGTGGAGAGGTGACTATTCTCTCTTAGGACTAGGAGGAGGAGCACATGATATAAACTAATACAAGGATTGACTAGATGTCTTGGTTATTAGAGACATGATTTGGAGACCATATATTAGATTTCTAGGATGAGCACACTAAAAGAGGCATACTCTATCTCTTCAGAGCTATAGATGGGTCTATGGTAAATGAGATCATGAGATAGTGTTGATTCCATTTGATAGGGTATGGAGGTATTTTTGTATCATGTAAGATATACTTAGGGCATTACCAAGGTATAAAAGGGGGATGCATAGTTTCCATTTCCTGTTAAATATCTAGTGCATGATTTTATTGATCACAAGGAGTTGTTAATGAGGATAGATATAGATGATACAAGTGTGAAATATGGCTATCCTACATGGTACCAAGAACACTATGCTACAACTAATTTTGGTGGTGATGATGGTGTTTATTAGGATATGGATATTGATGTAGAGGGAGATGGTTAGAAAGCTCAAGTGTAGGGATTTTCCCTAGACTACTAAGAGCGACCAGGCACGCATAGCTCTAGTTGCATCTTAGGCATCTCTAGAAAAAATGTAGGCATCCTTTGTAGTAACATAGGATCAAGTGGCCACTCTGATAGGAGAGAGAAATTAGGTGAGGTCTCATCTAACCCTGGTGATGTAGGAGAGATATTCTCTTTAGCAGATAGGAGGTGGAGTACTAGTAGTTGTGGGACCCACAGGGACTATCTCAATGTAGAAATATATAGTGATCGTGAAGGAACTATGGTATTATGAGGCCTTGATCTTTATGCATTTACCAAATGAGCCTTGATGGGGTGATTATAGCATCAGGATTGTAAGTGGTGTTAGTATAGTGAGACCAGGTCAATGGACCACTTCTGTAGGTAGATAGGAAGGTACAGGAGGGCAAGCTCTAAGAGGTAGTGGTGCCCCAGTGTTGGATGGTGGAGCCTCATCTTATTTTAATGCCTAATTATTGATAGGGGGTGTGTGTGGTGGAAATTCCCCTCACTAGGGTCACCATGAGGGTAAACGTGTATTATAAACTATTGTAATATCATAGTTAATTTGGACCGTTTACTATTAGGTTTTAGATCTAACAGTAGAAATTAAGTCAGTGAATTTTTTCCCTAATTTATAACCCTCCTTTGATATGAGGGCATTGTAATTAGGTGATAAAAGTGAGAGAGTGAAGAGGATATTATAGTGGATGTTAACAAGTTTTTCACTGTCATTTATTGGATTGAATAATAAGGACTGGTAGTTTCCATGTGGATGTAGCCCATATTGGGTGAACCACATTAAATTTGTGTCTCTATTTTGTTTTTTTTTCTAAAGTTTAATTATGTCTTTATTTCATTATTATTGATCTACATTCTATATTTCTAACACCCAGGATCATAGATTGATTATGAGACATTATATTTTTGATGTATTTTATGATTTTGATATCAACCTATGAGTTGATATAGTGAGATGTATATTTTTGAGAGATATGTATATTTTTTATACACTATGATGATTATTTATGAGATATAGGTGTGATCCTTTGTTTATGGTTTGTGTTTCATGGTTGTGATTTTCATGTTGATTATTGATGATGTCATATTAATTATGGTTATGCTCATGATGACGTTGATGTGGACTCACCTAGATAGGCATGTGATGATATGTCTCTTTAGTTTATATCCATGATGATGTTTAGATATGGATTGATGTGATATTTATGGGTGACTTTGATTATCCTGATATGATTATGTGATGTTTTTTATTATTAGGATGATGGTTATGGCATTATGATTAGGGTATTTGGTGATGTTGTTTATGGATTTTATCATTTAATTTCATTTTTTGGATTATCATGTTTATGATATTGATATGATTATGGTTATGGCTACATTTTATGCTTAGGTAGACAAGGTTATGATGTGATTATTGTTATGGTTATGGATTATGGATCATAGTTATATGGATGTGATAAATGGTAACATGTTGATGATGTTATGATGATTTTTATTATATGGTTATGATTATAGTGTTAATTCTAAAATTTTAATGAGTGTATGCTCCCTCATTTATATTTAGACATGTGGTGGATATATTATATGTGATTATGAGGATGTGATGGTGATGGTTGATTTGTTTATGGAGGTGGTGATTATGATAATGATGTCTATTTTTTTTATGATGTGATATTATGTGATGTGGTTATGATTATGGTTATTTTGTTTAGATTAAGGTGAAGCACATAAAATAAGATAAATATCAAATGTAGATGTGAGAAAGAGAAGACAAATAAGAGACAAAAGACTAAGTGAATATATTAACTGGTATGAGAGAATAAGGAGGCACAATGCTTCTTCTTTATCAAGGACTAAAATAAACTAAAGTTATATTAGCTTAAGGAACATAAGCCCTTTGAATGTTTCACATTAGTGTTCATTAGCTAGTTAAATTAAAGGTGTCTTGATCACATAATGTCAAGTAAGCTCAAAATATCTTGCTTATAGTATATAAAGGGGAGGTGGATAAAAATGGAACCTTCTTGGGAGACTAGCTTACCTCTTCTATAGGTCACCAAAGAGCTAGTATAAACAAGTCCATGTCATTTAATGTGTAGACTAATTGATGCAAGAAGTCTACTTATGAAATTTGATTGCGGCTTCCAAATTATGTGTGTATTTTAAAAAATTTAAAATAGGTCTTTTCATCTTTTATTGTTGTTTTGGAGGGGTTGGGGAAGTTGATTGATGTGAGATGCTTCCAATAAATTACTATGCTTTGATAAATGCTTAAATTAGTTGTCCTTAAAAAGAGTGGTATGAGTTTTATGTTCTTTATTTAGGGATTTTGATATTTATCCTTCAAGGGAGAAGTCTACCTTATATTGAGTAAATTTGATATGTTTTCACATTTGTCTTTGAAGGGAGTAGTCTATGGATGCTAGGAATGACCCATGATTATTTTTGCTTATGATGTTGCTTTTGCTTTTGAATTTTTTATTGACATAGACTTGCTTATATAGTCTTAAAGATTCTCTTAAAATAAAAACAAGGTTGATGAGGTGTAAAATAGGTTTAGGTGACAATAACCATGGGAGTCCATCCTATAAAAGGGGTGGAAAGTACCATGAGAATCATGCCATACGTAGAGCTATGGTACCCATTATTTAATATTAGGCTATAATTGTGATGGATAATCACATGATTCAACTTTAATCATTTTTCCCTAATATAAGGAGAGGAATGTGGTTTGAAAATAAGGGATGAGCTTAAGTTGGATAAAAGGTGAGTTTGATCCTATTTTAATAAAATAAAGGATGTAGATGCAAAGCATTTATGGGTTCAAGTTTTGGGTTCCATTCAAGATGGGATAAATGGTAATCTCTTGAGCCATACTTGTGTGTTATGATATAAGTTCCAAGCCAATTGAAAGCAAATTTGCCCTGCTCATTTTTCTTCATATTGGTGACATGTTGATTTTTCTTTATGATGAGGTCTCTGATATTGAATTCTCACACTTTATGGTGTTTATTATAATCATGCTTGATTCATTCTTGATATACATGAAGGTGAGTAAGAGTGGTTAAATGATGTTTATCAAGTATCTCAAGTTGGGTTAAACATTCTTGATGATAATCGCTATCAGAGATGAGATTTTGTAAGGAGATGAAAAGAGAGGGAATTTGGACTTTAAGAGGCAAGACAACCTCTATTAAAAAAAACTAGAGAGAAAGGGGTAGAACTTATAGGGGTCTGAATGCCAGTATAATAATCCCATAAGGTAAAGGGGATGTGTAAATTCCAATCCCAACCAGATGCATTAACCATTTTAGTTAGCATGTTATTGAGATTTTTGTTAGAGGCTTTCACTTGTCCATTTATTTGTGGGTGATAGGGTGATGATAAACTTAAATTGATAATAAATTTATCACAAAGACCTTGGACTTGTTTGTTTTTAAAGGATTTACCATTATCAGTGATAATATTGTGAGGAACATCGAAATGACAAATGATGTGATGGTTGATAAAGTCAACAATCTTTTTAGCTTTGGTTAAGATGAAAGGAATAGCCTCTAACCATTTGGTGAAATATTCTATTGCATTTATGATAGAATGATGGTGCTAAGAAGAATTGGGGTTAATTTCTTGAATGAGATCTAGACCCCATTGTGAGAAGGGATAGAAATATTTACATGATTGAAGACTATGGCTAGGTGTGTGATGTAAATTGACAAGTTATTGAAATTTGACACACTTTTTCACATAATCACAGCAATATTCATTAAGTTTAGGCAAGTAATAGCCAAGGTGAAGGATGTGTTTAGCAATGACTAGGCCACTAAAATGTCCCCCACATATCCCATCATGCATTTCCCTAATAGCATCAGAGACTTCATGACTACATAGGAAACAAAAGAGGAGACCATCAAATCCATGTTTATAAATAATTCCCCCCAATATGGTATAATGTGAGGTGCTTTGAATAAATTCTCTTTGAACATTCCTAGAAAGATCAAAAGTAATGATGATAAGGTTGAGGTAGTTGAAGGTCTATTGATACCAAAAGTCAGGTTGGGTCTCCTATACATTAAATATGGTGGGGGAGTCTAATTTGACATAAGAGGGAAAGGTAATTTGATGGATAATGATAGATATCTTAGATTCAAAGGGTATAAATAAGATATGGTAAGTAATGGAATCCATTATATCGATGAACTTATTCATAGATCGTAGAGTGGTTTGGATATGGTAGTGTTCAAATGATGTTAAGCATACATCAGCTAATTATTTGTACTATTAAAAAAAAATGCATTTATAAGAGCCATTTATTTGATTGACTATGAGTTGAGAGTCATCAAAAAAAATTATGGTTTTGACTCCCAAGGCTAGCGTAGTCTAGAGGCCTATCACTAAGGCTTTGTACTCAGCCATATTATTGGTACATTAAAAATCTAGTTTGAAGGATAAAGGAATAGGTTCACCATGAATGGGGATAAGGATGATTTCAACTCCCCAACCATGGTGACACTTTTATCCATCGAATAACATGGTCACTTGATATGTGAAGTTTGCCTAAGAGAGGGTTGTAATGGACTTATTTGGAAACTCAATAGGAGGAGGTTGGGTGTCTATTAATGGTGCTTTGGCTAATTGGTCAGTAATGAATTTCCCTTTAATTGAATTATAATAAAGGAACTCAAGCTTAAACTGATACAAAAGCATGAGCCATTTATCCATACACTAGTTTTGATACAATTTGGAGTGCATATACCTAAGTGAGTCGGTATTGGTTATGACATAGGTTTTATGGTTGAGAAGGTAATGGAAAATCTTGGTAGCCATAAAGACTAAGGTGAGGTAAATTTTATCTATATGGGTGTACTAAGTCTCATACTCTACAAGCATGTGGCTAATGTAGTATATGGCTTGCTCTTTATGCTGCTCATCCTGATGAGCCAGTATTTTCCCTAAGGAGTGGTTGATGGCAGAAACATAAAGGTAAAAAGGTTGGTATTCCTTATGAGGAATGAGGATGGTTGGAGGTAGAAGGTACTTTTTAAGTGAATCAAAGACCTTTTGATAGTTGTTGTTTCACTTAAAAGATAAATAATCCTTTAAAAGGTGATGGAAGGGTTGGCAATGATCTCAGAGATAAAAGATAAAGTGAAAAATGGATTGGAGTTTCCCTTTTAAGATGTGGAGTTGATTTAGGTGGGTAAGAGGATGTATGTCAAAGATTTCTTTGATTATTTCAAGAGCAACGTTGATTCCTCGAAGGGAGATGATAAAGCCAATGAGATTTCCTAACAAGACCCTAAAGATACACTTCTTGGGATTAAGATGGACATGGTAATGGATGATTCATTCAAAGCTAATCTTAAGAATAGCCAAATTATCTTTATAGCATTTGGATTTCCCAAGAAGGTCAGCAATATAGTCTTCTACAATTTTGTGAGTAAGGTCATGGAAGATGTAGGTCATGGCACATTGGGAGGTTACACTAGCATTCTTCAATCCAAAATGCATGACCCTATAGTAGAAAGTCCCCCATAGGGTGATAAAGGTGGTTTTGTTTTTATATTTAGGGGTAATTAGTATCTAATTATAACATTAGAATCCATCCATAAGAGATAACATCTCATGATTAGCTATAAGATCAATAATCTGGTCAATGCTTAGCAAAAGAAAGTCGTCCTTTGGGCAAGTAAGGTTAAGGTCATGAAATTCCACACAAATGCAAAGTCACTTTGTGGCTTTGGTGATGGGTAAATTTATCAAGACCCATTGGTAATAGTCAATGGATTGAATGAAATTGATAGATAGAAGACATTGAAGCTCATCTTTAACAAGAAGGGCTACAAAAGTGTGCATTCATCAAAGTTTTTGCCTAATGGGCTTAGCATCATAGTTGTTGACTATTTTGTGGGCCATAATGGAGGGGTTGATTCCTAACATGTCATTATAAGACTAAGAAAATGCTATGTTGTAATCTTTCAAGAATGAGGGTAAGTCTCGAAGCTCCTCAGAATTTAGCAATTGGCTAATTTTGATAATGCATGGGTTATCCAGAGTACCCAAGTTGATATTCATGGTGGAATCATTAAATATGGTTGAAGTCTTAGGAGGAATATATTTATGGATAGAGTAATATTTTTCTCTTAGATAAGCAAGAATGGAATCATCATCCTGACACTAAATAGTATTATTAGTAAGAGAGTCATCTCTTACCAACTCAAGATGGGTTAGAGGAATGGTTACGATCACCCCATCCTTTTGATAAGTTAGGGGTCTAAGATTGATCATGTTGATGAAAAAAATTTAGGGGGGATGATGTCATAATCTTAAATTTTTTATGGTGGAGTGGATGATGAAGATGGGATTTCCTCATCAATAATGATAATGGGAGGCAGGTTGGTTTATTGTTTAAGTGGCATGAAATTGAGGCCATGTTTTTCCATTAAATTTTTAGGTTTTGATTAGAAGCAACTCGTGTAGCCTATGTTCATACCGACCTAAACAAAATCCCTTCCAAGCACACCTATAAAGGTGTGTCTAGGCAAACTCTAGTTTATCTAGATAGGAAAAACCAAAGGTGAATGTTTGAGGTGAAAAGAGGTGGTGAAAGTGTCAAGGAGTTTATAAAGTCCCCCATAGATTAAATTGGTTTGACAAGTTGAGGACCCAAAAGGAATAATGGTTTTGATAGTAGGGTTATAACTAGGGTGGTAGTCAAGTTTTCCATACTCTTGGGGAGTAGGGAAAGTGTCAAGGGTAAGAAGGTGATACTCCCCCAATAAAATATGTTATAAGGTTGATTCCAAAGGGTCTATTATGGGGATTTGGGTAAAAGGGTTGGATAAACTAGTGGATGTTTTGGTGGAAGATGAAGAAGGGGATTCATCTTTTACTAATGAAGGATTTTGGATGGAGGAAGGATAAAATCATTGGGTCAGTATGTCACGTTGCATGATGTAAAAGGGATTGGGTCAGCTTGTATGGTAACAACTTTACCTTCATGCTCAAATTTGATGCACCGGTGTAGGGTAGATGGTACACAACCCATAGAATAAATCCAAGGGCATCTTATAAAAATGTTTTATTGGAACTCTCCTTATACTACATAGAAGAGCTTAGGAAGTGTGTGGGTTCCTAGGCAAATGTAAAGGACAATGGTTCCTAAAGTCATGTCCATAGTATTGTTGAATGATCAGAGCACTACTATATATTTCTTAGGTTGGTTATATGCGTGAGAGGAGATAATGTTGATACCATCTCCCCCATCAATAATAACCCACTTGATATAGGTTTGGTTGATGTACATGGTAATGAAGAGGGGAGGATCTGGGTCATCTAGATATGTGGAAGGTATTTCCAAATCCTTGAAAGTAATAAGGTTGGAAATTTGAATATCTCCAATAAAGGTTTATATAAGTTGTGGGTCTTTTGGTTGGACATATATAGATCATAGAGCCTCTATCATCACTTGGTGATAATGGGGTGAGGTATTGATTAGTTCCTACAAACTCATCTTTACTAGTGTTTGGTGAAGCTATTTCAAAAATACTCATTAGATTTATTCAGATGAATTAGATTGAGAGGGTCCCAAGATGGACACTTTGTTTTTGATTTAAGGTAAAGGTGCTTGGTTTTAGCTAGGTGATTGGGTGGTAGAAGAGGGATATGTCCATGGAATGGACACTTTTCCCTTTCCGTTATTCTTTGGTTGGGCCTATGATTGTGTGACCACATGGATGGTATGGATTGGGGGAGGAGTCAGGCTAGAGGATTATTTATATTCACCCTTATTTTGAGGTGAGAGTGGGGGAATAGGTAAATATTGGGTGCCTATTTTTATTTTTTAGATCAGTGGTGGGATCATAAGAGGCTCATCTAACAATAAGTCATCCTCATCATATAATTTAAGGATCAAGACTTGAAGAGCCTTATAGTTCTTTATGTAATATTCAAGTGTTCTATGATATGAGCACATTAGGTAGTCATTATACTAGGATGGTTTTGTACTAAGCAGGTCAAATGGTTTGATAGGTGGTAAGGTCAAGCAAGAAGATTATAATAACCTTGTAAAAATAGTTGAATAAGACTCAGTCAAATATGGCATAGGTATAGGGGTCTTAGTTTTGGTAGGTGGGTTGGGAAAGTTTTTGGAAGTAGGTTTGGTGATAAAAGTTTTGGGTAAGGGAGTGTTCTTGGTAGATGGTTTTGATTTTGGTAGAGAGGTTGACAGCTTGGGGTTAAAAGGTTTTGAGGTAAACATTTGAGAGGTAAGAAGTTTGTTTGTAGATGATTAGGAGATAGGAGGTTTGGTTATGGTTGGTTTAATGAAAATAGGTGTAGTTGAAAGTAAGAGTGATGGTATAACCAAAAGTGGTGGTTGGGTTTTGACTAGGATGGTTGGTTTCCTAATTAAAGTTGAGGGATGAGGTCTCAAAATAAAGGTCAAAGTGGAGAGGGGAGGCAGAGTTTTGGTTTTTTGGCTTTTAAGTGATCTTACCTTCTTTATTGACTTAGTTTGGGGTTTTTTAAATATTTTTAGTGGGCTTAAATCAAAATTTACTGATTGGTGAGTAATGTTATGAGTAGGAAATATGCCAAAGTTCTTGATGGGTTCAGTTAGGATAGTAGAAGGTGATTTGGTTACTTTGGGTGAGTTTGGTTCTGATGGTACTACTATAGTTTGGTGGGTAGAAATGTCTAATGGTTAGGTTATGGTGATAGTGGATTTTATAGTGGAAAGGGTAGGTTGTTCTGATAAATAAGGCTCCTACTTGGTTTTATAATGGAACCCAAACTATTGCCAAAAGGTGGCCTGATCTAAGTTAGGATCGGATATGAATTATAAGTTTATAACCAATGTAGAGAAAGGTTTATGGACAAGTCTGAGTCCCTTGATAGTGGATTCAAAGGATAGGCCTAGGTTTTGAGGGGGAGGAATGATTACCTCATCCTTTTTCTGATTAAAAGGTTCCAATAACTAGGAAGGTAATTCCTTGGTGGAAGGTGTAGGCAAAGTGGTTTCTTCCTTAAGAGTGATTTTTAAGGGAAGAATGGATTGTTGTATGATAAATAAAAAAGGTAGAATAGTAATTGATGTCTTCTATAATGTGCATATCAAATGAGAGGATGGTGACTTCACTACTTCAATAAGTGGACAAGGAGAAGAATTGATTTGGTCAGTGGTTTCCTCAACAATGAGTTCACCAAGAACCATATTGATAGTATGGACCTCATGGGCATGAGAGGATCCTTCTTTATTTTCATTATTGGTAGAAGGAGCATGATTAGAAAATGGTTGTCTTAATGTGTCAAGTGATTGGTTTGAGGGTGCATTAGGGTTATCCAATACAAGTTCCCCTTGTCTATGAGAGTTTGTATAATGTTCTTGCAGGTATTACACCTACTAACATCATGTCCAATGACTTAGTGGAAGGTGCACAATTTATTCTCCTTAAACTAACCAACTACAGGATGAGAGGAATCAAATTGTTGTAGAGGTTTGATCAAAGGGAGATGTATGATATTGGATTTTAAAAATTTATCTAAGACTGAAGCATATGACTCCCTAAGAGGAGTAAATTTATTCTAGGTGTTGTAGTTTTGATTTCTAGTGTTTTGTTTGGAAGAATTGGAAGAGTTAGATTGGTTAACAATGGGTGGAGGGGTGGTCTTAAGGATAACCACATTCATGGTTCCCTTATTTTTGGAGTTAGTGTTGGTTTAGTTGTTGGGTTTAGAGGAGGAAGCCTAATTTTACTTGAAGGTAGAATTCTTGTTTCTCAATTTTAGTTTTCCCTCATCAATGGCTCTAATTTTGAGTTTTCATGCCATGGTAAAATCCTCATCAAAGGTTTTGAACCTCTGAACCTATAAGGTAGAATAAATGTGTTTAGCACAAGCCTGAATAAAGAATTCAATTAGTTCAGGTTGGGGAAAAGGGAAAGAGATTTGATTTTTCAAGCTTCTCCAATAGGCTACAAAGTTGACTATGGACTTATCATCAAATTATAGAATGGAGTAGAGATCAATGATGGAAACCTTCTTGGAGATGTTTATATAAAAATGATCCAAGAAATTTTGAGCCAATTGGGTTAAAGTATTATGAACCCATGATATCTCTTCTCTTTACTTTGTTATTTTAGTAGTTGTTATGGATGCATATGCTTTATAAGTCATCCTGTGGGCATTTTATTCTATCCCCATTCATGGGAAGTAGTAGTTTCTTAGATTAGAATTCATATATAATTAAGTGTTGAGTTCATTAAAGGCATCCACACATTATTTGAATTGATTTTGCTCAAAGGAGGTTTCCCCCTTGAAGTGGTCTTTGATCAATATAATCCATTTAGTGCTTTTACTCAATTTATAATTTTGTTATTTCATGAATTTTTTTTGACTTGTTGTAGGAGGATCCTCTCATCTGGTATCATAGCACTTTCTAGGGCCATAAATTTTTTTCTAGAAAGTTTAAACTCTATTCTACTACATAATTTATTTAAGTATTTTTTTCAAAAATTCCTAACTTTGTTCTACTGCATTACTCTGGTCTGCATCACAATAATCTTTTTCAAATTAAGGTAAAATTTGACCACATAAATATGGGAAGTGCTTGGGTGAAATCCCTAAAACTCATTGTGAGGATTACCGCAGGAACCTCAAAGTAGCTTGCTCATTGAGAGGACTTACCATCAAAATGGGCAACAACCCCTTCCTAATTGAGTAGTTCCCATCTGTGAGAAAAACCAATAGTTGTCACTAAGAGATAAATCCATTTTCAAAAAAATTCTAGAGAGTGATACTCACTTAGATGGCATTGGTGGCTAGAGTATATCTTTAAACCCTTTTTCAAATTAGGGTAAAACTTGACCACATAACTATGGGAAGTGATTGGGTGAAATCCCTAAAACTCATTGTGAGGAGTACCACAAGAACCCCAAATTAGCTTGCTCATTGAGAGGGCTTACCATCAAAATGGGCAACAACCCCTTCCTAATTGAGTAGTTCCCATCTGTGAGAAAAACCAACAGTTGTCGCTAAGAGATAAATCCATTTTCAAAAAAATCTAGAGAGTGATACTCACTTAGATGGCATTAGTGGCTAGAGTGATATCTTTAAACCCTTAGGCAACCATTGAAACTTGGGGTTCATTTCTATCATTTTTATAATATTACTAGTAGAGTATTAGAAATACCAGTATATTATTAGAAAATTTCCATAGCATATCTACAAACTTGTTTCATCATATTCCTAGGAATGTTTTATAAAGCATAATAACTATAATATCTCTCCATTTGTAGCTCTGTTGCTCCTCAAAATTTATCTAAACACCTAAAATTTCATTCCCTACAATTTTTTCCTTGAGGTCCCATATCCCAATTCCACTCCTAATTCCTACAAATCTCAATTTTCCTTTTTTTAGGTTTTATCATAACTTCTATTTTTGTCCATTTGCCTCAAAAAAATTCCACTGTGTTTATCATCTCTTTCTACTCCTTTGTCTCTCTTTGACCAATTTTATAGTTTTTTTCATTTTCACTCCTAAAATTTCCCTCACCTTCATCAATCATACTCCCACTATGAAAAAAAATTATTAAATCACCTTTACCCCTTCCATTTTTTCCCAAATTCAAAACCTTCTTTACTCAATGTGTCTTAACTCTAGTTTTTCTATCCATTGCCAAAAAAAAATATGTTATTCGGGTCATGGTAGTAACTTGAACAAGAGTAAAACCATGGAGGATGAAATTACCACCCTCAAGACCCACATCAAAGATCTTGATGAAAAATTTATCGGCCTCAGTCTTCAACATACCACCATGAACAATAAATGACATCCATAGTCTTCTTCAGAGACTACATTTTCTTGTTCTAGTGATTATCATGGGCTAAAGCTTAATTTACCTCAATTCAGTGGTGTAGATCCAGCTAGATGGATCTATCAGGTAGAAAAATATTTTAGTCTACATAATACTTTTGATGCTAATAAGGTCCTACTTGTATCTTTTCACTTGGAACTTGAAGCCCTTTAATGGTATCATTGGTATACTAAGACTCATGATGAACCCATATGGACTAATTTTTGCACCCTCATTTTGCAATGGTTTGGCCCTACTACTTTTGATGAATTCATTAGAGCACTCACCAAACTTTGCCAAATAAGAATAGTGAGAGAATATCAAACTAAATTTGAAAAAATAGCTAATCATATAGAGGGATTGTCTGATGAATTCTTCAAGAGTTATTTTGTCAGTGGACTAAAGGATGCAATTCGATCTGAGGTCAAAATGTTTTAACCCAAAATGATGATGGAATCCTTAGGGTTGGCTAATTTGGTAAAGGACAAGCTCATAACTCAACAATGCTTCAAATATAATTTTGTTCCATTCAAAAATATAATTCTACATGATTTCAAACAATGCCAGCCCCTAGAACCACTCCTATCAAGCATTTAGCTGAAGTAGAGATGCAAGCCCATAGAGAAAAAATACTATGTTATAACTATGATGATAAATTCACTCAAGGACATTGATGTGTCAAACAAAATCTCTACCTGTTAGATGTGAACTCTCCACCTAAAACTAAAGATTGGGAAGATGTTCAGGATACAATAAATGATCTGAAAGAAGCTCAATTGATTGTGGAACCTTATTCTCAAGAAGACCAACCAAAGATATCTCTCCATGCCTTAGTAAGAATCACTACCCCAGAAACCATTTAGGTTAGGGGTTACTTCAAAAATCTCCCTCTCATAATACTCATTGATTTGGGTAGCACTCATAACTTTATTAACCCTTGAATCACCAAATAGGGTGATTATTTTATCCATCCTTGTTCCAAATTTAAAGTCATGATTTCCAATGCAAGTACATTACCTTGTAAAGGGAAGTGTCACAATGTGTATATCTCTATTGGAGATTATAGCTTCCACTCTAATATGTTTTCCTTGCCCTTAGGCAGATGTGATGTTGGTTTGGGAGCCTAGTGGTTACACACACTTGAACCCATCTTATGGGATTTTGCTAAACTTGGGATGAATTTTTTAGATAATGGATAAAAACACACATTGAAAGGCTTATAACCTAGATCTCTTAGCATCATAAGTTCACATTTCATGGAAAATCTTCTTAAGAATAATTCACACAATGTCATTTCCTAGCTCCATTCCATTCAAATACAACCCTTAATAGTCTCCACTACTCCTTCTGACTTGCAAACCATTATGTATAGGTATGTACATGTCTTTATCAAACTAATGGGATTGCCACCTTCATGGATAGAGGACTTCCATATTCAACTCCTTTTGAGAAGTGTTCCTCCCAACATTAAGATTTATCTCTACCCATTTAAGCAAAAGATCAAGATCAAGATGCTCATTTGAGACTTACGATAGTAAGGCATTATTCACCCCAATACCATCCCATACTCTTTCCCAGTTCTCCTTATCTAGAAAAAAAATGATTCATGGCACCTCTGTATTTATTTTTATGCATTTAATCACCTCACAATCAAGGATAAGTTCTCGATCCCTTTTATTGATGAGCTTCATGGCACTCACTTTTCCTCCAAGTTGGATCTCTACTTTGGATATCACTAAATCCAACTCCCTGAGGATGATATCCCTAAGACATATTTTTGCATGCATGATGGCTAGTATGAGTTCTTGGTCATGTCCTTTGGCCTCACTAATGCTCCTTCAACATTATAGGCATTGATGAATAAAATATTTTGGCCCTACCTATGAAAATTCATTTTGTTCTTCTTTGATGATATCCTCATCTATAGTAAAACATGGTCTGAGCATCTCCAACATCTGCAGCTCACACTGCAACTTCTCTCTAACCATCATCTTTGTGAAAAATAGTCCAAATGTACTTTTGGCTAGGATGAAGTGGAGTATATTAGGCATATTGTTTCATCCCAAGGGGTTTGGATAGATCTTAAAAAAATAGCTGCTATGTAAAATTGGTTGCATCCTCAAACACTTAAGAGTCTATGTAGTTTTTTGGGGATAATTAGATACTATCACAAGTTTCTCAAGGATTATGAGAATATTTTAGCTCTATTGATAGCTATTTTTAAAAATTATGCTTTTATTTGGACACAAGCTACTAAGTGTGTATTTGAAGCATTGAAACAAGCTATGTGTACTACACCTATTTTATCTATGCTAGATTTTACCAAGACCTTCACTATTGAGAGAGATGCTTACAGTAATGAACTGGGTGTTTTTCTCCTTCAAGAAGGATACCCCATTGAATTCACCAATAAATTCATTTCTGGAAAGAATTTAGTGCTCTCTACTTATGAGAAGGAAATGATGGCCATTTTACATGGAATATAGAAGTGGTAGCCATACCTATTGGGTAATTATTTTTGCATTAAAATTGATTACCAGAGTCTAAAAGATTTCCTAGAACAATAGGTCTCTACCCTATCACAATAGAAATGGGTCAAAAAAATCATGGGTTATGACTATGAGATAGCTTACAAGAAGGGTAAAGATAATATTGTGGTTTATGCTCTATCTTGCACATTTGTGGATCAAGCTTCCCTTTCATTTTTTTACATGCCTATTTTAAATTAGTTGGACACTGTATAATAGGGGTATGTTAATGAATCCTCATTATCTTAAATCATTCAATATTTGGCCACTAACCCCTCAGTTGCACCACATTATACTTGGGATGGTGCCTTTTTATGATACAAGGGTCATCTGGTGCTTCCCCAGAGCACATATCTCTAACATGTTGTATTCTATTAACTCCATACTTATCCATCTATAGGGAACTCAAGGTTTCTCAAAACTTATGATCGAGCATGATGTAACTTAATTTTTGAAGGGAATGAAAAAGGCAATTCAATATATGGTGGTTGAATGTGATACTTATCAACACAATAAGGGTGAAATAATAATCATCCTTAGGTTTCTCAAACCCTTGCCCATCCCTACCAAGATTTAGATAGATATTTCTATGGGTTTCATTAAAGGGTTCCCTAAATATGGAGGTAAAATGGTGATCTTGGTTATGGTTTATTGCCTCTCCAAATATAGCCATTTTTATGCCCTAAACCATCCTTATATCGCCTCCATAGTTGCACAAATTTTCTTGGACTAGATTTTTTATTTTCATGGAATTCCTTCATCCATTGTCTCAAATCATGATTTAACCTTCACCAACCATTTTTGGATAAAACTATTTTGATATACTAACAGTCAACTAAAGATGAGTTTTAGGTATCATCCACAAACAAATGGCTACACTAAAATTGTCAACAAATGCTTGGAAACTTTCCTCCATTGTTTCACCTCAAAATGACAACATCAATGGGAAAATTGTCTCCCTCTCATTGAATGGTGGTACAATACCTCATACCACACTTCAACAAAAGTTACTCCATATGAAGTAGTCTATGGTCAAGCACCACCAATACTCCTATACAACCCCAATAGTTTATCATTCAAGTGTTCAACATGATTCTCTAAACCCAAGATCAGATCCTCAATACCCTACAAGAAAATATTCATATGACACAAAATCAAATGAAACAATAGTCAAATCAACATTATTCTTCACCTATAGCCTTACAATCAATCCTCCCTAAAACTCAAGGGGCATTATAAGCTAGCTCCCAAGTTATATAGGCCCTATAAGGTATTTATAATATTGGGTTAGTTGCTTATAAGTTGGAGCTCCCACCTTCTTCTTGAGTTCACCTAGTATTTCATATCTCTTGTTTGAAAAAAGTTGTTGGCACAAACATCAGAGTGCAAACTATTTTACCTAAACTTGATAATGAAGGATCCATTATTCTTGAGATAGAGGTAATCTTAGATAGGTGCACACACCAACTTCACTCCCACTCCATCACCAAGGTTTTAATTCAGTGGCATGAAATGTAACCAGAGGATACAACATGGGAACCACTATTTCAAGTTCAACACCAACTCCCATATCTAAAGCTTTGAAGACAGCTTTTTCTAAGAGGGATGGGATGCCATTAACTTGTGATATCTCTTATCTTTACTTTGTTAGTTTAGTAGTTTCTATGGATGCATATGCTTTGTAATTCATTTTGTGAGCATTTTTTTTATCCCACATTCATGGGAAGTAGTAGTTTCTTATATTAAAATTCATATATAAGTAAGTGTTGAGGCTATTGAAGGCATCCATGAATTAGTCACCCAAACATCATATTATATGAATAATTTCACCAATATCACCATTCAAAACCAACCCACTTAACTAGAAAATCAAGTTAGAAAGACAAATTTCTTGCATAAATAATAGAAGGTAATAAAATCAAATACAAGAAGTGCTTGATAAAGAATAGGTGAATTTGACTAATTATAGTAATAAATAGATTGATATTAATGTTAAATGAATCAGGTGTGGTTCAAAAAATAGGGTGAAGCTATATGATCAGGTAGGGGATCTAAAATTGGGATTTGGTTGAGGTCTAATGGGTGAAAATAACTTGTTGTTTATTTGTCACATAGTGACCGTCAGTAGTTAGGGTGACCGTCAGTGGTTAGGGTGATTGTCGATGGTTGGGTAATCATAAATGGTTATGGATAAACCATCAGTAGTCATAACCTTTTATAATTACTATGGGTTTGGTTTGGTTCAATAAATTGGGTTGATAAGGTTACAAAATGGAATTTTTGAAGGTGCGTTTGGGTTAGGTTGGTTGTGAAATAGAAGCAAAGTAACTAATTACTAAAAATAAATACTTAGCTTTCTAATCTGAAGAATGTTGGGGTGGTTAGATAAAAAACTCATGGATGGAGTCTTGAGAAATTTTGGTAGAGTAATGGTACTTGGTTGTTGATCAATGAGCAGTGGCACTTCAAATCTTTATCGCAATCATTACTGGTTCACTGGAAGAAGATCTACAAAAGAAGTCTATTATAAGAAGCTCTAATGATTGTTGATGGTCACTTAGATTTTGGATTAGATTGTATTGATGGATCCCTTTTACCTCTTCTTCCTCTCTTATTATAGAATGAAATGAGAGACAAAATAATGATTTTAATAAGAGTTTCAATAGGGTGTCTAATTTTATCTCTAACATGCATTGATTTGCATGTAGATCAGGTAAGCTAAATATAAAAATCAAGTGAGAGTTGAAGTGGGAGTTAATTGTTTAGGTAGTTGAGACATGACTATCGGTAGTCAATCCTAACCATTGGTGATTAAGGTGACTATCGATGATCGAGGGTAAAGGTTAAGTTAGTTAAAAGGCTAGCCAATTCGACTTAGGTTTGTGGGTGAAAGACTATGGGAGAATCCTTGGGGGTCCTAAGGAAGTATAGGGGTTAGTTTGACATCTAGAACCATTATGTGTGGTTTTCTAATGTCTATATCAATCTTAAAAAAATCAAATCGATCCTTGACATGCCTCCTCCCACCCACCTCAATAAAATCCACATATTGTAGGGGAAGCTCCTATCCATTCATCACTTTATCTCTTATCTCTCAGATCAATGCCAACCTTTCCACCACCTTATGAAGAAAGATGTATCTTTTAAATGGAACAATGATGATTAGAAGGCCTTTTATTCAGTTAAATAGTACCTTTTGTCTCCACCCATCCTCATTCCTCCCAAGGAAGATAAACCCTTTTACCTTTTTATCTCTGTCACTGACCACTCCTCAGGGGCATTACTAGCTCATCAAGTGAACAACATAAAGAGAAAGTCATCTACTACATTGCCCACATGCTTATAAAGTATGAGACCTGATGCACCCATACTAAGAAATTTTTCCTCATTTTGGTCTTTATGACCACTAAACTTCACCATTACCTTCTCAACCAAAAGACCTATGTCATAACCAATACTGACCCACTCAAGTATATGCACTCCAAGCCTTACCAAAACAAACATATGGCCAAGTGGCTCATGATTTTAGCTAAGTTTGACCTTGAGTTCCTTTGGTAGAAGTCAATTAAAGGACAATTCATTGCTAACTAATTTTTTGAGGCACCTTTATCAGAGAACCAACCCCTCCTCTTGAGTTTCCAGATGAGTCCATTACAACCCTCTCTTAGGTAGACTTCACCTATCAAGTGACCATGTTATTTGATGGATCAAAGTGTCAATGTGGTGGGAGAGCCAACATCATACTTATCCCCCTTCATGGTGAACCTCTCCCTTTATCCTTTAAGATATATTTTGAATATACCAATAATATGGTTGAGTATGAACCCCTAGTGATAGACCTCCAAACTACGTTAGCCTTGGGAGTCAAAAAGATCAATATTTTATGTGACTCTCAGCTCATGGTCAATAAAATTGATGTCTCTTATTAATACAAGAACAATGTTTTTCAATAGTATAAATAATTAGTTGACATACTCTTAGTATCATTTAAACACTATTGTATCCAAAACACTCCATAATCTACAAACAAGTTTGCTGATATGATGGCTTCCCTCACTTCTCAAATCCCATCTACACCCTTTGACTTTAAGATATCTATGATTATCCATCAACTTACCCAACCCTCTTTGTCAAATCAGACTCTCCCACCATCTTCAATGTGGAGGAGACCCAACCCGACCTTTGGTATTAGTAGACCTTTGACTATCTCAACCTTGTCATCATTCCTTCCAATCTTTCCAAGAATTCTCAAAGAGAATTTATCCAAAGCATCTCACATTATACCATACTGGGGGGAATTATTTATAAACTTAACTTTGATGGTCTCCTCTTTTGTTGGATACATAGTCATGAATCCTCTCATGCTATCATGGAAATGCATGATGGGATCTATGGGGGACATTTTAGTGGCTTATCCATCGCCAAATGCTTTCTTCACCATGGCTATTATTGTCCCACCCTTAACCAATATTATTGTGATTATGTGAAAAAGTGTGTCAAATATCAACAACATGATAATTTACATCATGCACCTATCCATAATCTTAAAGTATCCAAAGATTTTTGGCCCTTTTCACAATGGGGTCTAGATCTTATTGGTGAAATTAACCCCCATTCTTCATAGCAAAATCATTCTATCATCATTTTACCAAATGGGTAGAGATTATTACTCTTGTCTCAACCAAAGATGAAAACATTATTGACTTTATCAACCATCACATCATCTATCATTTCGGTTTCCCTCATAAAATTATCACTGATAATGGCAAATCTTTAAAAAACAAACAAGACCAAGGTCTTTGTGATGTGTTTGGTATCAATTTAAGTTTCTCATCACTCTATCATCAACAAGCTAATGGATAGATGGAATCCTATAACAAAACTCTTAATAACATGCTAACAAAAATGGTTTATGTCTTTGGTCAGGACTAGCATTTACACATCCCCTTTGCCTTATGGGCCTATTGTATTAGCATTTTGACCCCTAAAAATCCTACCTGGCCAACTTGCCTCTTGAAGTCCAAATTCCAGCTCTTTGTATATCCCTAAAATATCTCATTTATGAGAATGATTATCATCAAGAACATTTAGCCCAACTTGAGTTACTTTATGAACATGATTTAGCTACACTTACCCACCTTCTTGTCTATCAAGATAAAATCAAGTGTGATTATAACAAACACCTTAAAGTGCAAGAATTCAATATCAAAGACCTCATCCTCAAGGAAAGTCAATATGTCACCAATATGGAGAGAAGCAAGTAGGGCAAGTTTGCTTTCAATTGGCTTGGATCTTATATTATAATGCACAAGTATGGATCAGGATCTTACCGATTATCCTCTCTTGAAGGGAACTTAGAACCTGAGCCCCTCCATGATTCACATTTGCATCCTTTCTTTTGTTAAAATGGATCAAACTTACTTTTTATCTAACTCAATCTCATACCTTGTTTTCAAACCACGTCCATCCTCTTATTTTAGGGACAACTTATTAAAGTTGAATCATGTGATTATCCATCATAATCATAACTTAATCTTGAACAATGGGTACCATGGCTCTACCCATAGCATGATTCTCATGGTACTTTCCACCCCTTTTATAGATGGATTCCCATGGTCATTGTCACTTAAACCTATTTTACATCTCATCAACCTTATTATGATTTAGTTTTACCTTCATAAAAGGTGAACCTTTTAGCATATATAAACAATTCCATGACATCAAAAGAAAAATTCAAAATAAAAATAAAAATAAATCATATGGGTCACTCTCTAGCATCTACAAACTGCTCCATCGAAGGACAGTTGCCAAGAACATATCAAAATTACTTAATATAATATAGATTGCTCCCTTTAAGTATAGCTATCAAAAAGCCTTAAACAAAGCTCACAAATTTAGACCACTCCCTTCAAGGATGGTTGAGTAAAGCATTGGCTAAATCATAGCAATATATTTGAAGCTTCCCACATCGATTGGCTTCCCCTATCCCTCTAAGCAAATAATAAAATAACAAATGGCCCATTATCAAAAATCAAAAAATGCACACTTAATTTTAGGAGATGCAATTGGATTTCATAAGTAGACTTCCCACATCAATTAGTCTACACCTTATATGACATGGACTTGTTTATACTGGCTATTTGGTGACCTATAGAAGAGGCAAACTAGTCTTCTAAGAAGGTTCCATTTTCATCCCCCTCCCCTTTATACACTCTTTAAGCAAGGGATTTTGAACTTACTTGACATTATGTGATAAAAACACATTTTTAACCAACTAAAAAATGTTAATGCACAACATTCAAAAGGCTTCTATTCATAAGTCAATCTAACTTTAGCTTGTTTTAGTCCTTGCCAAAGAAGAATAATTGTACCTTCTTCTTATTCTCTCATATTAGTTGATACATTCATTAATATTTTTGTCTTTTGATTATCTTCTCTCTCTTTTCTCACATTTAGTTTCATTATCCAACCTATTCTATGTGTTTTTAAGATTACAACACCTTCATCAAAATAAATGTGTTTAACCATGTGTTTTTACTTTATTCATTTAAAAAAATTTAACCATAAGAACAGTTTAATGAATTAAACATCTCCTATAGAAAACATTGTCTAGTGATAAATCACATCAAAGAAACCATCTATCATATATACCATAATTTAATCATACATAAAAAATAAACGACTCATTCACACATATCCACCACATGTCTAAATCTAGATGAGGAAGCATATAATCATTAAATTTTAGCATGACCATAATCATCACTATCATCATCACATCCAATAATCAACATCATCATCACATAACCATATCATAAACATCATCATAACATCATCCTATCATTTATCACCTCCATATAACTATAATCCATAAACAATAACAATAACAATAATCACAAAACATCATAGCCATGTCCAAAAAAGCATAAACAACATCAATCAATATCAACATAATCATGAACACAAATTAAAGAGCCATATCTTCACATGCCTAGCTAGGTGAGTCCACATAAACCATCATGAACATAATCATATCACCATCATATCAAATCATAAAATAAGCAACACAAACATCATAATGATGAACCACAAACCATATACAATGATCATATCTATATATCATGAGCTCATAATCAACATGATAATCATATATACAAATATGTACATATCTCTCAAAATATGTATACACCTCGCTACATCAACTCACATGATAGTATCAAAATCATATGCTACATCAAAAGTATAAATGTCTCATAACTATCTAGGTCCCTAGAGCATCACTACCTCTTAGACCCTACCCTCTTGCACCTACTTATATTCCTACAAAGGAAACCCACTGACCTAGTATCATAGTACTAGCACCTCTAGTGATTTTGGCTCTATACTCACCCCATCGGGGCTCATCTAGTAGGTGTCTAAAAACCAAATCCTCATAGTACTAGAGCTCCTCCATTATTGTTATGTATCTCACCATCTATATAGTCCCTAGTGGTCTTATAAATTTTTATACTCCTCCTACCTACCCCTAGTTCAACACCCACCCACAACCAAATAAGCAAAAATTAATTTCAAATACACATTCATTTACAAATTTGAATCTAAACTACCAATTCAATGACAACACATACCTCATTCCTCAACCGTTATCATGGAGGTACCCTCAAAACCATCACATGACCTCATGCTCTTCTTCAACCCCTCTACATCCTCAATCCACCCTCAAATAACTAAATAAACACCTAATCTCTTAACCACTCACTTTAACTAGCCAACTGCCACCATTTTTCTCACCTGAGTTAAAGTATAAATCATCGAGGGTCAAAAATTCATAATGAAAGAATAAAATCCATGGTAACCTTTTTGTTTTTGCCCTTTTAGGGCTAGAATATGACCATTAAAGGTTAGGGTGACTACTGATGACCAACTTTGACTATCGATGGTCAAATAATTTAGGGTTTTTCCCTCCCACCCATAACTTTTCAAACAAATTTTGAACACAAAATCAATCCAACTATCTACCACTAGAGATTGTCTACTCTACCAAAGAAATTAACCATGTCAAACCTCAAAATTGGCCATTTTAGCCTAACTAATGCATGTTTTTTTATGACCTTAATTTGGTCCTTTTTGAGCACACTAACTAAATTTCCATCTTGAATAAATTTGAACTTGTGCTACCTTTTGCACATAACCAACCAAATTGTGTCTTCTCGAGATCACTTCCTACCTTGGATACCTATAACTACACTAACCTTGCTTAAGATACTTGTGTTTACAAGTGAAAACCTAATCACCATGCTTAAATGTGGTCATGTGGTCCACTTGTCACTTGTTCTTCTAGTGTTAACCTTATTTTTACCAACCATGGAAACTTAGTCAATGCACGATCTTGGCTATCACACTCAGTCATATTTTGTGCACATGTTTGTGCTTCAGTGCCAGACCTATCACCAACTTACCAACTCATAAAACCCATACCCAATTATATTTTACCTCATCAAATCTTAGTTTTAGGGGGATCACCTCCTCCTATGCTCAAGGTAACCTAACCTTCGACCTATAATCTATTTTTATTTTGCATCTTGCTGATATAAATTACATAGCAAAAAAGGGTAAAATGTAGACACTAAAAAACTATACACAACATTTATATATGTTAAAATAACCCCTAGACCACCCTTAGACCCCCTCAGGACCATATGACAAACTTTGACTACAAACCTAAGGCAAAATGAACTGACTTTGAATAACTCAACCCTTGACTTATCGACTGTCGATGGTTAGGTTTTAACTACCTTAAGGGTTAACTCTAGCTCAAATCCACCTTTTTATTCTTATCCACTCACTTAACTATGCATACTAAGACTAAAATTATATGACCCCTTGATACCTTATTGAAATTATTGCTTTACTTTTCCCTTCCATCTATAAAAAGAGAGGAGGAAAAATAGGTGAAAAGGGATCTAGAATTAAGAGAAATCAAACACTAGGGAAAAATCAAGCATCAGAGCTTCTTGTATCAGAAATTATTTTATAGGTATTCTTCTAGCAACCAAGTTAGATATTTTAGGTGTTGTAATTCATCAATCACAACCAAGACATTATTACTCTATCAAAATTGCTCTAGACTTCACCAACAAGTTTTTCAACCAATTACCTCCACATTCTTTAGGCTAGCAAGCTAGTATCTATATTTTATCAAATTTAGTAATTAGTTTCTCTATTTTATCTTCCATCCCACTTTCTATAATCCATCCTATAACCTCATCAACCAGACCTACCTTTACCCAGACCAAAACCTATAGTAACCACTGATGATCACCCTGACCACTGATGATCTATCCATAATCACTGATAGTGACCTTAACCAATGATGATCTTACCCAACCACTGATGGTCACTATGTGATAATTTTAATAATAAGATAATGTTACCTATCAAACCCTAATCAAATCTCACTTTTTGACCTTCTACCTGAACACAGAACATCACCCTATTTTTTGAACCATAACCAATTTATTTGGAATTAATATAAAATAATTTATTGTTATAATTACTCAAATTCATCTCTTTCAATCACTTCTAGTATTTGATTTCAATATATTTTTTTATTCATGAAATTAATTTATATTTTATTTTTATAACTTGATTGTTTAAAAGTGTGGATTGATAGCCTCCAAGGAAGCTTGTGCTTCTCAGATCTAACTTGATAGGTAGTCCACCCTACTATCTAACTAATAAAACATATCTTTAGTGTTTTCTTATCTGTAGGTCATTCTTTCCAAGACACAGAGGAGTATCTACAACCATCTAGATCATGGAACACAAACCAAATCTAGGTTCTTCTAACCTCACCCTTCTTTCAAGTTTTCAAAATTTCTTCTTAAGGAAATAGAGAAAAAATTACATGAAACAATAGCCTCTGTTGAATGTATCTTGTGTTCCCAGGAGATTTAACCAGTTTATAAGCCACCTAAAGCTTCCTCAAAGACTTTGAGGCATCTCTTCTAAATTTTTAATTTTTTCATGTTCTCAAGCTTGCTTTATAGGGCTTCCATGAAGGATTTAAAATATATATATATAAAAAGAATGATTTAGATCCTCTCCTTTCTAGTGTTGATCCTTGAAGAGGTTAAATTATCATATTAAGCTACCTAAA
This sequence comes from Torreya grandis, assembly GCA_037957365.1. Taxonomy (NCBI): domain Eukaryota; kingdom Viridiplantae; phylum Streptophyta; class Pinopsida; order Cupressales; family Taxaceae; genus Torreya; species Torreya grandis. The sequence goes on from JARHVA010004124.1 coordinate 1,391,199, forward strand.
CTCTCTCCAAACCCTAAAATATATTCTTCTAGCTCTATTTTCTTTCCCAAACCTCCATTTGCATCTTAGTTCAGATGTGTAAAACCTCTGGATGAAATAAAATTTTGGATTTTTCATTTCTTACTCATTTTTAGATTTGTAAAATGTGTTTCATCAATTTTGAGGCATTATAAAACTGTCTAGAAGGTTATTTTAAGGAACAGGGAAGAGTTTTGGTTTTTATACCTTAGGCATCATAGTATGGCTTGGAAAATTACAATAGTCAGATTTTTTGCTCAAAATTGAATTTTGAAGGTTTCATGGGCTTTGGAGGGTCATTTAGAGGTGGTTAAAAGTTTTATGGAACATGTTTTTACCTCTTGTAGCTTTTGTAAGCTCCCCTACATCCTCCTTCAATGCCATTAATTTGGTTTGTGTGTGAAAATGGAAAATAAATGGGTATGTCAATAGTTTTAAATAAAGTATTTCATAAATGAAGTTTTTATTTAATGCTTTATTTTCCACCCAAGTAGTGGACCCCACCTATGTATTTAAAAATCCTTTTTTTAATTTTAAATAAATTCTTACATTTTATTATTTTAATGAAATTATTTAATTCTTTTTTTTTAAATAAAAATCAGACCAAAAAAGGGTTAAACATAAGTTAGTACAATTATTATGTTAACATGTTTAGTGGGTGAGTTAGCTAGCTTCATTTTGATAAATGCACTTGCATGAGAGACATCTTATATTCAAAACCCCTTTACAAAACATAGTTTATTATTAAAAAGTATTTTTTAATGTGCATGATCATTCACATGGTAATGTGTGTCATGTGTGATAATTTATTTGACTTTTGACCATATCCACTACTTATCGACCATAGTCATCCAACCAGTTGATTTATAGGTTTTAGCATGTTTTAGACACATTAGGAATGTCCTTGAGTTGATTTGAAACCTCCAATTATTTATACAACAATTTGGTCAAATAATGCAATTTATGACACTTGTGTCTGCTTTTGTGACACTTGTAACTTTCGCCCTTATTGTAATAATTTGTGTTTTTGAATTGTTTTTCAATTAACTAAACTATTTAGTGTTGTTTAATCACTAGAATATGTATTTTTATTAAAAAATCAAGTATAAAACATGTTAAAATATTTACTTTCTAAACCTTTTTTTTCAGTTTACTATAAAATGTAAACTTGTAATGTCAACTTTAAAAAGAAGAAAACAATATTCATGACTCAAATTATAATATGAATTATTCCTAATAAGATATGTAATGTTTGGTTAATTTAGTATCAAATTATTAGTGAATTTATTATATGTGCATCACGTAACCTACTTGTTAAATTTAATATGCTTGATTTCAAGATTACATATACTCCTATTGAAGGTTGTGTTAAAACTTGATCCAAAAACTATGTACAATAAAGCTAACCCCTATTTACAAATATCTTATTCATATTTTGATTTATCTAACCACTAATAAGATATATATTTTATAAGATGTGGGTGTTGCTTCCATATTCGTACAAGATCCATATTTGGATCATTGGAAATTAGCAAAGCAAATACTTCAGTATATAAAAAGAACTATAAACTTATGTTTATATTATTTTTTATTTGATTATGCTAATTTATTTTTTTATTATGATGCTAACCATACTATGATGAGCCTACTTATAGATATGTGTTTATGTTTGGTGTAGGTGTTATCACTTAGCGCACTTCATGTGGAAGTTGCTAAAGAAGCCTTGTGGCTATGAAGGATGATATAATAACATTGTGTGGAAGTTTCTAATTGTACCAACCTTCTTGGTGATAGTCAAATTTTATATCTTTATTGAAAAATTTAATGCATCACCAACAAATTAAATCCTATTGAAGTTTATTTAATGTTGGGCTCATCGAAGTTACCATTAAGGGGGAGTGTGCATGATAATGTCATTTCTTAAAAACCATGTGAGTCATGTGTTTCCTTCTATATATCTATATTTCTTCTCATTTTAAAGCATTGTAATATATCACTTTATGTTATTTTGGTAAACTTCATATGAAAGTCTACATTATACTCAACACATAGTAGCATGGAGGTCTTTATGTTATAAAAGACCCTAATATGTTTGGTTGATTACTCATGAGAAATTATGGGATGTATTCTCACTGTGGAACGTAGTCTCATGATCATGTTAACCTAAATTCACTTTAAGTGGTTTAGGATAACATAGTGTAATTCCTTTAAAAGTACGTATGGGGACATAGTGTAAAACCTTTAGGTATATATGGGTGTATGATATAATTCCTTTAAAGGTGACTATGTGATTGTAGTGACATAGTGTAATACCTTTGGATATCTATAGTTGTATAGTGTAATTCTTTTAAAGTTGACTATGTGATTGTGGTTATATGGTGTAATACCTTTAGGTGTCTATATTTAAATAGTGTAATACCTTTGGGTGACTATGTTTACATAGCATAATTCCTTTAAAGGTGTCTATGACATGATGTAGGATATTTCCTTCAATCATTACCTCCTAAAACTCATCATGTGGATGGTTCATGAAGTATAAGTTCATTATGTTGTTACCTATTTAAAATCATCATGTATTTCCACTTAACATTAAGGGGGACTATTGAAATAATTAATGATTAAGTGGTGTTATTTATGTACCCTTAATACATTAAACTACATTGGTTAAATAATAATATATTTTATTATTTATCATGAGTTTATCCTCATGTAAATAAATAATAAAATATATTAAATGACCTTTGGAGAGGTTGGACCTATTAATGTGGTGGTTGGAAAAGGTTATTTATAATGGACAGATTTCTTTGCCTATATAATAAAGAGTTTATATTGTAAGATGTAATGAAAAAAGAAAAAAAAGAAAAAAGAGAAAGATTATATTGGGTATATTTTATTTCTCAAATAATGAATAATATTGGTGGGTTTTTTACCTCTTCATGAGGTTTTTCCATGGTAGATTTGTGTTATGCTATGTTCAACTTTGATCTCGTTGTTTCATGGTGAATGTCTTTGTTATTAGTCTCACATCTAGATCTAGATAGTGTTGCAATCATATTACTTGTTATATCATCATCCACATAGAAGTAGATTAAAACTAATTAAAAATCATGAGATTGAGCAAATGTTAAGTGTTTATAGAGGATGGTCATAAGTACATTGTTTTATCAAAAATTATTAATTTTAATGACTACAATTAACCACCAACTAAGAATCCTCATATACCCATAGTGATTTTATCTATAACATGCATGTTGTACATAACACAAATATCAATGCCTCATATTTTGTTATGTTATTTATACATAAAAAACCCAACCAATATGTAAATGGATTAGGTTGGTCCTGATGAGTAATGAAGAAAATACCAATGCCAACAGCTAAAACATATTTGGATCCATCAAAGTATATGGTTTAAATATCATCATTAGTGTGATATAAAGTAAATATGTCACAACAATCATCACCGATTGGAAACATGTCTATTAATTGAGTTGAAGGCAGTTGGATTGCAATAACTTATCCTTTTATATATTATTGAGGTCTGAATTTTAGATAAAATTTCATGAGCAACATTACCCATTTATATATCCATATTGATAAATGTGACTTTGACGTGAGGAATTTGAACAAATCCACCTTTGTGATAACATGTGTCTCATTGTTAAACATGTAGTGTCATAATGTTTGAGCACCAAAATTAAGGTCTAGGCAAAGCTTTTCCATAATATTATAATTTTTCTCATATTCAACAAGTGTATGAGCAATATAATAAAGAGATCACTCTTTGTGATCATTGTCATATTCTAACAATAAAGCCCCTATGGCATGATTTGTGGCCTAGAGTTATAATAGTAAAGGTCTATTTGATGTTGGGGAAATGAGAATATGTGGATTAAGTAGATATTATCTAATTGATTTAAATATTTTTTGACATTTGGCATCCCATTTAATTTGTTGTCTTTCTTGAGTAATTGTGTAAAGGTTTGTGTCTTATTAGCTAGTTAGGCCACAAAATATCTTATTGCTTGGATGTTTCCCTATAATGATTGTAGTTATTTAAGTCATTTTGGTGGAGGCATGTCTAAAATAACTCTAAACTTATGATATATCCCAATAAATTTATTAAAGATTCCCTAAATGCACATTTATTTAGATTCAAGTGTATATTATATTTCTATAACTATTCATTTTTTTCATGAATCCATAACATGACTCTATCTATATCTTGATTTAGAAAGTAGATCATCTATGTAGTTTTCCAATATTTTTTGTATATTGTCATGAAATATATGGGCCATGGCTCACTGATAAATATCACCATTTATTTTTAATCCAAAACTCATGACTACATAATAAAATGTTACATAAGGAATAGTAAATGAAGTCTTTTCTTGATATACTTGATTAATTTTAATTTGGTTAAATCCTAAGAAAACATCCATGAATGATAATATCTCATAACTAGCTGTAAAGTTGACAATCATTTCAATATTTGGTGATGGAAAGTTGTATTTAGGACAATATTTATTTAAGTCCTGATAATATGTACGACACTAAATCTATCCATTAGGTTTCACAACTGATATTATATTAGAGATCCACTTGGGATAATCAATAGATAATATAAATCCTACATCTAGTAGTTTTCCAATTTACTCTTTCACCAACAAAACTATATTTAGATGCATTTTTATGATATTCTATTGCACTAACTTGACATGAGGATAAATTAAGTTGTTTAATGCAATTATGGGTTCAAGTCCTATCATATCTAAGTAAGCCCATGTAAATAATTCTAGGTAGTCATTAGAACTTTTTGAAATTCTTTGCCTTCATCTTCTTGTAACATAGGTGTAATAATATTGGTCTTGGATCCTTATCTATTCATAATGAAATTGTACTATCTCCTCAGTATTTATATTTGATATATATTACATTTATGGCACAATGGGAATGTTATTTGGTCCATCTACTTGGATATGGACATTAGGATCTTTTCTCTCTCTAAAATATGCATAGGCAATAGTTGTGTGAAGAAATCTATTATTTTGATAAAATTTGTCATTTGAAAATTCATCTAATGTCCAAATCTATAGGTAAAATGTGTCATTAATCAAATTAGGGTATACCAATTGTAATCTAGATGCATGATGAACTTATAATGCTAGTTTTGTATTTGAGTTGAATAAGTGTGTATAATAGAAGCTTGTGTGGTTATTCCTTTATTTTTAGTTGTTGGTCTTTTTGTATAACTAAAAGATTATCATCCTTTGTGAGTAAATGGTATGAGGGGATGAATAATTCCTTGTGCATTTTTTCCAAATCCTTATCTTGTATATCCCATTTTATTAAATTATTTAAGCCTGAAAACATATTGGTTTAAATCTGCTAATGGTGATAAAATTGTAACTGAAGTAGATATTAGTGCCTCATTTTTTTGGATTCTTGAGAATAGGGTTGCATATGAGGGATGTAATGATCCTTAGGTTGAGTCAGTGCACAATAATTTAACTATTCTTAATATAAATTACATGTGTGTGTGTGTGTCTTTAATGTCTAAATTTTAAGCATGAATGAAGGGATGAAGAATGAAAGGTACTACATTCATCTCATGAATTCATGGTCTCAAAATAGAATATTATAATTGAGGTCATTAAACATGATTTCAAAAACTTTGGCTATCATTTAAGGGTCCAAAATAAAATTTAATGTAGTTTGATCCCGTAATTATCATGAGATATTGTCAAATCCCTGAAGATTTAATACATGAGCATCCATGGCAGACATGTTATCTTGCTTCAAAAAAAAAAAAAACTACGTTTTTTTCCATTATTTTACTTTGAATTTGATTTGGTGTGTGTTGTCATTGGTTTTTCTCTTGGTTCCCATGTTAGGCCATTTGAAATTGGGATAGAAAAAACTTTGATTTGGTCTAAGTTTCATCTTGGAGAAATTTAAACTATGCTAAATTTTTAATCAGGCCTCTATATCCTTATCTAATTTTTATGGAATGCATGCAAAAGTTCATATGGCAATCAAATGTCTAAATGATGATTTGGTCTATTAAAAAAAAGTGATATTTGTGGTTTAATCCTTTGTTAATTAGGTTTCCTTGACTAATTAGGTATTTATTGAAATTAAATGAAGTCTTAGTGCTAATCAATATTCCAAACACCGATTATATCTTATTTACAAATCATTGAATATTGTTTTTGATAATCAACATTTTATACCCAATTAGGTCTTGGTTATAATTATCTTAGTATTCCTTTATCATTCAAGATTTATTTATTTATTTAGTTGATGGTTATGTTTCTTATAGAAAATAATGGTAATCAGGTTTATTTTCCCAATTAGATCTATATTTAAGTTTGTGAGTTTGGCTTTGGTAGTTGGGGATATAATCATGGCTAGATCTTCAACTATAGTTTTATGTGTTTTATCTGATAGGTAGAGTATGGATTCTAGTTAGGTTATGGAGGGTATGGAATTGAACATGTATTTTTATATAGGGTTGAAATCCTAACTAGTTAAGCATGAAGTACTATGGATACCCATAATTATAAGTAGAGTTTGGGAACCCAAATAGTTCTTGGAATGAGGTAAGAAAAGTTTTCATTAATGTGTGGATTTTAGGAATCAACTAGGTCAAGAATGATTTGAACATAAGTAAGTAGTGGTAATCAATAAAGGAAATAAAATTTGGTTGTGGTTCATTTCCATTCATATCCTTAATTGTAAATAGAGTTGTGAGACCCAAATAGGTCTTACAATGTTTTTTATAACTTTTTCCGTGATTTTAAAATCCTGCATTGAACATTATTCAAATGTGTGATTTGTAATCAATTTTAATGATCTTAAATATCTAATTAGGTATATCATTAAGGTAATAAATTTTCATATCCATGCCCAAATATTTCCCAAGTCTGCATTCATAAACTACATTTTATTATAAAATAGGACTATTGGAAAATCTCTGATTAGGTCTACATGTAGGTAGACATTTCCATTTTTATGAGTTTTGGTCTTCCTCTTTATCATCTATAATCATGTGAAGCTGAAATACCATGGAATATTTGGGGAGATATAGGTTTAGAACTTTTCACACCTATAAGGGAAAAATGGCCATGGTTTTATAATGTTCTTTAACTGGATATTATCATTGAATTTGATATTATTATTTTTCTCTCTTCTTGACATCAGTGAAGCACTATGCTGCCAAAATTTGTAATCAAAACTTGTCATTGAAATTTGTTATATTATTTTCCTAATTTCCTTCAAGATGAAAAAAATAAATGGTTTTGTGTATTTAATTTTGTAATTTTTTTGAGTCTGGTTCCTAAGAATGAATGTTTTTATCTTTACTAAGCATTATAGATGAAATGATTGTACTGAATTTGAAGCTTGGTCTACATGTTTATTAATTGGTATCAAAGATACATTTTATCACTAGGAAAGTGTGCATAGATAATAATTAAGTGGAGTCTATTTGAAATTTTTGAAAGATAAGTTTACATCATGGGAGAGATGGCACACTACAAAAATATTATTCAAAGAGGAGAAAGATTAAGAGGACCTCAAGTTATATATTTAGCTACGATGATGAGAGGTATGCAGATAAGGTTGGATGCAATGGAAGTAGATCAAATTAGAGTGGATCATGGTGGTGACATGAGAGAGGATGAGGAAGAAGTATCTCAAGATGTTGGGTTGGAAGATATGTATAATGAAGCTGAGATGAGATTTCTCAGAGTTGTAGTGAGGCTTGGAAGTGTTTAACCCTAAAATATAGATTAGGGAATCTAGGGTTAAAGGGGTAGAGATAGTCTAGGGTAAAAGGATGGTAGAATATCTTTAAATTAGGCTAATTCATTGTAAAACTTAGATAAACATATATTAAATTTATTATGATGAGATATGGTGAAAATAAAAAAAGTATAACTATGTTAGATATTACAATGATAATGAAAACAAGATACTTAGTTGGCTCTGATGATAATACAAATATAGATATTGAATAGGAAGAAAGTATATTAGATATAAATTCTAGATCAGTCACCTGATTTTGGAAATTATACCTCTATAACCATGGACACTTGTGTTGATCTAGGATAGTTGTATTGACACTTATATTTGACTTGCACATAGATGTATAGTATAAAATACCTACTAAAACTAGATGCAACCAATTGGATGCTTCTAGGTTACATGTCACCTTCACTCTAGTGCATTCAAATCTAGGTCATGGATTGTCACTCTTTATTAAATGAGAAAATCCTAGTTTTTCATCTTTGTAGTGGTTGTAAGAAAAATGGATTGGTGGGCACACAATGTTGAGCTACCCCAAATACCCCTCTATTAATAATTGATGCCTATGTAGCCAATACTCTGAAGAGGGCCCTAGAATTATGTAGTTATCCCTTATGTGTTGGATTGTGTGTGTATCATACAATGTGTGATTAGTAAGTACAACAATTACCTAGCTTGTAACATGGAAAATGTAGCTCATGGGATGTTCCTTCAATACTTCAGGATTATAGATGTGATGTCCCTATTAATGATATATAAATAAGAGAAAATAAGTAAGCTTTTCTCACTTGAGTGCTTGATTGAATTATTTTAGTAAGTTTCCTTTTAAGTAGGTAAGAAATTGCTAAGGATGTGTTAGGTGAAGAATGATTGAGGATTGATCTTGTATAAATACCAATCCCTTTGGATAATATCTCAGATTAAAATACTTAGTCTAACCATATAAATACACTTCATTTGTAAATTAGATGTATTTAGGGCATTGGACATTTGCATTGGGGTAGGGACACTTGCATAAATGTATGTGTCTAACTAAGATGCAAGTGTCTGGGAAGCTATAAAATAGGCATAGGTCCAAAAATTTCATAGATAGATGATAAGAAAGTTTATAACATTCTGATCATGATAAAAGGTCTAACTCACTAGAATAACATTGGTTGAATGAAGAGATAAACAATTAGCACAGAGATATAGTGTATGTGAGTGTCTCCACAATGGAAAATGTCTAGAAGTTGATGATGCAACCATGATGTTCATTTTATAAATGTACAAGACTAGGGTGCTATATAATTCATAAATAATGTATACATTTGCGCCCCCCCCCCCCCATTATCTTGTAATGAAAATGCTAGTTTAAAATAAAGAAATGCATACCTACATGTGTATAACACACCTAGACTTGATTGAGTCTAGTTTGAGTGTTTTTATATTGACTAACCTATAACCAAGAGCATGTTATAGTAAATAATAAATTCATATAATATGAAATTGAAAGCATTGAAATGATTAAAATTGATAGAGATCAAAGTTTAGGAGTACACATATTATATCGATGCAACCACCCTGCCTTTTAGCAATTTGATTTGAAAGGATGTATCATTATGAATCAATAGATCTATGATTTTGAATAGTATAAAATCTAGATATTACTTATATTTATGGATATAGAGAGATATTTTAGGACCCATGCACCCAACTTTGGATAAAAGGTGAGTTTCCACTCGATAATTGATATTAGCTCAAGCATGCAACCCAATCATAATTATAACCTCGTGAATATGAGTGAACCAAGTCAAATCACACTATAAATCTATGTTTAACCCTAAAATGGATGTAAAAATTATAAATTTGGAGTATATAGGGTTAAGAATATATAAATGATAATACATAAGGGTGATAATTAGATCTAAAATAAGCCAATAGGGTGCTAACCTCATTTTCTTATGCTAAAAATAAATTAAATATAGAAATTAAAACTAAGTTGTCCATGGGAATGGAAAATAAGTAATATACTTAGTTGGTTTTGATGCTAACATAATAATGGATCTATAACATGCAAAAAATAGGCTAGAATGAGATTCTAAAACAATTATTAGATTTCAGATCTGACACTTCTGGAGCTATAGACACTAACATCATCTAGGGATAATTATTTCAATGTTATTTTTTAAGTTTAACAAAAGTGTCCTATATGTAATACCTACTAGAATAGGATGCAACCACTTAGATTCTTATGTGTTTGACTTCACCTTTACTCTAGTGTATTCAAATCTTGGTTATGGACTATCGCTCATAAATTTGTAAAACCCTAGTTATTCATCTTCATAGCGACCTTGGGGAAAAATGGGTTAGTGGGCACACAATGTATAGATGATCCCAAAGACCTCTCTATTAGTGAGAACTACCTACATAGTCAATACTCTAAAGAAGGCTTCATATTGATTTAATTCTCCCCTACATGTTGTCTTATGTGTGAATCACGCAATATGTGTAAAGCAAGTACAATAGTGACATAACTTATAATTTATAAAATTAGGTTGTTGGGATGCTCTTATAGTATTTCAAACCTATACATATGTGTTTTAAAAATGAATTGAATGGCTTCACAGAGTGATTTTGATAAGTTAACCTAGTCTCTTTGGTTATTTTTTAGGTCTATTATAGGTGAGGAATGAATGAGGGTTGATATTATATTTATATTAATCCCTTTGAATAATTAACTCACATTAAAACACTTAGCTCGATAATTAAGATACATTTCATTTGAAAAATACATGACTTTAGGGCACATGATATTTATGTTAGGTCAGGTCACTATCATCAACTCTAGTCTTTGTCTTGGATGCTAGTGTCTAGGGAGTAGGAAAGTAGGTATAAGTTCAAAACTTGCAAAGATAGAATATAAGTATATTTTAAGTATTTTAAGTAAGATAGAAGGCCTAGGTAATCAACATAAGACTAGTCAGACTAAGATATTAAGTCAAGGGGCACAAGATAGATTAGATATGAGACTTGTGGAAGTGGAAAAGGTCAAAAATTGAGAGGAACATCCAAAGACTGATTTTTCCAAGTATACGAGATTGAGGTGATATATAATCCATAAATATCATCTACATTCCATCCCCTTAATCTACTAATAAAATTTCTAGTTTAATGGAAAAGAATGTATACTTGGATGTGTATACCACACCTTATCATTATATGTACCTAACTTGAGTGCTTTGTTAGTGACTGAATTGAAACCAAGAGCATGTTACAATATATAATTAGTGCATATAATATGGGATTAAAAGTACTTAAAATAGATTGAAATTGAAATAATAAGGTTTAGAATTATACATGTGTGTTGTTGTAATTTTCTTTCATATAGGTAAGTTGATTTTAAAAATATGTATCATTATAAGGATCTAAAACTAAGATTAGGACAAATATAGATAAACCTTGAAAGTGAATATATCTAAGGAGATGGATAGAGAGAGAAATATTAGAAGGCACATGCCCCTAACCTTAGAGAAAAAGTGAGTTTCCACCTATAAATTGAGATTATCTTAACCATGCAACCTAATGATACTTTTAACCTAGTGAGATTGGATAATAAAATCGAGTCCAACCTAAAAAATTAGAAAGATTGAGTGATTTGATCACCTCAACCATACCAAAAAGTGAACCAACTACTGTATTATATTGGCACAATAAATTTCTTAAAATTTCAATCAAGGTATCAATACATACAAGTGTTTTTGTAATCTCAAACTAATTTATATTTTATAATATTAAGCACAAATTGCATATCATATACACCTTTTTTATGTCTCATGTTGAAACTGTGTATAACAATGGTATTATTTAAGCCTAAAATGTTGATCTAAGGTGATCTTATTATGAATCTTAGATTTAAATTAAATGTGCATATAGATATGAAATGGAACAATGGTAATAATTAGATGTATAGTAGGCTAATTAGATGCTAAACTCATATATAAGCATATACTAAATTTATTATGTTGAGATAGTCTAAATATGGGAAATATAACTATGTTAGATATATAAATGATAAATAAGTTATATACTTAGCTTATTTTGATGCTAATGAAATTTTAGATCTAAAATAGGTAGAAATTAGGCTAGAATGAGATTATATAATAGTCATCATATTTTGGCTCTGATACTTCTATCTCTTTGAATGGTTAGAAAATAGACTGGAAGGAGATTCTAGAATAGTCATCATATTTTATATCTGATGCTTCTGGAGCTCTAAACACTAACATCATTATAGGATGGTTGTGTCGATGTTACTATCTAGGTTTGACATAAGTGTCATATATAAAATACTTACTTGAATAGGATGCAACCACCTGGATGCTTCTAGGTTTGACTCTATCTTCACTCTGGTATAGGCTCATGGATTGGCTCTCCTCATAAATTTTTAAATCCCTATTTCTTCATTTTCATAGTGACCTTGAGAAAAAATGGGTTAGTGGGGACATAGTGTCAAACTAATCCCAAAGACCTCTCTATTAGTGAGCACTACCTACATAGTCAATAGTCTGAAGAGGTTCTTAGACTGGTGTTATTCTCCCCCAGGTGTTAGCTTGTGTGTTAATAATACAATATGTGCAATGCAAATACAATAATGACCTAGATTTTAAATTGAAAAGTTGGGATATTAGGCTATTACTTTAGTAATTCATACCTATATATGTGGTATACCTATGACTGGTATGGAAATAGGGAAGACTTGTTCAATTAAATGCTTGATAGAGTATATTTGATAAGTTTTCTTAGTCTCTTTAGTCTTTTTCTAGGTCTATGCTAGGTTATGAATGAGTAAGGGTTGATCTTGTATTTATATCAATCTCTTTGGATAATTAACTTGCATCACATCACTTAGGATAACCATTAAGATATGTTTCATTTGAAAAATATATGACTTTAGGGCACTAGACACTTACATCAGGCTAAGACATTAATAGTGACGTTAGTGTATGTCCCAAACACTAGTGTCTAAGGAGCAAGAAAGTAGGTACAAGTTCAAAACTTGTAGATATGAAAGATAAGTATATTTTAAGTAATATAAGTAAGATATAAGGCTTGGTTCATCAACATAATACTAGTCATACTAAAATATTAGGCCAAGGGGCACAAGATAGAGAAAATGTGAGACTTGTAAAAGTGAGAAAGGTCTAAAATTGAGAGGAAAACCAAGGTTTGAGTTTTGCAAGTGTCTAAAACTGAGGTGTTATATAATCCATAAATATCATCTACAATCTGGTGAGTTTGGATGATTTAATCAAGTTTAACCTATAAAATTATCAAGATTAATTGATTTAATCACCTCAACTATACCAAAAATGAACTAACTACTATAGTAGATTGGCTCAATATAGTGCAATAAATTCTAACTTGGTGGGTGATGAATGACCATAAAAGTGTTTTGAAATATGAAATTGATTTTCATTTTATAATTTAGGTACCTTTTGTATAATATATGCACCTCATATATGTCTCATGCTAAAACCTAGATATAATAATAGTATAAATGTATAGAATTATATCATAACTATGTATTTGAATCATTTAGCTATGTAATTTGATCATTTTACAAACTGTGTAATTGTGGAGAACATGTTTCCACTATAACACTAGAACTAAAAACTAGTGTAAGTGTGGATAACATGTTTCTATGGCATGCCCTTAATTTATATCTGAAACTAAACATTGGTGTATGTATGGATAACATATTTATAAAACATGCCCCTATTATAATAGTGAAAATGAAAATAGGTGTAAGTGTGGAGAACATGTTTCCATAACATGCCCCCACTGTATATCTAAATCTAGTGAATTGTGAAAAATGTGAAATCCATACCTATATGGCATGCCCCCACTAATATATCCCCTTTGAGGTGAGATGAAGTAACAACTAGTAGTCACCTTACCTCAAAAGGATAAGATAATTGTATAATTTGTGTATGAACCAATTATCATATAGAAGGAAGATGCCTAGGTAGATATATCATTAAAGCATAAATAATGTGATCAAATTAAGTCATAATATGTATGATATAGATCATGGGAATGTCTAGATAGTAATAGTACAATCTCAACAAGTAATCAGGAACACACACAAGAATGCTTAAAATCAAATAAAAAAGAAATGGTTCAAGGAGATTGCAAACAAGGGGCATGCTAAAATGCCACAAAATCGAAAGGATATGATTTACTCAAATATATATAAAATAAATAATGATATATTAAAATGTCTACATAAAATAAATAATGACATATTCAAATGTCAAAGAGGAAAATAAAGGCATGATGCCCAAAAATAATGGAGAAAATTCAAATACTCAAACAAGAAAAATAAGACAGTCAAGGAAGTGCATAAAATAAAAACATGAAAAATAAGTGTTATCACTCTAGAGTGTACCTTGTTTGAAGATGTACAAGACACACCTTCTCTCCAGATGATACAATTATAAATTCTCAGAGTGTGGGTGACTCTTTATTGAGAATAACCTTTAGATAGGGCTGGTTCCCTTAAGATTTATCTACTAAAAACTAAACTATTTTGATTTTTGGGGATGAAAAGGGAGAAAAAAATTGAAAGAAAAAATCCTATCTAAATGGGGTGATGCACATGAATTATTGATATTATCTAAAAGATTTATAAAATTTAGTAAGACACATATTAATCTAAAATAAAAATATGCATTCAATTTTGAATATAAGTGTTTCAAAAGAAGGCCTAAAAGAAGCTTGCAAAGCAAATTCTATTCCTAGCTCTTCAAATGACCTGTAGAGGATGAGATTTTCATAGTAGGTGAGGAAAGGACCTAAAAAAATAGGATATATATCTCACTTATATGCTGGTACATAATAGAAAATACACTCTATTCAGATCCAAAAAAAAAATGCAAAAAATCTTCTTTATTTGATAAATGGTGTCAATTACAATTTCTTCTCTGCCTTTAGGAATTCCTCAAAAATGGCTTCAAAAAGTCAATATATAAGTATAAACCCTTAAATAAATCCAAAGTGGCATGGAAAATAGAAGGATTAGTCTTATTTGAGTTAAAATAAGACTAAAATCCTTTTATAATATTAAATAAAGGCTTTAAAATCTTGTCTTCAAAAATTGCATGTTCTTCATTTTTGGCATAGAATTGAGAAGTGGTGGGCCCACGTTGACTTGTCAACATTCATTTTATGAAAATAATTTCATAAATTATAATATAAATTCATATTTAAAGTGAGTTTAAGTTCTTTAAATTATTTATCTTTTATGAAAAGTATGGGAGATGCATGAAACTAGTCAATCGAAGAGATTTGACCCTTAAGGACTAGTTAACTCAACTTGAGCTCAATTTGCATGAATTGAAACTTGTGGATTCACTTTAGAATTAAATATTTACTTTAAAAACTATATATTCTATGTGATAACTCCAAAATTAATTTATTTGACAGATTTTCAATGTTATTCTTTACTTGCTTGATTGACCAATTAGATCTATTAGGCCAATTAGGCCTAATAGCCTATCTTCTTGCATTTGGAATCAATTAAACCTGAAATAATAAGCCATGAAACCTAAGAAAAACAAATTTCACCTGAAAAATAATTATTTATCACCAAAATGTTTTATTTTGATGAGAAAACACTCGTCATTTAGTCAATCGGGTCGACTAAGCCTATTTTGCTCTATTTTCTTGCAGACTGGCCATTTTGATTGAGCTAGTTAGGACATTTATAAGATTATTTATAACTAAAATAAAATTTTAGGATGAATAAAAATTATTAATCTTTGAGATATATTTATTATATTTCAATTGAGTGTTTTGTACTTCATTTTACATGTTTTCCCACAAAAAACATGATTTATGTCCTCATTCGTACATCTCCATGCATAAAATTGATATTTATATAATCTTCTCTAAGTTTAATTAAAATTTAAAAATATTTAGGTTTGATCCAAGATTATTTTATGGTAATAAAATCAACTTTTATTAAAACTAGTTTTTTGAGGGTTTAGGTGAGCTTTGAAGCTGAATCTTGAAAATGATGATTCATGAAGTACATACCTCCAAATAATAAAATATTTAAATTTATGTGTATAACACTGACCCCCAAACATATATTAAAATATTATATTCCCAATTAAAAATATAAAAATTTATCACATGAATAAATATGCATGTGGGGTTTTGACTGCATTCTAAGTTGCCTACACTCTTAATGATTATTCATAAATAAAAACCACTCAAATGGTCTCATTTTTTCATTAATTATAATTAAATATTAGTAATCAAAACATGCTAATATCACTCATTAAAACTCCATATGTGGTGAAAGATATGAGCATCTGAATAGGAGGTTAGGAAGGGTGTCTAAAATTAAAAAAATAAAAATTTCACCAAAATGAAAATAAATATTCACATTCTTCTCAATTCTTAAAAACATAATCATGGGGTATTTTATATGCTATCAAAATACTATGAAAGTGCATTTTTTTTTTAAATTTGAAAAAAAAAATCGCCTTTATGCCTGTTTACTTGAAAAAGTATATATGAGCATGGTTTACTTAAAATTTAGAGTTTTTAAACTCTTTAAAGGTATTATTATGATGTAAAAACATCATCCCATACTTTTAAAACTTTTATTTACACTTAGAAGATTCTGTATCACTCCAAAATGATGCCTACTCTGATAGTGATCTCTAATGAACATGCTAAGGAATGTTACAAAAAAGTGAGAATCTCCACTTATCCAATGGACATGAAAAAAATTTAAAAGTTTTTCCAACCCATTATGACCCTATGTACAAAATTTTAGGTCTTAAAACTCCCTGAAGCTCTCAAAATCCTTAATTTTCTCTCAAAATTGATCCCTATGCATGGATTGTCTACATATTTAAACTTGAAAATATTTTTTTGAAATGATAATAACCCATTTATAATCCATTTTGACATTTTTAAATAAAAACTAGTGATTTTACATCAAAATTTATTAGTTTGACCTACTTTAAAAGGATATTGGTGAGATTTAAGAAAGTTTCAAATGATAGGGGTAATAATTTGACCTAGACAAGTCAAATTACTAATAATTTTGATGACTTTCAGGGGTTGACTAGTCTACTAGTCAAAGAACTCAAAAACTTTGGTTATGAAAAAAAATAGATATACACTAAATATTAAAATATATTTTATGGGCAAAGACATAAACAAGACAACTGACATAAACAATAACAATTATATACACATGTGCACTTAGAGGAATGGATAACAACAACTAGAAAGGGGAAAAAAAACTGATAAAAACATGTGCAAATATGCACTTAGAGGAATGAAACATAAAGAGTCTATTATGTACAAACTAACCTCCACTTTGTTGGTCCTTCTGGATTAAATGGAAAGTTATTTGATGTACTATGGAACTTTGAAATGTATTTGCTTCCTTTTGATAGCTTTCTTCTGCAAATCGGATCACTTATATGTTCATATGTTTTGGATGATGCAGCTATGCCTCCAAATTCCATTCTTAGGTGTATGGATTGAATATATGGATCTAAGATCCAATCATCCTCCTCCCATATTATTCTTTGTTGCATCAAAATGTTATCTCTACCTCATTCATAGGTTGATCATGATTTGATACATTCTTATTCAATGATTATATTGATAATTCAGCTAGTATACCTGGATTGATGTCTTCATTTGAATCCATTTGAAGTGGTACTTTGTAAAATTATTTATATCCTTGATAATAATCCAAACATGGCTGTAATATGACTTTAATTTCTTCTTGATGAACAGCTACATTAGTACTCTTTATAAAATATTCTTGAATATCCATTTGGAGTAGAGATGGGCTATCAAACTTTGCACAAAAACTCTCCAAGTCATCCCAAAAGGCCTCCTCATCATGATCAATTGAAAGGACATGAAATTGATTAGTATTCTTACTTTTTGAAACATGTTGATCACATATTTCTACCTTTTGGATGGAGTCAAATAAAGATTCTTGATATGCTATACTTGTCTCAAATCGCTGAACTTGGGTCCTACCAGGCATGCCAAAAACTATTATCACTCTGGAGTGCATCCTATTTGAAGATGTGAAAAACACACCTCTTCAGCTGATACAATTGAAACTTCTTAGAGTGTAGGTGACTCTATATTGAGAAGAACCTCTAGAGAGGGTTGGTTTTCTTAAGATTTATCTATTAAAAACTAAACATTTTGATTTTTGGGGATGAAAAAGGAGAAAGAAATTGAAATGACAAATATTTTCTAAATAGGGTGATGCACATGAATTATTGATATTATATGAAAGTTTTCTAAAATTGAGTAAGACACACCTGTGAATCTGAAAGAAAACTCTGCATTGAATCCTAAATATAAGTGTTTCAAAAGAAGGCCTGAAAGAAGCTTGCAAAGCAAATTTTATTCCTAGATCTTCAAATGACCTGTAGAGATGAAATGTTTATAGTAGGTGAGGAAAGGACCTAAAAAATGGGATATAAATATCGCTTATATTTTGGTACACAATCAAAAATACACTCTATTCATATCCAAAAAAAATATATGCAAAAAATCTTCTTTATTTGATAAATGGTGTCAATTACAATTTCTTCTCTGCCTTTAGGAATTCCTAAAAAATGGCTTCAAAAATCTAATATATAATTCTTAAACCTTAAATAAAACTAAATTGGCATGGAAAATAGAATGATTAGTCTTCTTTGAGTTAAAATAAGACAAATCTTTTTACAATATTAAATAAAGGCTTTAAAATCTTCCAAGTCTTCAAAAATTGCATGTTCTTTATTTTTGGTATAGAATTGAGAAGTGGTGGGACCATGTTGACTTGTCAACCTTACTTACATGAAAATTATATCATAAATTAGAAGATAAATTCATATTGAAAGTGAATTTAAGTTCTTGAAAGTCTTTATCTTACATGAAAAGCATGGGAGATGCATGAAACTAGTCAAACTAGTCAACCGAAAAGATTTGACCTTTAAGGGCTAGTTAACTCAACTTGAGCTCAACTTACATGAATTAAAAAATTTGGATTGACTTGATAATGATATATCCACTTAAAAAATATATATTCCATGTGGTAACTCCAAAATTAATTCATTTGATAGATTTTCAATGCCATTCTTTACTTGCTTGATTGACCAATTAGGCCTAATAACATATATTCTTGCATTTGGAATCCATTAAACCTAAAATAATAAGCTATAAAACCTAAAAAAACAAAAAAATTCACCTAAAAAATCATTTTTCATCACCAAAATATTTTTTTATTAGAAAACACTCACCATTTAGTCAACAGGGTTGACTAGGCCTATTTTTCTCCATTTTCCTACAGATTGGCCATTTTGATTGAGCTAGTTAGGATATTTATGAGATGATTTCTGACCAAAATAAAATTTTATGATGAATAAAAAATTTTAATATTTTATCTCTATTTATTATATTTCATTTAAGTGTTTTGTACTTTATTTTACATATTTTTTTCCATTAAAAACATGATTTATGTCCTCATTCATACATCTCCATGCATAAAATTGACATTTCTAAAATTATCTATGAGTGTACTTAAAATTTTAAAAGGTTTAAAGTTGATCCAAGATTATTTTATGGTATTAAATATTTTTTTTTAAAACTAATTTTTTAGGGTTTAGGCGGGCTTTGAAGTTGAATCTTCAAAATTATGATTCATGAAGTACATACCTCCAAATACTAAAATATTTTAATTTATGTGTATAAAAATAACCCCCCCCCCACCAACATACATGAAAATATTGGGTTCCCATTCAAAATATATATAAAATTATCATGTGGAGAAATACGTCTGTGGGGTTTTGACTGCATTCTGAGCTGCCTACACTCTTAATGATTGTTCATAAAGAAAAACTATTCAAATAGTCTAAATTTTTCATTAATTATAATTAAATATTATTATTCAAAACATGCTAAGAGAACTCATCCAAAATCTACATGTGGTGAAAGATATGAGCATCTGAACAGGAGGCTAGGAAGGGTGTCTAGAACTGAAAAAATAAAAATAAATATTCAAATTGTTCTCAATACCTGAAAACATCATCATGGGGTCTTTACCATGCTATAAAAAAACTCTGAAAGCACATTTTGGTTGAAAAGTCAAAAAACCTCTTTTTGGCCTTTATGCATGTTTGCTTGAAAAAGTTTGTATGAGCATGGTTTGCTTAAAATTTAGAGTTTTTAAAGTCTTTAAATGAATGATTATAATTTTAAAATATCATCCCATGCTTGTCAAACTTTTACCTAGACTTAGAAGCTTTTGTAGCACTCCAAAATGATGCCTACTCTAATGGTGATCTCCAACGAACATGCTAAGGACTGTTACAAAGCATTGAGTATCTCCACTTTTCCAATAGCTATGAAAATTTTTAAAAAAGTTTTATAACCCATGATGACCCTGTGTATAAAATTTGAGGTCCTGAAACCACACGAAGCTCTCAAAATCCTTAATTTTCTCTCAAAATTGATCCATATACATGGATTGTTTGCATATTTGAACTTGAAAATGTTCTTTTGAAATGATAATGACCCATTTATAATACATTTTTGATATTTTTTATCAAAATTAATGATTTTAAGCCATAATTGATCAGTTTGACCTGCTTTAAAAAGATATTGGTGAGATTTTAAAAAGTTTTGAATGATAGGTGTAATAATTTGACCTTTACAGGTCAAATTACTAACAATAAGTAACTATCATAAACATATAATACTATTCAAATGTATGGGGAGACCCATATGGATGACTTGAATTTAAAAAGTGACTATTACTTGGCATGGGAGAAAAATACCATAC
This sequence comes from Torreya grandis, assembly GCA_037957365.1. Taxonomy (NCBI): domain Eukaryota; kingdom Viridiplantae; phylum Streptophyta; class Pinopsida; order Cupressales; family Taxaceae; genus Torreya; species Torreya grandis. The sequence goes on from JARHVA010004124.1 coordinate 1,411,888, forward strand.
TCAAAATTTATTGTCAAACTATAGTCTAACATTATTGTCTAGGAGATAAGAATACTAATTTGATGATCTAGATATGTTTGAGTAAGATAAATAACTATTTTTACATAGACTATGGGATTTTTGTAGGTGTATAAGAGTAATTTGGAAAATTTGGACCCATAGAAGGCATGTGGATGTGAGATAAAGGAAAATGAAAGTCATGTATGTATGAAAAAGTCATGTAAGGTGAAATTAGGTCAAAATTTACATTGCCAAGTATCAATTACAAAATTATAATGTATATAGTATGACATTGTGAGACATATTACATGGGCTAGATTAAGAAATATATCATATTTATCAAATTAGATAGAGTGACATATATATGTATGACATTATATATCACATTAATGTATACATGGATTAGATTATGGGGCTTGGATGTTTTTCATGCATTTATTTTTATATTTAATTTTGAGACAACCATACAAGGGACAAGGGATATTGGACCTTGAAATCCATAAAGATGAAATTTTTGTATAGAATATTCATCGAATTCGCTTCCAAATGCAAGAGAGGTTGAAGGAGTCTCAAGCCATGTATAAATAAAGGCATGATCAGCATATCACTAAGCTTAATTTCCTTGATAGATACAAAGGTATGATATTACTTGAGTAGAGAAAGGCTCCAATGTAAAGATAAGAATCTTAAACCTCTTAAGCATGGTCCATTTGTTATTTCATATAAATTGGGTAAGAATGATTTTAGATTAAAATTACATCCTTACATGAAGATATTTTATATTTTGAATGTTAATAACTTTCCTCTCTCTGAGCCTTCCATGCTAAATGAAGAATAAGGCCCTTTTCTACCTTCCATTAAACATCTTACTCTAGAAATCAATAATAATTGGAGCAATATGTGGTGTTGCAAAAGAAGGAAAGAGGGAAAAGAAGAGAAGTGTAGGAGCATTGGTGAGTTGGACTGAAAGGTCAAATGCCAAGGAATAAAAAAAGGTTTTCCAATTAGGAAGTGGAGAATATATTTCTTAACTTCATTAGTTCCTAAGATTTTGGGTAAAAAAAAGCCTCTAAATTGAGGAGGAATGATCCAAATTTAGGATTAGTAATTACATGAATATTGTCTAACTAATCCAATATTATCAAAATATGTAAGTATGCCACTTGAATCATTGTAACACTTCTTAAACAGTTATTTCTTCCATATTTTTAGGCAAAAAGGTTGATTAGTTAATTAAAAATGGATCTATAAAGATGGAGGTAAGACAGGGATGATCCAAACAACCTAGATGTAAATGATTCAATAGGCCCCTGATGTAAAAAGATATTTTTTGTTGAAGGTGATGAAATTGTCAATTCTTGTAGATGTTAGTTATGTAATTGTCTTGATGGTTACACAATTTTCAATTCATGTAAGTAGTAGTTATGTAACTATTGTGATGCTTTTTACCTGCATAAAGTGGTAGTTTCACTCACATACAAAATACACTAAGAGGAATGATATAAAATGTTTCTTCTTCAATGTTTTTTTATTTCATATCCTTTTTGAGTTTATTCCTTGATGCATATATGTTAGCTTTTGTAAAAGCTATATTCATTAAACATTTAGTTTTTGAGTAGTTGATTGGTCTTAAATCAAATAATGATTCATTCACATACTCAATAATAGTCTAATAGATATTGTTCTTCATTGTGTTTGGTGTTGAGAGTTGGGTTATGTGTGTGTAAGGGAGTGTGTAGGCAAGTAGTGGATTAGTGTATGGGTTTTGAGCATTTTTATATTTTCTAATATGTTTATAAATACCTCAAGAAGGTATTACTCTTGTAAATTAGAAAAAAATAGTGGCTAAAGGATGACTCATCCCACTCTTTTGAGTTTCCTCAATTCAAGTTTCTCCAAGGTAGTTTGTATCTCTATTAGATCTTGTTATGTTGTGTTACTTTCACTAGATTACTTTTTTGTTTGCTTGGTTCAGTTTCCTTTACATTTATATAATTATCTAATTCAATGCAATCACCATTAAATTTTTTTTTCAAAGTATAATTGACACAAAAAACAAGTATAATAATCAATTTGTTATTATATAAGCATGATATTTATGTAGATGAGTTGTTAGTGGAATATCCAACAAATTATGAATCATTTCTTCCTCTTGTTTCTACCTCATCTTTATTCTTAAATAATTTTTTTCCACCTCTTGGATTGTCTCTTTTATGGTTTAATTCTTCTAAAAATGATAAAGTACTAAAATAAAAAGTTGTTTTATTTTAACTTTGTTGGTTGTGTAGTGGCATATTGTTACATGTTATGGTTATCTACCTATTATTATAGGTTTTCCTATACATTGTTTACATGTGTTAATCATGGTATCATTTGAGTTAGATGTCGGATATATAGGTTACATTTGATTTTCTAAGTATAGTTTATTCTCAGCTCCATCATGCCTAGACCTAAGGGCATCCTTACATTAGGGGCATGCCTATACTGAGGGCATTTTCTTAGTGGGTTTTAGGTTCTATATTTTTTACTTTCCATTATCAAATTTAGATTTATATTTGACTATACATATCTTTCTCTATCTTATATTTTATGTGATTCATTACATAGATACATTATTTTTATTCACATGATTATTACATTATATATTCTCTAATTTTCCCTATGATTTATTGTTTACTTAGATTTGTGTTCTTGTGATTGAATGTTCTTGTGTGTAGTACTCGGCATGTCTTGTTTTATGTTTTATATAGATGATTCTCTAGTTTTCAAGTTTGTGTCACTTATGTGTGATTGATTACATATTTTTTTCAATCACTTTGTTTCACTTAATGGTTTAATTTTATATATGTGGTTACATAATTGTGCAGGTTTATAGTGTTTGACTATACTACATGATATTATATATTTTTTGACATGATCTATATCATGCATTTTATTACATATGATATACTATGTATGGTTCCAATGTTACCATGGTTTCTACCATACATATATTATAGTATATTATTATTATGTGATTAATTATAATATCTTGTCTTCATATGGGCATATCATTATATTTGAGCATATATATATATATATATATATATATATATATATATATATATATATATAATTCAGGCATATCACTTGTCTTTCATTTCATGTTACATTTAGGCATATCACTTGCCTAAATGTAACATGAAATGAAAGACAAGTGATATGCCTGAATTTTATATATATATATATATATATATATAAAATTCAGGCATATCACTTGTCTTTCATTTCATGTTACATTTAGGCATATCACTTGCCCCTCCCTTTTATAATCCCTTACTTATATTTCTTCATCTTCAACATATTAGTATTGGTTTATTTATCAGCATTGATTATGAATTATTTATATGATTACATATATGTTTTTAGAAATGTGATTTCAAGATTATTAAAACCTTTGTTTTATATATATGTTACATGTGGTGCATTTAATTCTTTTTGTTTGAGATGAGTGATATGAAAGAACATCCATCACTACAAAAGGTGGCATCTATTTGTTTATTTTATCTTCAATTATATATTTCAAGTGGTTTTAATATGTCAAGAGGTTCTAAATTTATGACTAATGGTTGTAGAGATATTTCAAATGATTTGTTCTTTATCTGGGAAGTATATTTTTCCACATGGCATGGGTCAATATGATCAATATTCATATTTTTCAACACATGGCTATGGAAATTGAGTTCTATTATATTTCATTTTTATTTTTAGAAATGGTGGCATGATTTTCCTAACACCAGGTGTATTTATTCCTTTTTATCATTTTTTTTTTCACTTCTTTCATATTGTTATATTTTATCAAACTATCAAGACATTGATCTACTTGTAAAAATTCACATTTATTTGTAGGTACATTCGAAATGTCAAAATTTGAGAATTCATAGATCCTCAACAAAAAACAAGGCATTCATGTACATAGAGAGGAGGCACATTTTTATTTTTTGTAGGTTTTTAGATTTGGACTTTAATTGAAGGTAACCTCTCTCATCCTTTCTACTTTCATATGACTTCCATATCATGAACTGACTTTGAACATAACTTACCATGTATAGAGGCAACCATGAAAAAACTAGTATCCACCCTTATTTGAGATCATGTAGGTTTTCATGATGTTGAGTGTTTGAGATTAATATTTTTGGATTCATCTTATTAAGTGAAACAAGGTTAGATGTTTTGATTACTCTATGTGTACCCATTTTCAAGGAGACCGTGAATATTAAATTAACTCCTTGAAAATGTATAAAAAATAAATCCGTTAATAATATACTTTAAAATGGAATGGAAAAAGTGGATGTTTGTTTACCTCAAAAAATAATAAATGATTAATTAAATAATATAAATACTTCGTTAATTATATATAATAAAGTAATTAATAATAATAGAATATTAATCATCCTATTTAATGCATAATTAACTAAATACTTAGTTAATCATCTATTATTAGTAAAATTAAAACATGATTAATCACTTGGTTTTGCCTAAGATCTATCTCACTTACCTATATGCTTCAAAATTGATCTCCATTATCAATATCAATATTACTATCCCTATTAGGACTTACTGACTTTTTTTCAATTTAAATGGTTTCCTTTACTTTTCTTTTCCAATAATTGCCTTCTTTTAAAAATAATTTTGACCCATTGATACAAACTTGCCTTTTTTAATATGGGAGTGTTTTGCTAACATGAAAAAATCATCTCAAGAGCCATTATGTCTCTATAATGTCATTTAATCCTAATTTTGAGATACCTCCTTCTCTCACCTATGTAGGTATTTTAAGAACGAGGAATCAAGTCAAAACCCATTCGTATTTTATGATTTAATGTATCTTTTCTTAAATATAGAGTGGTGAAAAGGGTATTATGAATTTTGAAGGCACTTTATATATTGGTATTTCTCATAATTCTCACTAACCTCTTATTATTTCTCTCCCTTCACGATCTAACTCTAAGGAAATCCCTATCAATTTATATTTTTTTACCCATTTTCCATTTATAATTTTATGAGGTGATCTTTCTCACCTTCAAAAATTTTTGGGTCAAATATTTTGATTGCATGATTTTCCATAGAATTAAGGACAACTGATTTTGAGTAAAGGTGATGGTGTGAGTCATCCTATAGGTAGATGTTAGTGTGAGTCTTTTATCTCTATGCTTCATGGGTTAAGGTGTCATATAGTTTATTTGAGATAAGGATTCATAGGAAGGGTATTTTTCTATTTCCTTATTTCTACTTAGTGAATTGGATTTGTTTCATCCTTCCATTTAAATGATTCATATACTTATCAAATTTTTCAACACCATGGGACCAATTTTCATTATATCATCTACAACTATGTCCCACCATCCTTTTTTTCAAAGATATGAATCTAAATATTTAAATTTAAATGGTTACATAAATATATTTTCTAAAATAGGTAATAATGGAAAAAATATTAACACTCCCTCTATTTGTTTATATTTCTCCCCTTTAAAGGTGTAAAAAATGAGTGTAAGCATAATTATACCAAGTATGTTGTTTGAGTCTCTATGATGTCCCGAATGACCTTCATAGTTTATTCAATAGGTATCTTAGTATATAAATATGTTTCATAAGAACTCACCAAAATTTCACTCTCACTCACTCTTATATATTTGACCTTAAAAAAAAAGTGTTAACAATTATTTATAAAATAAAAAGTATTACCCACAAAAATATTTCATTTCCTAGATAGATGCTTAACAAGAGGGTATGTGGGTTTTTGGTGCTCCATAAATCCTTGGGATAATAGGTGCCTTTGGAATTAACTATTTTTTCTCCTTTTCATTAATAGATAATTTTTCAGTTGCTTTGGTGATGGTATTGACCACCTTATTCAAAGTATTTCTTGTGACCTTGTTATAGCTCTAACTAGTTTTAAACTACTTGAGAATTTTTGTATTATATTCTCTTCTATCCAATAGAACCATTATGCTACCCTTATCTTCTTTAAGGATATAATGTCCTCATTTTTTATAAATTTTTTTAAGGTTACTTGTTCAACTTTTGTAGTGTTTCTCTTTGTTGGGTGAACTCTTTGAAGAGCAAGGGAACACTCAGCTCTAAGCCATTCCATAACATCTACTTCCAAATTTATTATACTTATCTCAATACAAATAAGAAATTATTCATATTGTATTTTTGACGAGGCTACCCTAAAGTGTAGGCATCTGCTTAAGAGCTTGATTTTTATATTACCTGTATAGACTAGAAATATTCAGCACATTTTTATTAATCATTTTCTTTATATCATATAAAGAGAGTTTATTGATCATTGATTTTAGAATAAGTTTTTAACTTATTAACTCCTTCTTGGTCTTATATTATAACCATGTTGAATATTTTATGTAGAATATGATATTTAGAAAGAGATATTTTCATTATTTAGTAACCTCCATAATTACACATATAAGTCAAAGCTAAGTAGGGTACGCCATTAGTTATTGTTGTCCTAACAATAGAGAAAAAATTAATCCCAACCCATTTTCTATTGTTAGATACATCCCAATAGTTCCATTATTGTAAGCATGTCTTAAATGGGTGCATCCAATTATTTTCACAATGGTTACATTGTAAATAGATTATCTATCTACCCGCTTATAAATTTTACTTACTAATGTTGATCACAACTATCTACTGAGAGGGGGGTGAATCAGTAGATTAGCTAAAACTAGTTCATTAAACCCTTTAGAGAATATACAAATGCATGTGCATATTAAATAACAAATGCAGAGATCATTCACACACACAAAAACACAGTACACTATATTTATACGTGGAAAACCCAAAGCGAAAAACCATGGTGAAAATAGCTACTAGAATATACTATTCTAATCCAACATCATAGTTAAATACCTCACTAACAAAACCACATTGGTTACATTCAAGAGTACCCACTGTAAGGAAGCACCCACTCCCTATCTAAGCACCAACTTAGTTTATCTGATGGCACCAACCAATCAGAATTATGAAGCTACAACTTCAGAATACAAAAGAATCAAACTCTATTTCTTTGTTACAAGTCTTGTATGTACCTGCTCATACTATGCACCTTATCTCTAAGTTCCTCTCTTCAATTCTGCTTCTATCTTACTTTGTGTATGTATGTATATCTATTTGACACACTTTATCTTTCTCTCTACACTCTCTTCATCTTCTCTATGTTGTCTTGGTCTGTGTCTACATCTTATGTTTGACACCCTTTGTATTCCTCTGATGTTTTCCTTTGGCAATTAAAAATCGTGGCAGCCACCCACTTATCTTTTTCATGAAGATACTATATATGATAGGGATTTTTCTTTAGGGTTAGCCACCATATAATGTTTACACTCAAACTTCCCTATTTTGGTTCTAGTTATGGATTCTTATTTAATGCAACTTGACATGTACGCTTTCTACATTTCATTTCAATGAAACCCACCGCTCTTTCTTATTAACTATGGCAACCATTTTTCCCAAATCTTAAATGTGCATATCTTATAATCATAGACTAATTGTTTGAATTGATCAATCTTGGTTTCTATGTCAATGTATCAAGCTAACCATTTATATTGTCATGTCCTTAAATGAGGATCATTGATCTTGTCTTTGGCACCATTCACAATGTATCTTAAAACATTGTATCTTTTGTATGCATTAGTTCAACTTTTGAAATGCATCCATCGATCTCTTTATCCAAGGTCCCACTAGTCGTTAGATCTCCAAAATAGCATGAAATTTTTCTTAATCTTTCATTAACCATCAATCTCCTTTCTGCATCTCATTATCTCCTATATAATTGGGTCTCTTTTTCTTATTTCAATTATCTTAGATATGTTCAATATTTATCTCTCTATTGTGCCATAAACTATAGGTCACTTTTCTTCACTGACTCCACTTCACTTCATTGGATCTTTCTTATCAAGATTTTACGTGTCATTTGATTTCATAAGATACATGATTTTTATTACATCTTGATTATTATCCTTCGGTATTTTGACTTCATCTCATTTTATTTGGCATCTATGTATTGCTTTCCCTCCTTTGATCTCTTCAGACTTGCTCGACCATTATCTTGCCTTGATCCTTCAACATTTGTGAAAGTGCCCTACACTTCTTCTATATTATCCTTTGGAGACTTTGTAATGGTCCTTCAAGGCTTCTTAAGGTGACCTTTGAAACCTTTTGTTATGACTTTTTTGTCTAAGGGGATTTGAGATAATTTCATTGACAAAATGCTAAGTGCTCTTTTTTCTTTGACTTTTTCTTTTGACATTTTTGCAATGTACCTTTCAGGGGTTTTCAAAATGCCCTTCAGAAACTTTGTAAGATCCCCTTTGGCACCCTTATTTTAGACCTTTTACTTCTAGACAATTTTCTTGACAAGATGTCAAGTTCCCTTCAAGAACTTTGAATTTGCCCTTCAATTCTTCACTCATATCTTTCAAAACATTTGATTGGGAAACATACCCTTTGGAGCATATCCTTCAAAACAATTATTTGGAACAATGGTTTTGGGCTTTGTGTTAAGGGAATTAGATAGAAATCTTGAAAGAAATCATTGGGACTTATTTTCTTCAAATTTTTTCTAAACATTTTGTCTGACAAGGTCCAAACTATTTTCCTAAAAGAATTCCAAAGCTTGTAAAATTGACTAAGTGAGGAGACCAAACATTTTTTTAAAGCACACTTTTCAAACAAAAGCAAATTTATAGAAACAACTAAGTATTCAAATATTGTTCTTGGAATTCAAGGTACACACACAACTCCGTGAGGTCTTGACAACTTGACCATTCAGCTCAACACCTTTATCATTAATGCATAATAGCAAATGTTGCCTTTGACATCAATGACAATCCTTCATACATCAATGACTATGCCCAAAAATATCCCCCTTTGTCATTGATGGCAACACATCATCAGAATGACTTCACTTCTTTATATTCATTCTACTTTCTCCCCCTTTGACATTAATGACAAAGAGTCTCTACCATAATATGTCAATAAATTACTTGATTATGCATGTAATCTACTTTCTCTACCTTGATCCTAGGACTTAGTAGGCTGGAACATAGAGCAAGGAACTTTCCTTAGGCAACAGCATATTTGTCTCAACTCTAAGTGGACACATTCAAATCTAGCTCCCCTAGCTGAATTGGTCTACAAATGATCATTTATATAGCATTGGTCTGAAAGACCAATCAATAATCTACATATCTCTATATAGATAGGCATAATGATCTAGAGCTAACACACCTTTTTCTCCTCATTTTACATCAAATGGAAAATGGACTACAAATTTCTCACCAAATTGTCTTTTCTCTTAATCTAAAAGTTAATAGTGTTCCTACAATGCTCTCCCTGGACTCATGCCCTATCACTAGAATCTAGTGATGTGGTGTGGGAGCTACCACTCCCAACTTCTCTCTTAGATACTCAAATTTCTCCTTGGGAAGAGGCTTGGTGAATTTATCTACAATTTGATCCTTTCTTGGCACATACTCCATTGTTACCTCTTGATCTGCAACCTTTTCTCTCAAAAAATGATATTTTATGGATATGTGTTTGGTTCTAGAATGCATCACTAGATTCTTGGATATGTTTATGGTACTTGGGTTATCATAAAAGATAAAAATAGGTACTCAGTGTTCTACCTTAATGTCTTTGAGAGTCTACTTCATCTACAAGACTTAGGTATAACATGTTATTACTGTGACATACTCTGCTTCTACTGTAGAAAGCATAACTGACTTTTTATTTTTGCTCAACCATGACACAAGTCTATTTCCAAGGATAAATGCACCACCACTAGTTCTTCTCATATCATCCACACTTTCTTCCTAATCAACATCTGTATATGCAATCAAAGTGAGATCTTCACTTATAGGGCACAACAAGCCATAGTCAATTGTGCTCTTGATGTATCTGAAGATTCTTTTCATAGTATTGACATGTGTTTCCTTGGGAGATGATTGAAATCTTGAAACCATGCATACTACTTGCATGATGTCTGGTCTTGATGTAGTTAGATAAAATAGGCTACCTATCATTGATCTGTAGATAGTATTATTTACGTCAAGGGACTTATCTTCTTTACTCAACTTGCATCTAGTTATCATGGGAGTACTAACTAGTTTGTTGTCTTCCACTCCAAATTTATTGAGCACCTCCTTTTCATACTTGGTTTAAGATATGAATATTCCTTCATCAGATTGTGAAATTTGTAGACCAAGAAAGAAGGAAAGTTCTCCCAACATAGACATTTCTAATTCACTTTGTATGTGTGTAGAACATTCTTTGCACATTTCACTATTGCTACCTCCAAAGATGATATCATCTACATAGACAACAATAACTAGCATATGCTCACCTTTTGATCTAAAGTACAAATAATTATTTTCACATCCTTTGTTGAAACCTTGTTTTTATAGGTATTGATCTAATCTTGAATACCATGCTTTAGGTGCCTATTTTAGACCATACAGTACCTTCTTCAATTTGCACACATAATCTTCTTCATCTACTAGCTAAAAACCTTCTGGTTGTTCAATGTAGACTTCCTCTTCTAAATTTCCATTCAAGAAGGCTAACTTTACATCCATTTGACATACTTTAAACTTTTTATAATTATATAATTCCAAAAACATTCTTATAGCTTTCAGTCTTGCCACTGGAACAAACGTTTCTTTAAAGTCTATGCCTTCTAATTTTGCATATCCCTTGCACACCAACCTTGCTTTATTTCTTATAATAGCTCAATCTTCATTGAGTTTATTTTTGTAAACCCATTTTGTTCCTATCACATTCTTATTTGATGGTCTAGGAACTAATTCCCAAGTTTTTTTCTTTTATATTTGGCTCAATTCTTCTTCCATGGCTTTTAACTAGTTTTCATCCTTACTGGCTTCACTAAAGTTCTTAGGCTGAATTTTTGAAAATAGAGAAAAACTTACTCGCTCATTGTTCATTCCAACTCTTCTCCTAGTCTGAACACCTTCATTTTTATTTCCAATTATTTTCTCCTTGGGATGTTCCTTTTGAACAAACCTTGGGGGGCCTTTTCAGTCTTTTCTTCCTCCTCTCCACTATCTTCTTCATTTTATTCTCCTAATTCTTCAATTCTGATCTCCTCATCAAGTTCAACATGTTTAAATACTTATTTGACCTTGACATTGATACTCTCAACTATTTTATGCAACTTCTTATTGTAACATACATAGGCTTTGTTATGAGTAGAGTAACCAAGAAAAACTCTCTCATCACATCTTGGCCCAAAACTTCCTAGTTTATCCTCCTTTCTTCTAATGTAGCATTTGCTTCCAAACACTCTGAAGTACTTAACTGATTTAGGATTTCCATACAATAGTTTATATGGGGTTTTATCACTCTTCACCCTCAATTGAACTATGTTCAAGATGTATATTATTGTTTAGACTGCTTCTCTTCAATATCCATCAGATAGTTTGGCCTCTTTCAACATTGTTCTGGCCATCTCCTTAACAGTCCTATTCTTTCTCTCAACAACACCATTTTGTTGTGGAGTTTATTGTGCCTATTTTTTATGCACCTCCAAAATTCAAAATCATACTTTCTGTCATAGTGATGACCTGGTCATAAAGCCTAAAAATGTGTTGGGGATCCTTATTTATTAACAACATTAGTAGATGCATTTTGATTATGAAATCATATGATTGATTGATGATTCTATTTTTATTTCAGTGGCTTCTAAAATCAAAATAGATGAATGAATAAAATATGCATATATTATTATACTCATAATTAGTTACTAGTTTCAGTTCATATGCATTTGATTTATTTCAATGATATGTTTGGAAGTATTACATTGCAGTTCTAATATAGTTGTTGTAGCTTTTGATATAATTCTATATTAGTTATGGTCATAAAATTTAGTTATTATTTATGGATCAAATATGGTTTGTTCAAATCAATAGTTTAATGGATATTATTTTGTAACAAAAGTAATTGATCGAGTTATATCAAAGAATTTGCATTGTGATGTGTTTTTATTGATCAAATAAATATATCTGATTCAGTTTCAGATGTATGATTATCACTTTGGCATTTTAAAATAGTTTCAGGAATCAAGGAATATTTTCATCAGATGTTTATAGCTTTCCCATAATAATTATATTGTATTCATCTTTACATGAGTAAAATAATGAGTTTGCTAAGGAAATGGTGGTTCATTATAATATTTTGTCTAGGTTCACTAAGCTTAACCTTTTATTAATGGCATGGACCTTGTCATGGCTTGTTTCTAAATAAATATGAATTAAACATTTCTAATATCCTAAGTTCAAGATTATGAATTAAAAGGACCATGGTAGATGGTTTAGTTTTCATGAAGCATAATGTTTGAATGAAATATACACTTAAGTCTATCTTCACAAGATGAGATGGCATGCATACTTGGAATAAGGTTGGTGTCGATAAGATTGTAGGCGTGACTTGGAAAACTTTGGTATCAAAGCCTATGCAAGTTGGTATTATCATTTAGTGTTTCTAGATGCTTTAGATCATGTAAAACCCAGCAGTAAGGTGTGCATCAATGGCACACTTATCTCCTTGAGGCACATTGTTTAGTAGGGAATTTGGTAAGAAGTTTTGGTGAATGCTAACTTTGACAGTTTAGTGTAATAGGTTAGTGAACTGCTAACTTTGGAAAGAATTAGTAAGGACCAATGGGAAGTGATTATGTATCTCAAAGTAGTATGAGGTGAGGTTGGTAAATAAAAGTTGGTTTTCTTGAGTCAGTTGTTATTTATAAAGTTTAGTGGAAGCAAAATATTGGTTCAATGGAAATTGTAAAAAGAAGGTGAGCAAAAATATTTGAATAGGGTTTTGAATTTGATTTCAGGTATGGAAGTTTTGTTTTCATTTCATTTGGAAGCCTAAGAAGTTGTTTCATTTGAATGTTTTCTATATTTAATGGAAATATGGTAAATATGCATACAATCGATTTTTTTTTAAAAATGGGAGTTTGTGGTTTAAAAATATTTGATATTTTCTTTTCAAGTCTTACATATACTGGTAATTGGGGTATTCAAAACATTGAATGTTTTTCTTGGTCACAGATTGTAAGAAGGTTTTTGTATTCTAGTTTTGAACTCTATCTTTTTGTTTGGTGAAATTTTGAAGCCTATTCATTCTCTTGGTTGGGTGATACCTTGTATATGCAATAATTTGGGTATAGGTTTTTATAAATTATGGTTTTTGACATTTGAATATTTGAGGTTGGAAATAAGCATGTGGGTTTTGTATTGTATATTTCTTAGAAGTTTGGAGATTCATGTGGTAGTTTAGACTTGTCCTAAGTACAATAGTTTATTATCATTCTAAATATAGGGTTTCATCTATATTTCTACATTACCATCTCTTCTCAGTGTTTAGATGACATGAACTATGTAATATTGGTATTAAACATAGTGGATGATAAGTTTTATTTCATGCATGCATAAGGGTTCATTCTTAGTTTTTTTGCATGTATCATATTTGCAATCTTTAATTGCAAATTTATAGTGAAATAGGTTACATGAGCAAAGAAAGTTAAAGATAACTATCATGCTATAATTTATTGCTAAAGGAATTATTTGTCAAGGGTTTTTAGGGTTGGACATCTTAGTTTGGTTTATTCAAATGGATTACTAGGTTTCAATGATGGGATGTTAAATATGAAAATAAATTGGAATTATTGTAAATAGAAGTGCTAGTATGATTAAACTTGTCCTGAGCAGTGTTGTCCCAAAAAAATGCCACTCATTTTTGGGACAACCTACAGACCAAAATTTCTCTCTTCCCTTCTCAAAATTTATTCTGAGCTTTCAAATTCCCCATTTTTAAGCTTTTTTCATAAAGGGATTCATAGGTTCAACAAGTTAAAAAAGCTTCTGTAGGTGAGTTCAGTCAAAAGAACAAGCTTCTAACACTTAGTCATTTCCAGGATTGGTTTAGCACCTCAGTTCAATCAAAAGAGTTCAATCGGCAAATGATAAAGGAAAAAGGCTTAAACCATTGAACTTTGAACCACTTTGGTTCAATAGGTTCAATGACCAAGTGGGTTCAATGTGCTTGGTGCAAAAGATCAAAAGGACTTAGCCAAATAATGAAGAATGAGCTGATTGAACCATTGAATCGTTGAACCAAAGTTGGTTCAATTGGTTGGTTCAATCGACAGGTTCAAGGGGCTGCCCCAAAGTGAAAAAGGCAAGTGCCCTTGTGGAGGGTAGGCAGCATTGGTTCGAAGGTCAAAGAAAAGACAGAATTCATTTGAATTTGTTTAAAGGCCCCAAAAGGAACAATTCTTTTAAACTTTTTGTCTGATGGAAATGGTAAAGTAAAAGAAGCTGAAAGAATTCTTTTGGGAAGACTTTTTTGGGAAAAACATTAAGGTAAAATTCCTTCAGAATTTTTGTCTGAAGGAATTCTTTCAGGGTTTTTGTCTTAAGGAAAAGCCTGACAGAAAAAGCCTGAGAGCCAAAAGCCTGTCGAAGAAGCAAGAACCCGCCAGGAAAGTTGAAGCCTGAAGTCCACCCAAAAGATCTCAAAGGGTAGATACCCTTGCGAGGGACACTTAATGTTAGAAAAAGGGCCTTTTCCAAGGACCTGAAGGGACACCTTCCCTTCAGGACATTCCAAAGGTTGAACAAAGATGTGGAAAGGAATCTTCAAAGACTTGGATAAAAAGGACTTCAGAGGATGAACTGAACGAACCGATTGAACCATTGAACCTTTGAACCGAATGGGTCAACTGGTTCAAGGTTCAAAGGTTCAACCAAGAGCTTAAAAAGATAAAGCAATGATTGAGTGAGACACAGAATGAACCAATGAACTGATTGAACTTTGAACCAAAAGAGTTCAAAGTTTAATGGTTCATAGGTTCAAAAGCTAAAAGGTAGCCTCAGTCAAGAGAGAAGCAGCAAACAAGTGGTTTAACGGATGGTTCAACCAGGGAGCGAAGAAGTGATTGAACCAAGGAGCAATAAAATAAAAGAGATAAAATGAACCAATGAACTGATGAAATTTTAGTGGTTCAACGGGTTCAAGGTTCAACATGGTTCAAGCAGCTAGCGACCATTGACGGCCCCTCAAACGTCAAATTTAAAATAAGGTAAAATCCATGGAAATTCAAATAGAGCAAAAAACTTAAAGCAAGAACCAAGTGATTAAATGAAAAGAGAGCCTGAAGATTTAAATTGCTATAGGGAAAAGAAGATCAATGCAAAGGACTAGACAGTCCATACCAAAGAAGAGACATATTAGATGAAGGTACATGCCATAGTTATGGTAGCGCACTACTCTTAGCATGGTCTCTCCAGACAGGACTGAAGGTGCATTGAAGACATTGACTGTAGCATGGGCCATCCCATGGGAAAAAGTGGCAATCCTTTCGTAGTTGCTATAAGATTGTAATATCTCTCATTTGTAAAGGAGACTTGTCATTTTTACAAGAGCAAAACTCTGCCCATTTTGAAAGAAGAAGATTGAGACTTTGAGCTCAGATTATAATTTCATTTCATTTTATCTGAATGAGAAAGCAAGTTGTTTGTAGACTTTGTGCTGTTTTGGCTTGTGATACTTTAGGAGATTGTTCTTATGTTTGTTTCCTAGAAGCATTCTTATTTATTTAATTTGAAAAGTAGAATTAGTGAAGGTAAAAAAGGGAGGTGTCTTGAAAACAACTATGAGAAGACTTTGTGCTTTCACAATTGTTTTCAGCATGTGTTTTTATTTTCTTTCTATGTTGAGGATTCTGGGATGACTTTGTGCCCCCATTATCCTTTGTGATATACTCTTTAGGTAGTTGAGGTGGAAACTTTGCATTCTATTTCATCCTATTGGTTACTGTGCTCTTTGTCACTAGTTACTTTCACTACCTGAAATAAACTCCTATTGTTTCCTACAAGAATGCTTCTGAAAGAAGAGAAGTGCCTTCAGTGTTTCCACCAAGATTTTCTCATTTATCTGTGAGCATCATCTCTAAAAGAAGAGAGATGGATGGTCTATTTTTCCCCCATATGTTATTTTCTACTTATTTATATTATATATAGCTCTTACGTATATATAGGGAACCTCCCCTTGATGAGAGGAGAGATTTGTCTCCAGTTTTTGTAGTAAAGCTGCACACCTGGCCGACCAATCTTTCTATTATGGTTGATCAGACCTATTTTGTTGATTAGTACGTTGATTGACAAAATATTCACCCAACAATTTTTGGCAACTCTGCTAGGGATGAACGTGCAGTCTGAAGCCTCAAGTTTTAGATTGAAGTAGTTCCTTCCCTTATCCATTATATTACAGACTCTGGCGACTCCATTTCATGTCTTACCCATTATCATTATAGCCTTACCATCTTCCTCCACTTCCATTATTTTATCTAGTCTACAAAACTAGAGCTGCTGGAAAAGAGTGTGCAGTTTGAAGCCTCAAGCCTCAAGCTGAAGCAGTGCTAGTTCTTTTCCATTTTTTGTTCTACAATCTAGCCACTCCACCTAGATTTGTTATCCATATTTGTCATAATTAAATCATGGCAATTTGAGGCCCCTAGGATAACTATTTTGGCCCACTCAACTTGACTCCACCTCTACATGAACTTCCACATAGTTTAAGAAAGAATTTCCCCAAATTCTTTAGTGATGGGAAGGTTCATCTTGATGAATACATTGCAGCTTTCAGCATAGCCTGCAGTGTAATAGGGGTGGAATTTAAAGACATAGTGGTCAGGCTATTCATGGAGACACTACAAGGCATTGCAAACTAGTTCTACCATCTGCAAGCTAGATCAGTGACTAACTGGGATACACTCAAAGCTAAGTTTGAAGCCAGGTTCAAGCCTGTAGAGGATACACATGCTTTGCTGGCCCAGCTCACTCAGATGAAGAAGGAACCTCATGAGCCTATGAAGGATTTTATTACCAGGTTCAACAAGCTGAGGCACAGGATTCCCATGGTCACCCAACTGACACCTCAGAATCTCATGTGCTTCTTCATCAACTCACAGCTAGCTAAAGTGAGTTTTTTGTTGAGACAAGCTAGACACATAGACCTTGAGGCTGCTCAAGACTTGGCTACTAAGCTAGAAAATGACCTTATCTTGCTAGAAAAAATAAGGAGAGATCTTAATAGAGGTAAACCCTCTTCATCTTTTGAATACTCACCCACAACCACCATTGACCCAATGGTACAAAAACTGGCAAATGAATTGCTAGCCTTGAAAAGGCAAATGGCACAAGGTATGTCTTCTGATCCTCTATATAAAGGTATATCAAGGAGGACATTCCCTAATCAGTCATATCAAGGCAACGCTACTAGAATTCAAGGGCAACCAAATCATCTTCCTCCCCCATAGAGGAACCTTGCCCTTGAAGCACCTCCAACCAACTCAGTAGTTGGATATCTAGAAATAGAACATGTTTTCTATTTCCAACCTGAGTTTGAGCAAGAAAATGATGCTAGTCTCTTCATAGAGGATCAAGAAGAATCAGCTGGTGACTCCCACATTAGTTTTCTAAATTACCAGGATGAACCTAAAAGTGAAGGTGAAGCAGATGAGGAATCATACGCAGTATTCACCCGATTCAAGAATCAGTCAGCCCAACAGGCTAACAAAGAGAAGATAGAGGAGCAACCCCAACCAACAATTTCAATTGCTAAGTAGAGAACCCCTCTTCCTTTCTAGTCAAAGGACCCAGTGATTTTCAAACAAGTAAGTACATCAAACATCTCTGCACCTTCTACTTCAAATCCGTAGATCAGTCCTCCCCCTCCCAAAAACCAAAAGGATGAACTCCCATCCTCTCTTCCAAGTCCATCTTAGTCATTTTCCATGATTGATCATGTCAAGAAATCCAAAATTCAAATGACTGAGTTTGAATCCCTACAAGCCAATCCTAAGCAATTAAACATTGGTGGAGAACTAGGTGCGGCCCTGTCTGAGGCAAAGATTATGGTTACCCAAACGTCAGCCCCTGCTGCTCAAATTCTATTTGAGCCTTCAAGTAGGGGTAATTACTTCTTGACCATAGAGGATGCTCATGTCCTAGCTGATGAAATTCCTATAGCTGGCAATCCAAGATTTCATCCAAACAAGGAATCAAAAAAATTGGTAGGGCACAGTACAAATCAAGAAGGATCTTCCATCTCTAATGAAGAGAAATCTAATAGAAGATCAGCTTCTGATGATGCTTGGATCCTAGAATCTGAAGGCAGCAATTCTTCCACTCATGCTAGATGCAGATCTCTATTACTTAGATTGAAGACTACTTAGGATGAAGAGATCAAACTCCTTCACACCAAAGGAAATGCTGAGCTGATGGTTTGTCAGGGGTCTAATGCTGACAATCAAAATATGTGCTAGACTGAACCAGCAGAACAACAAGCTATGGTGGTGGAACATACTATTGTACTCCAAAATTAGTAAAAGGAGTCCTTTGCCAAGAGAGCAAGGAGTTATGGTTTTCAGTTTGAAGACCACGTCCTGCCATGGGGCAAGAAGAAGAAAAACCAAAGAGGAAGATGCAAAAAATTGGTTTCTTAGTAGAGAGCTCCATTCACCCATCACTTTTTCTGGGGATAGAATGGTTTCCTATTGGTTTATCAAGATGGCATCCCCTTTTCTTTGCCTCACAAGGAGTAGCATCTGAATTACTTCAATTCTTGAAGTACCAGATAATTTCACCTATACATATGTATATTTGTATAGTCTTTTATTTCTATTTTGTTCTTTTTTTTCATTTTTTGGAGACTTTCTTTTTGGATAGCATGACTCCATAGCCCAATGGCACACTTCAAGGCACTAGATATTCTAGTTTCTACTCCCCTCAGCTGTGTTTCAAGTTTCCAACTAAAGGTAGTTCCCCAACTGGAGCTAGTTGTTGTCCCCAAAAAATACCACTCATTTTTGGGACAACCTACAAACCAAAATTTCTCTCTTCCCTTCTCAAAATTTGTTTTGAGCTTTCAAATTCCTCATTTTTAAGCTTTTTTTGTAAAGAGATTCACAGGTTCAATAGGTTAAAAAAGCTTCTACAGGTGAGTTCAGTCAAAAGAACAAGCTTCTAACACTTAGTCATTTCCAAGATTGGTTCAGCGCCTCGGTTCAATCAAAAGAGTTCAATCGGCAAATGATAAAGGACAAAGGCTTGAACCATTGAACTTTGAACCACTTTGTTTCAAAGGTTCAATAGGTTCAATGACTAAATGGGTTCAACATGCTTGGTGCAAAAGATCAAAAGGACTTAGCCAAGTAACGAAGAATGAGCCGATTGAACCATTGAACTATTGAACCAAAGTTGGTTCAATTGGTTGGCTCAATTGGTAGGTTCAAGGGGCTGCCCCAAAGCAAAAAAGGCAAGTGCCCTTATGGAGGGCAGGCAACATTGGTTCGAAGGTCAAAGAAAAGATAGAATTCTTTTAGATTTTTTCAAAGGCCCCAAAAGGAACAATTCTTTCAAACTTTTTGTCCAATGGAAATGGTAAAGTAAAAGAAGCTGAAAGAATTCTTTTGAGAAGACTTTTCTCAGAAAAATGTTAAGGCAAAATTCCTTCAGACTTTTTGTCTGAAGGAATTCTTTCAGGCTTTTTGTTCGAAGGAAAAGCCCAATAGAAAAATCCTGAGACCAAAAGCCCACCGAAGAAGCAAGAACCCACCAAAAAAGTTAAAGCCTGAAGTCCATCCAAAAGATCCCAAAGGGTAGATACCCTTGCGGGGGACACTTGATGTCAGAAAAAGGACCTTTTCCAAGGACCCAAAGGGACACCTTCCCTTCAAGACGTTCCAAAGCCTAAACAAAGACCCAAAAAGGAATGTTCAAAGACTTGGACAAAAAGGACTTCAGAGGATGAACTGAATGAACCGATTGAACCATTGAACCATTGAACTGAATGGGTCAACTGGTTCAAGGTTCAAAGGTTCAACCAAGAGCTTAGAAAGATAAAGCAATGATTGAGCAAGACACAAAATGAACCAATGAAATGATTGAACTTTGAACTAAAAGATTTCAAAGTTCAATGGTTCATAATTTCAAAAGTTTAAAGGTGGCCTCAGTCAAGAGAGAAGCAGCAAACAAGTGGTTCAACGGATGGTTCAACCAAGGAGCGAAGAAGTGATTGAACCAAGGAGTGATAGAATAAAAGAGACAGAATGAACCAATGAACCAATGAACTTTCAGTGGTTCAACAGGTTCAAGGTTCAACATGGTTCAAGCAGCTGGCGACCATTGACGACCCCTCAGACGTCAAATTTAAAATGAGGGAAAATCCATGGAAATTCAAATAGATTGCAGAACTTAAAGGAAAAACCAAGCGATTAAATGAAAAGAGATCCTGAAGATTTAAATTGATACAGGGAAGAGAAGATTAATGCAAAGGACCAGACAGTCCATACCAAAGAAAAGACATATTAGATGAAGGGACACGCCATAGTTATGGCAGTGCACTATTATCAGCATGGTCTCTCCAGACAGGACTAAAAGTGCATTAAAGATGTTGACTGTAGCATGGGCCATCCCATGGGAAAAAGTGTCAATCCTTGTGTAGTTGCTATAAGATTGTAATATCTCTCATTTGTAAAAGAGACTTGTCATTTATACTAGAGCAAAACTCTGCCCATTTTGAAAGAAGAAGACTGAGACTTTGAGCTCAGATTGTAATTTCATTTCATTTTATATAAATGAGAAAGCAAGTTTTTTGTAGACTTTGTGCTATTTTGGCTTGTGCTACTTTAGGAGATTGTTCTTATGTCTATTTCTTAGAAGCATTCTTATTTATTTAATTTGACAAGAAGAATTAGTGAAGGTAAAAAAGGGAGGTGTCCTGAAAACAATTGTGAGAAGACTTTGTGCTTTCACAATTGTTTTCAGCATGTGTTTTTCTTTTCTTTCTATGTTGAGGATTCTGGGATGACTTTCTGCCCCCGTTATCTTTTGTGATGTACTCTTTGGGCAGTTGAGGTGGAAACTTTGCATTCTATTTTATGTTGCTGGTTACTGCACTCTTTGTCACTAGTTACTTTCACTACCTGAAAGAAACTCTTGTTGTTTCCTGTAAGAATATTTTTGAAAGAAGATAAGTGCCTTCAGTGTTTCCACCAAGATTTCCTCCTTTGTCTGTGAGCATCATCTCTGAAAGAAGAGAGATGGATGGTTTATTCTACCCCCATGTGTTATTTTCTACTTATTTATATTATATATAGCTCCTACGTATCTATAGGGAACCTCCCCTTAATGAGAGGAGAGATTTGTCTCCGGTTGATGTAGTAAAGTTGCACACCTGGCTGACCAATCTTCCTACTATGATTGATCAGACCTATTTTGTTGACAGTACGCTGATTGACAAAATAATCACCCAACAAGCAAAATAGTTTATTGTCAATCTAAATATAGGTTTTCATTTGCATTTCTCCATTATCATCTCTTCTCAGTGTTTAGATGACATGAACTGTGTAATATTGGTATTAAATATAGTGGATGATAATTTCTATTTCATGCATGCATGAGGGTTCATTCTTAGTTTTCTTTCATGTATCTTATTTGCAATCTTTAATTGCAAATTTATAGTGAAATAGGTTACATGAGCAAAGAAAGTTAAAGATAACTATCATGCAATAATTTGTTTCTAAAGGAATTATTTTTCAAGGGTTTTTAGGGTTGGACATCTCAATTTGGTTTATTCAAATGGATTACTAGGTTTCAATGATGGGATGTTGAATATGAAAATAAATTGGAATTATTGTAAATAGAAGTGCTAGTATGAAACAAGTTGAAAATTACTTTTAGTTTCTTTTCACCATGATTTTCTTGTGGATTCTGACATAGTTTGGATTCTGGTTCTAAGTTAATAATTTTATTGAACATTTTTTGTCATGATAGAGTTTATAAAGAAGGCAATAAATTAGATGTGATTAATTATTTTTTGATTATTTAAGTTTTGTTGAATGCTTCCTTAGAATAATTCAGTTTCAAATGTGGAAATAATTTAAGAATGAAATTATTTTTATTTTGACTATAGAAATCAATTTGGGTTTTCAGATACAATACAATGATGAGAAATGTTTTTGGGTCATGAATAATTTTTGGTCATATGCTCAAAATTTCAATTTGTTGTCTTTTCAAATTATTGTTTATTTCAAAATGTTTGGGTGGAAATAACCAGTAGAGAATAGTAATGATGGAAGATGGGATCAAAGGTCAAATTAAAGAAGTCAGTCAAACCATAGTTGAATCTTTAGAGGGATTGGTTTCCATGCTAGACATTTTGGGCCTAGATTCTCTTTGAGTAGAAGAATGTCCATTTATTTTGATACTTGTAATCTTGATTTATAGAATGTCTTAAATTTCCTTCCTATTTAGAGAGTTATGGTGGTTTTAGAAACCATAGAGGTTATAGGGGATTTTGAGGGCCAAGAGTTGGATCCCATGCTCAATCTCAAAGAAATTCTTCACATTTTTTTGAACATCATTCTAAACATGATCCTTATTCATAGTTATAGCCACCTATTTTTAGAGAAGAACCAGTTGATCAGCCACTCCCTGCCCATTAATTTCTTGACAGTTAGTCAAAAAACTAATTAAATAGAGAGGAAGCTCATGTTAAGAAATTTAGAAACATTTCCACTCTCTCAGATACCCCTACTCCATCAAATACTAAACTTGGTGGGAATTGTAAGAGATTGAACCTTTCAGGGGCTCATAGTGAACCAATCTTGAGGTCTAAAAGGTTTATTTTGAGGAGTCAAGGATTTGGTGGTAAGAGAAAATCTATTGATATCCCTGATCATGTTGCTGAGAAGAATACTATTGGAAAAGGAAAAGAATCTGAAGCACTTAATGAGCTTAGGGGGCTTAAAAGGGTGAAGTTGGAAATTGATGATGATACATCTAAGACAAGCACTAGATTCCTACCTTTTCTTGCATCTGAAATGGAATATAATGTTTGTCTTGATTAGCAAGATAAACTTGTTATAGAGTTTTTATCAGATTCTGATGATTATTGGGAATAACTTTATTTGTTTAGAAAACTTGATACATTTTAAAACTTATCTTGGTATTTATTTTTGAAAACATGGATAAAATATATATTTTGAGATATAATTAATATATGCTTAAGTTAATAGTTTAAATTTTATTATGGTTTAAACAGAAGTAAGATTCATCAATTAATTATTTATTTTTAGAATTATTTGTGTCCTACTTTATTGTTAATAAGATGGGTCCCCACCCATTAAAATTAATATCCGAGTTCTTTCATTTAAATAGTTTGATTTAATTAAGACTTTAGAGTCTTACTTAATCTCTCCATATATTACTTATTAACTAATTGACTTTATAAGTCAATTTATTAACCTTAACTAATAATTAACTAAAGGCATTTATAACTTATTTCATAACTAAAGTTGAAGGATAAAAGCAGATCAAACTTTTATTTGAAGATAGAAGTTCAACAGGTAATGAGAACTGAAGTATTATTTTAAAGTCATTCATTCATCTCTTCTTTATCTGCAATTTTTTTGAGATAGTATAATTCTTGCAGATAGACCCAATGGTAATTTATCTAATGATTGAATAATAACTTATGCAACATAGGTATATCTAGTTATATTTTTTATCTATTACTGATTATCTAAAGTTTGCTAAGTATAATATCTTTTTATGATTGTTATTTATAGTTCTATGTGAAAAATTCAAAATATTCAATCTAAAAATGATAATCACTTTACATTGTTTATGACATTTCATTGATCTAATCAATTGTTGAGTTGTCATTTTCAAGTTTTGTATTAGAAATGTTGGAATTCTCTTTTTAGATCTATTTTACGATAAGATGATTCTCATGTTGAGACTCGCAACTCTGTTGTAAATATTTGACTTACTTTAATAACTATATTAAAGTTTTTTTAAATGTTTTTTGGTTATGACTATCTGTTAGTTTAGTTTTTAATTTAAATCTTTTATAGTTTATAATTTGTATTTTCTTTTAGTATTTCTTTAGTAGTTTCTTTAATTTAGTTTTTTTTGTTCTTTTGCTTCTTTTAATTTATGCTTTTTAGTTTAATATTATTTAGATTATCTTTTATTCTAAATATGCTTTAGTACATTGTTTTATAGCATTGTGTTATTTAGTTTCTAGGTTTTAATTTAGTTTTTAATTTATCTTTTGTTCTCTTTAGTTTTTGTGTTAGTCTTTTATGCTCAGTTTTCCTTTCTTGTTTCTTAGTTGTTGTTTGTCTTTCTTATCTTTTTCTTTTAAGTGTTTTCTTAGCACCTAGTTGGATAATGAACCATGGAAAATATAATTAAGTGTATTTTTATACACATATTTTAGAATCAGAGTTTTATTCTTCAAGAGTTTGTCTAATTAATAAATTATCTATGTCGAATAGAATAGATTATAGATTCTTATTTCAACTGATTCTTAATTAATGCAGATTCTCAATTGTGATAATGGAATAAGTTACTTTGATAACTTATTGATTATTTTTACATAATTATTATAAAACCCCTTTACATCATTAGGATCCAAAAAAGAACTTTTAGAACCCCTATGATTAGACTCGGATGATTCCAATTTGACATTCATGATAAGCAAAAGGGTTGATTCGTTAACATGATAATCTTTTCAATCAATAAATTTGGTGACTCTATTGGGAAAAGTTCTGTAGAATCTATTTTCTTGCTAATGGTTCTTATAGGTCAACAACTTCTAGTTATTCAACATATTTTTAATGCTGAAGAAGATCATACTGATATTGATTTTAATCTAACATGTTTTGCATGGTATAATCATCCTGAAGATCTCCCTCAAATTATTGAAGTAATCAATGAAGAATTAGAAATTGCTAGCTTTAAAATTGAGTGGTAAATAAAATTAATGCATGAAACTTAATGTGATATAATTAATTTTAATAGAAGGATTCAAGAAGATAAAGCATTAGCACTAGCCACTAATCCTCATCCTAAAATTTTCTATCTTTCTGATTCTTTTTATTTTGATGACTTTGTTGAGCCTATTGAAATTTCTTTGCCTAATCAGCATTCAGGTCAGAAAAATCAAATACAAGATAGTCATATCTCAAAGATAGGGTCTGTTAAAACTTCTAATGGTAGATTATATTGTTATAAATCCATCAGCTAAGAATCAATTAGAATATCAACATGATAAAGAATAATGAATACCATAAAGGAGACTGGAAGATCTCCTTCACAAGTTACAAGATAATAGGGAAATCGAAGAACTCATAGAAGGTGAAGATGAAGAAGAACTTCAACAAAAATGTCAGATAGTTGTAGCTCCCTAGATTTTTATAAATCTGATCAATTTTAGAAACTATCCAGGTAAGTTGCCTTCTCTTAAGGGACTAAACATACCAAAAATTTTGGTGCAGCTAAAAAATCTTGGGAGAATCATTTAGAAGCTTTTATATTGATTTGTGTCACTCTTGGAATAATTAATGAGAAGACTTATTTAAGATTTTTTGCATAAACATTAGAAAAAAAAGCTTATCAAGCATTTATTAGTCTACCAACAAAATTAATTGATAATTAGAATGTTGTAGAACAATGGTTAGAATTATCATTTGGAAAAGATAAACAAGATTCTTTGAAAACTTCTAGATGTAGAGCTGATAGTGAGACAAATTCAAAAAAATTATAGGACCAAACAAACACGATTGCATCATTACACTCAAAAGGTATGGGCATTAACTAAAAAATTTGAAGCTTTCAATATTACCTATATTCTCAAAGAATTTAATATAAGAGCAGATAAACTTGTAGTTTATGCCTCTAATTCCACTTTTAGTGAAATTGAACCTACTATTAATTTCTCTTTGATTGAATTATTTCATCCTAAAATCCTTGATTTAAAAGAGAGTTGGTCGGTTTTCAATTGTGATGAACATATAGATTCATTTCTCAAAGGTAACTATTTCGACCAAGATGATTATATAATTAATTATGGTGATTATTTACAGTTAGGTATTAACAAATTTCTTGCTGATTTAGTAAGTTTAGAATCTATGTTTTTTCTTAATGATCAACCCAAGGTTGCTAGAACTAAGGAACCATCAAGAAGAATCATAGGTGAAACCTTACCCATAAATTTAAGAACTGAAGATAGTCATAAATATGTTTATCTAGGGATACAAGTAACTGAAAATGAAAAAATTAAATTCATTAAACTTTTCAAAGAGTTTATTGATATATTTGCTTGGTCTTATAAAGATCTTAAAGATTACAATACAAATTTTATTAAACATGATATTTTGATTAAACCAAATATTAAGCTTGTAAGATAGAAAATATGAAGGATTAGCCCTTTGTTAGATGACACCATTAATAAAGAGCTAGACAAAATGATTGATGTTGGTGTCATTTTTTCTATAACATATTCTGAGTGGGTGGTTAATTTAGTGCCTGTAAGGAAGAAAAATACATATATTAGACTTTGTGTTGATTTTAAAGACTATTTCTAAAAGGGTTCACAAATCTTGGTATATAAAAGGCATTCAACAAGTTTGATTTTAGTTTAGAATGTTGGTTTAAAAGACCATCTAATTTGATTGTAAACTTTGACCTAGGATTTGAACAAGTTCACTTTAGAATGTTGGTTTGGTTTGAAGTTGTGCAAACTTTGAATTGAAAGTTGGATTTAAACAATGTTTGATTGACATGGGTTTTGATCATTTGAATTTAATTAAACTTGATTTGACTTGGAAAGTTGATTGAATTTGAACTATGGAGGAAGAGTTGACTTGTATTTCACTTTTTAAAAAGGCCTAATTTAGAATTAAAATTTGGCTTTGAATTGGTATTGGAATATAGAATTTGAATTTGGCTTTTGAATTAGAATTGGTTTTGAATTAGATGGCATAATGAAAATGGCTTAAACAAGAATTTGAATTTTGGTTTTGGATCGGTTTTAAATTGGCAATTCAAATTAGGACTAGGCATAGGTTCAATTTATTTATTTATTTTTCCAAGTATAGATCAGATATTACATCAGGTTATAGGATCTGAAATGATGTCTTTATTAGATAGATTTTTAGGTTATAATCAAATTATTATGAACCCTGAGGATAGGCATGAAACTATTTTTACCACATGTAGAGGAACTTTTTCTTATAATCGAATACCTTTTAGATTAATAAATGTTGGAGCCACTTTTTAGAGGGTTATACACATAGTTTTTGATGATTTAATAGGTGTAATCATTCAAGTTTATTTAGATGATCTTACTATTCATTCCAAAAAGAGAAAAAAATATTTAGATCATCTTCATGAAATTTTTAAAAGATGTAGAAAGTTTAGAATTTATCTAAATCTAAAGAAGTCTATTTTTGGTGTAACCAAAGGTAAATTATTGGGTCATATAATATCTAAGGATGGTATTTCAATTGATCTAGAATGAATTAAAGCAATAAAGGAACTAACACCTCTAAAATATCAGTCAAGTTTAAGGTCTTTTTTGGTTAAATCAATTTTGTTAGAAAATTCATTTTTTATTTTGTTGATATGACTAAACCTTTATAGTTTTTATTAAAGAAAGATAATATTTATATTTGGGATGAAAATATTGATTTAGCTTTTAATTCACTAAAAAATGCTGTTGCTAGTGCACATGTCCTTGCTAAACTTAATTTAAATAAAGTATTAATCATTTATGTTAATGCCATATAAAAGGTTATAGGAGTTGTAATTACTCAAGAGTTTGAAAATAATGAAGAAAAACTTATTGGTTACATGAGCCAATCTTTGAAAGATACCGAAACTAGGTACCCTTTGGTTGAAAAAATTATCTTTTCTTTTGTTTCTTCATTAATCAAATTTAGATATTTGTTGATGGGAAACAAAAATTTTGTGTAATCTAATGTACCTATTTTGTCATATCTTTTAAAGAAACTAATTATTCAAGAGAGGCTCGCTAAGTGGATTCTTCGTATTCAATAATTTGATCTTGAATTTGAAACATGAAAAACTATCAAAGGAAATGAATTGGTGAAACACTTAGCTAAAAATACACCTTCAAATATCAATGTCTTAGTCCTCTCTATCAATAAAAAATTAAATACAAAACCTTATTTTAAAATAATGAAGGTTTCTGAATTTATTGAAAAATTTAAGCATAGACATGAAATAAATGATTGGGATTGTCTACTGGTTGAAGATGATTGGTACCATGACTTAGTTCATTATTTTCAAAATCAATCATGTCAAAACAATTTTAACAAGAAAGAAAGACGTCCATTATGGTTAAAAGCATTAAAATTTTATTTTCTAGAAAAAAATTATTTTACCTTAATCATGATGGTGTTTTACTATGGTGTCTTAGTCATGATCAAACATAGAAGGTGCTTAGAGGTTGTCACGAAGGAAGATGTGGTGGACATTATGCTGCAAAGATAACAGCTTATAAAATTTTAAGAGTTGGTTATTATTGGCCCACTTTATTTTAGGATGCTTATAAATTAGTATGTTCATGTATGCCTTATCAACTCTTTGTTGGCAGGGATAGATTATCAGCAATGCTTTTAAATCTGATTATTTTTTAAAAAGATTTTACTAAGTGGGGCATCAATTTTATTTTAGACATTCATCCACCATCATCTTTAGGTCATAGATATATCTTGATAGCCACATATTACTTTACTAAATAGCTTGAAGCTAAAGCTCTTAAAAATTTAGTCACGGGTGAAGTGATTTCATTTTTAGAAAATCAAATTTTTTCTAGATTTGGAGTCCCATACAAAATTATTTCTGATAATGGACCATAGTTTGTTTCAAGTGAATTTTTAGAATTTTTAAGAAAATATTCTATCATTTCTAGTCATTCATCAAAATATTATCCACAAGATAATAGACAAGCTGAGTCCACTAATAAAAATTTGATTTTTATAATGAAAAAGTTAGTTTGTGATAATAAAAGAAATTGGCATCTTAAAATCTTTGAAGTTTTATGGGCTAATAGAACTATTGTTAAAGTAGTAACTAGTTATTCTCCTTTTATGTTAGCATATGGATTCGAAGCTACTTTACCTATAGAACTCTAGATTTTTTCAGTGAAAACTACCTTGTAATACATAAAAGAAGATATAAATTTAATTGAGCAAAGATTACATGACTTGATAGCAATTGATAAATCTAATATAACTGCACTTCAAAAATTAGAAAAGGCTAAGCAAAAGCTAAAGAATTCTTTTGATAAAAGGGTGTCTAATAAGAAGTTTAATGTTGGAGATTTAGTATTATATTAGGATAAAGCTCATAAAGACCTAGGGAAATACCATAAACTTGATACATTATGGCTTGGACCCTATAGAATTGCTACAATACTTGGTAATAATATTTTTCATCTAAAAGACCTTGAAGGTAATTGGCTACGTTATTCAGTAAATGGTCACCATCTCAAGTTGTTTTATGATTAGTGTTTTTGGTTCATTTTTCTTGTTTGTGTTTATATTTTATTTTTTGCTTTTGTTCCTCTTTCTTCATTGTTTGTTGGTTGTTATTTTTTTGCTTGCTACTCTTGCTTTGTTTTGATTGGACTAGTGAAAGGTTTGAAATGAAAAGGATCAAATTTGAAGGAAGGATATGAGAAACTATAGAAATACTGTAACTTTCATTTTGATAAATATTCTTGTAAACTTAGAATCATAGTAAATGATAATATGATTGTTTTATACTTGGTTGTGAGAAGGTTAATTTATCATCATATTTTGTTTTTAAGGCATTTATAAATTACTTGAACATCCAGCCTAAACTTCCTTGTTAATTATTTTTCTTTCTTTGTTCCATGCTAGCTGAAAATTCTATCCCTATCTAAATTCATCCTTTTAGGGGTTCACGCTTAGCTACTAGAGAAATGATTTTTCCAGATCACGGTCTCAAGTCAAATTTGTATTTTATATATAGATAAATTTGTTGTTAATTAAATTTATTTCACAAAATTGACTAGCAAGGTCATTAAGGTTGTGCCTATTTTCTATACACCTCCAAAATTCAAAATCATACTTTCTGCCATAGTGATGACTTGGTCATAAAATCTAAAACTATGTTGGATACCCTTATTTATTAAAAATATTAATAGATGCATTTTGATTATGAAATCTTATGATTGATTGATGATTTTGTTTTTGTTTCAGTCGTTTCGAAAAGCAAAATGGATGAATGAATAAAACATGCATATATTATTATACTCATGATTAGTTATAGTTTAGTTGGCAATTTTAGTTCATATGCATTTGATTTATTTCAATGATATGTTTGGAAGTATTGCATTGTATTTCTGATATAGTTGTTACAACTTTTGATATAATTTCATATCAGTTATGGTCATAAGATTTAGTTTTTATTTATAGATCAGATATGGCTTGTTCATCTTGATAGTTTAATGGAAATTGTTTTGGAACAACAATAATTGATCAGGTTATATCAAGGAATTTGCATTGTGATGTGTTTTTCTTGATCAAATAAATCTATCTCATTCAGTTTTAAATGTATGATTATCATTTTGGCATTTTAAAATAGTTTAGGAATCAAGGAATATTTTCATCAAATGATTATAGCTTTCCTATAAGAATGATATTGTATTCATCCTTACATGCATAAAATAATGAGTTTGCTAAAGAAATGATGGTTCATTATAATATTTTGTCTAGGTTCACTAATCTTGGCCTTTTATTAATGGCATGGGCATTGTCATGGCTTGTTTCTAAATACATATAGAGTAAATATTTCTATGATCCTCTGTTTATGATTATGAATTAAAGGGACCATGGTATATGGTTTAGTGTCTACGATGCATAATGTTTGAATGATATATGCACTTAATTCTATCCTCACGAGATGAGTTGGCATGTATACTTGGAATAAGGTTGATGTCAACAGGATTGCAGGGGTGACTTGGAAAATTTTGGTATCGAAGCCTATGCAAGTTGGCATTGTAATTTAGTGTTTCTAGATGCTTCAGATCATGTAAATCTTAGTGGTAAGGTGTGCATTAATAGAAAATTTATCTCTTCAAAGCACATTATTTATCATGGAATTTTGTAAAAAAAATTGGTGAATGCTAACTTTGATAGTTTTGCGAAATAGGTTAATGAACTACTACTTTGAGAAGAATTAGTAAGGACCAATGAGAAGTGAGTACATATCTCAGAGAAGTTATGAGGTGAGGTTAGCAAATAAAATTTAGTTTTCTAGAGTCAATTGTCATTTTGGAAAGCTTTGGTAGAATCAAAATTTTGGTTCAATAGAAATTGTAGAAAGAAGAGTGAGCAAAGAGATTTGAACAAGGTTTTGAATTTGATTTTAGGCATGGAGGTTTGGTTTTCATTTGGAGGCCTAAGAAGTTGTTGCATTCGAGTGTTTTCTATATTCAGTGGAAATATGGTAAATATGCATGCAATCAACATTTCTTAAAAATGGGAGTTTGTGGTTTAAAAAGATTTGATAATTTCTTTTCAAGTTCTGTATAGATTGGTAATTGGGGTATTCGAAATAATGAATGTTTTTCTTGGTCACGGATTGCAATAAGGTTATTGTATTCTGGTCTTGAATTCTTTGTTTTTGTTTGGTGAAATTTTGATGAAGCCTATTCATTCTCTTGGTTGGGTGATACCTTGTATTTGTAATAATTTAGATATGAGTTTTTATAAATTATGTTATTTAATGTCTAAATATTTGAGGTTCAAAATAAGTATGCAGGGTTTGTATTGTATATTTCTCAAAAGTTTGGAGATTCATGTGGTAGTCAAGACTTGTCCTAAGTAGAATAGTTTATTGTCATTCGAAATACAGGGTTTCATCTACATTTCTACATTACCATCTCTTCTCAGTTTTTAGATTGACGTGGATTGTGTAATATTGGTATTAAACATAGTGGATGATAAGTTTTGTTTCATGCATGCATAAGGGTTCGTTCTTAGTTTTCTTGCATATATCGTATTTACAATATTTGATTAAAAATTTATAGTGAAATAGGTTGCATGAGCAAAGAAATTTAAAGATAGTTGGCATGAAATAAGTTGTTATTAAATGAATTATTTGTCAAGGGTTTTTAGGTTTGGACATCTCAATTTGGTTTATTCACATGGATTATTAGGTTTTAGTGTTGGGATGTTGAATATGAAAATAAATTAGAATTATTATAGACAAAAATACTAGTATGAAACAAGTTGAAAGTTACTTTTAGCTTCTTTTCACCATGATTTGCTTGTGGATTCTGACATAATTTGAATTTTGGTTCTGAATTGAGAATTTTATTGAAAATTTTTGGTCATGATAAAGTTTGTAAAGATGGCATTAAATTAGATGTGATTAATTGTTTCCTCAATTTTATAAGTTTTATTGAATGCTTCCTTGGAATAATTCAGTTTCAAAGGTGGAAATAATTTAAGAATGAAATTGGTTTTATTTTGAATATGGAAATCAGTTTGGGTTTTTAGATACAATACAGTGATGAGAAATTTTTTTGGGTCATAACTATTTTTTGGTCATAAGCTTAAAATTTTAATTTGGTGTCTTTTAAGATTATTTTTTACTTCAAAATGTCTAGATGGGAACAACCAATAGAGAATAGTAATGATGGAGGATGGGGTCAAAGGTCAAACTAAAGAAGCTAGTCAAACAATAGTCGAAGCTCTAGTGGGGTTGGTTTTTGTGCTAGATGTTTTGGGCCTAGATTCCCTTAGGGTACAAGAATGTCCATTCATTTTGATGCTTCAAATCATGATTTCTAGAATGTCTTGAATTCCCTTCTTATTTAGAGAGGTTATAGTGGTTTTATAAATCATAGAGGTCATAGGGTATTTTGAGGGCAAAGAGTTGGAGCCCTTACTCAATATTGAAGCAGTTCTTCACATTTTCTTGAACATGATCCTTACTTGTAGTTATAGACATCTATTTTTAGAGAACCAATTGACCAGCCACTCTCTGCCCATAAATTTCTTGATAGTTAGCTGAAAAACCAATTAAATAGAGAGGAAGCTCATGCTAAGAACTTTAGAAACATTGCCACTCTCTCAGATACCCTGCTCCATCAAATACTGAACTTGGTAAGAAGTGTAATAGATTAAACATTTCATGGGCTCATAGTGAACAAATCTTAAGGTCTGAAAGGTTGAATTTGAGGGGTCAAGAATTTGGCAATAAGAGGAAATCTATTGATATCCCTAATCATGTTGATGAGAAGAACACTGCTGGAAATGGAAAAAAATTTGAAGCACTTAATGAGATTGGGAAGCTTTAAAAGGTGAAGCTAGAAATTGATGATGATACATCCAAGACAGGCACTAAATTGATGCCTTTTTCTACATCTAAAATGGAATATAATATTTGTCTTGATCAACAAGAAAAATCTGTTATAGAGGTTTTATCAAATTCAGATGATTATTAGAAATAACTTTATTTTTTAGAAAACTTGATGTAGTTTCTTATCTTGGTATTTATTTTTGAAAACATGGATAAAATAGATATTTTGAGATATAATTAATATATGCTTAAGTTTATAGTTTAAATTATATTATGGTTTAAACAAGAGTAAGATTCATCAATTTATTATTTATTTTTATAATTATTTATGTATCCTACTTTATTATTAATAAGATGGGTCCCCACTCGTTAAGATTAGTACTCTGGTTCTTTCTTTTCAATAGTTTAATTTACTTAATACTTTAGAGTCTTAATTAATCTCTTCATATATTATTTATTAACTAATGGACTTTATAAGTCAATTTGTTAACCTTAACTAATAACTAACTAAAGTCAGTTATAACTTATTTCATAACTAAAATTGAAGGATAAAAGGATATCAAACTTTCATTTGAAGATAGAAGTTCAACAGGTAATGAGGACTAAAGTATTATTCTAAAGTCATTCATTCATCTCTTCTTTCTATGTAATTTCTTTGAGATAG
The DNA here is from genome assembly GCA_037957365.1 of Torreya grandis. Taxonomy (NCBI): domain Eukaryota; kingdom Viridiplantae; phylum Streptophyta; class Pinopsida; order Cupressales; family Taxaceae; genus Torreya; species Torreya grandis. The sequence continues at coordinate 1,445,848 of JARHVA010004124.1, forward strand.
TACAACTTTTACAGATAGACCCAATGGTACTTTATCTGATGATTGAGTAATAACTTATGCAACATAGGTATATCTAGTTGTATTTGTCATCTATTAATAATTATCTAAAATTTTCTAAGTCTAATATCTTTTGATGACTATTATTTACAGTCTTATGTGTAAAATTTAAAATATTCACCCTGAAAATGATGATCACATCTCATTGTTTGTGACATTTTATTGATCTAATCAATTGTTGAGTTGTCCTTTTCAAGTTTTGTATTGGAAATGTTGGATTCTCATTTTAGATCTATTTTATGAAAAGATGATTCACATGTTGAGACTTGCAACTCTGTTTTAAATATTTGACTTAATTTAATAGATAGATTTATGTTTTCTTAAATGTCTTTTGGTTATGATTATCTTTATGTTCTAGTTTAGTATTTTAAGAAGTTTATTAATAGTAAGTTAGCACTATATGTTAGTTTAGTTTTTACTTTAAATCTTTTATAGTTTATAATTTATATTTTTTTAAGTATTTCTTTAGTAGTTGCTTTAATTTAGTTTTTTTTGTTCTTTTGCTTCTTTTAATTTATACTTTTTAGTTTAATATTATTTAGATTATCTTTTATTCTAAATATGCTTTAGTACATTATTTTATAGAATTATGTTCCTCAGTTTCTAGGTTTTAATTTAGTTTTACTTTATCTCTTGTTCGGTTTAGTTTTTGTGTTAGTTTTTTATGTTTAGTTTTCTTTTCTTATTTCTTTCTTAGTTACTGTTTGTCTTTCTTATCTTTTTATGTTAAGTGTTTTCTTAGTTCTTAGTTGGATAATGAACCATGGAAAATATAATTAAGTGTATTTAAATACACATTTTAGAATCAGATTTATATTCTTCAAGAGTTTGTCTAATTAATAGGTTATCTCTATCGGATAGAATAGATTACAGATTCTTATTTTAATTGATTCTTAATTAATATAGATTCTCAATTGTGATAATGGAATAAGTTACTTTGATAACTTATTGATTATTTTCTCATAATTATTATAAAAATCTTTTGCGTCTTTAAGATCCAAAAATGAACCTTTATAACCCCTAAGATTAGACTAGTATGATTCTAATTTGACCTTCGTGATAGGCGAAAGGGTTGATTTGTTGATGTGACAATATTTTATATCCACAGAGTTATTGCATCAGAGTAGTGCCTTTTAATCCCATGCTTCTCACAATATTCTATGAACTCATTAGAGGTGAATTCTCCACCTTTATCAGATCTCAGACATTTAATCTTCCTTCCCATTTCATTTTAAACCATGGCTCTAAAGATCTTAAATCTCTCAAAGGCTTGAGATTTGTCCTTCAAAAAGGTTACCCATGTTATCCTTGAGTAATCATCTATAAACAATATGAAGTAATGAACTCCTTTAGATCATGTTCTTTTGGTAGGACCACAAAGGTTCGTATGAACTAATTGTAGAGGCTTTGTAGTTGCATATTCTTTTATTTGAAACTTGACCCTTGTTTGCTTGCATAATTGACATTCTTTGCATGTAGTATATATGGGTTTGTTTATCTTGGGAATATGTCTTACACACTTATTTAAACTCACTTTGACTAAATTATCAAAATTGGCATGACCCATTCTCTTATGCCACAACTAGCTTTCATCAACCTTTCTTATGAGACAACTATTACCATTTACCTCAACAAGATTGTATATATTACTCTCGATCCTTCTCCCTTAAGTGACTATTTTTACAGATCTCCTTAGCTTGTAGCCTTCAGCATCAAATATGACTTTATATCCATTGTCACACATGTGGATGACACTTAGTAGATTATGGTTCAATCCTTCAACATAAAGGACATCATGTGTAGGAAGCTTATCATCTATGTGAAAGGTTATTTTGCCTTTGATTTTAATTATTGTCTTGTCTCCCAAACTGACGGTTCATTCCTTGCACTTGCTCAACTTGGTGAACTTGTTCTTGTCACCAGTCATATGTTTTGATCACCCATTATCTATCACCTACAAGTTTTGTTCTTTTACATGGAGTGTTGTTTGAGCAATCAATGATTAATTTTTCACTTTTCACATTTCATTGGGTCTCTTATATGTCATTTTATTTTATTTATCAATAATTTGTGAACCTTTGTTTTCATTAGGAGACTTGCCTTTCTTTACATTGTATATTTTTAACATTGCAAAGTTAGTCCTACAATGCCTAGCTATGTGACCAAAATTATTGTAATTATAACACATGGTACTTGAATCTAATAGAAGAGCAAATGAGTTTCTACTTACAAAATTAGTTCTCCTCGTAGGTACAACTCTACATTCAATAGCCTTATGACCAAACTGATTACAGTTATAACAATAACCATAAAAAGATGAAGAACTGGTCATAATATTTTTTGGTGCAGTATATTGATCTTTCATATGCTTTTGGTTCTTCAAGTCTACCACTTTAGTATATCCTTTCGCATCTTTGATTTTTGTATTTTTCCTTTCAATAAACTTCTTTTCAAAATTTATTCTCCTCACCTTATCTTTGTTTGGATCATTCTCAGTGTCTTTGTTGACCTTCTCTATCTTTGCTTCTGCTTCTCCTTCTATCTTGAAATTATCATATAGATTAGTTGATGTACTAGTTGAGGAATATTTTCCTTTCTCATATCCAAGACTTGATTTTTCATTTGAGTGATTTTAAGCAATGATTAATTCATTAAGAATGTCTGATCCTTTTTTCAAATTTAGACTTTTATCTAATTGGCCTTTTGCCTTCTAAGGTTCTTTCCTCAAGGCTACTATTTCTACCTCAAGCTTCATGCATTCCTTAGATTTGGATTGAATTTCTATCTTGACTACTTCTATTCTTCTAGTCTCCTCAAATTGAGTTTTTAGACTCACTATCATTTGATCAGATTTCTCAATTTCCTTTTGCCCAAGTTTTTTCTATTTTGAGTTCTCTTTTCTTAGTTTCTTAATATATTCTAGAGCACAAACAAGTTCACCTTCCTCTTCTTCATCCCAATATTCATCTTTGTCTTGCTCTTCATATATGGAAGTGGGTTTTTTTGTCATGAACATGAATTCATTTCCCTTAGCTACAAAATCACAGTCATGATCATCATCTAAGTTGCCACTATCACTATTTTTCATTGAGTCACTATCTTCTTTTGTGTATAAATAGTTCTTACTCTTGAAGAAGTTCTTCCATTTTGCATTGTGGGGTTTCACATTTTTTCTCCTCTCTACTTGTTCATAATTGTCCCTTTTATTATAAGGACATTTGGAAGCAAAGTGTCCTACCTTACCACAATTAAATAATTTGAATGGTAACTTACCTTTATATTTTCTTAATCCTCTCTTTAGTTTTCTAACAAAGTTAGCTTCTTCTCCATTAGTCTCCTTAGATTCAAACGTAGATGTTTCTTCTTTTACTTGCTTTCCTACTTTGAATGCAACTTCTCTTTTAAAAGTGGAAGTCTTTCCCATTCTCATCTCATAGGCTATGAATGTGCCATGCAACTCATCAATAGTGAGTTTATCCAAATATATTGCTTCCTCTATTGTAGATATTTTTGAATCATATCTTGATGGAAAAGATCATAATATCTTCTTGACTATGGTTGACTCTTCCATTTCTTCACCAAGACCTTTGATTACATTCACTATTTCATCTACCCTAAGGAGGTAGTCAGCAATATTTTCCTTTTCATTAATCTTAAGACTCTCAAATTTCCCTTTGTATGTTTGTAGATTGGCTTGTTTCACCTTGTCATCTCTTTCATAGATTCTCTTTAATTTGTTCTAGATGTCTTTTGCACTCTAACATTGCATAAATTTGATGAACTCTAAATTTGACAAACCAAAAAGAATAGTATTCTTTGCCTTAGCATTGTTCTCATATGCCTTCTTGGCAACCTGATTAGTAGGAGGTATAGTAGGAGTTGTATATGCATTTGCCATAGACATCTATAAATCAAACCCTATTGAGGATATATATGTTTCCATTCGTATACTAAAAAAAACATAGTTAGATCCATCAAAGAGAGGTGATTTGTTTGAGGAGGATCCTTCTTGACTAGACAATGTGCTCACTATTCTAAGATCTACCTGAGTTAATTAAGTTTCTTTCTAGGAACCCTTAACTCTGATACCAATTGTTGAACACAACTTTCTACTGAGAGGGGGGGTGAATCATTAGATTAGCTAAAACTAGTTTATTAAATCTTTTAGATAGGATACAAATGCATATGTATATTAAATAATAGATACATAGATCATTCACACACATAAAAACAAATTACACTAGATTTATACATGGAAAACCTAAAAGAAAAAACCATGGTGAAAATAGCTGCTAGAATCTACTTTTCTAATCCAACCTCACAGTTAAATATCTCACTGGCAAAACCACACTAGTTGCATTCAAGAGCACCCACTCTAAGTAAGCAACCACTCCTTATCTGAACACCAATTCAGTCTGTCTAATGGCACCAACCAATCAAAATTATGAAGCTACAACTTTAGAATACAAAAGAATCAAACTATATTTCTTTATTACAAGTCTTATCTATAATTTCTCATACTATGCACCTTATCTCTAAGTGCATCTCTTCAACTCTACCTCTATCTTACTTTATGTCTGTATGTATATCTATTTGACACTCTTTGTCTTGCTCTCTATACTCTCTTCATCTTCTTTATATTTTCTTGGTTTATGTCTACATCTTCTATCTGACACCCTTCATATTCCTCTTATGTTTGCCTTTGGTAATCGTAATGATAATTACAAATAGTGTAAACCACCCATTTATCTTTTTTGTGAAGATAATATATATGACAAGGATTTTTCTTTAGGGTTATCCACCATATAATGTTCACACTCAGACTTCCCTATTCTGGTTCCAGTTCTAGATTTTTATTTAATGTGACTTGACATGTACGCTTTCTACATCTCATTTTAAGGGAACCCATCACTCTTTCTTATTAACTATGGCAATCATTTTTGACAAATCTTAAATGTGCATATCTTATAATCACAAACTGATCAGTTGAATCGATCAATCTTGGGTTCTATGTCAATGCATTGAGCTAACCATTTATCTAGTCATGTCGTTAAATGAGGATCATTTATCTTATCTTTGGCACCATTCATAGTCTATATTATAACATCAGATCTTTGATATGCATTAATTCAACTTTTGAAATGCATCCATCGATCTCTTTATCCAAAGTCTCATAAGTTATTGGATCTTCAAAATAACATGCATTTCATCTTCCTCTTTCATTAACTGTCAAGCTCCTTTTTTCATCTTGTTATCTCCTATATAATTGGGTTGCTTTCACTCCTTTCTATTATCTAATATATGCTTGATCTTTATCTCTCTATTATGCCATTAACTATAGGTCACTTTGCTTCACTGACTCCACTTTACTTCATTGGATCTTTCTTATCAAGCTTCCAAGTGTCATCCAATTTTAGAAGATACATTATTTTTATCATATCTTGATCATTATCCTTCAGTGTGTTGACTTCATCTCATTTTCTTTAACATCTATGTATTGCTTTCGCTCCTTTGATCTCTTTAGACTTGCTCAACCTTTATCTTGCCTTGATCCTTTAGCACTTATGAAAGTGCCCTACACTTATTTAGAATTATCCTTCAGATACTTTGTAATGGTACTTCAAGGCTTCTCAAGGTGCCCTTCAGAACCTTTTGTTATAGCCTTTTTGTCTAAGGGGCTTCGGGACAATTTCCCTGATAAAATGCCAAGTGCTCTTTTTCCTTTGACTTTTTCTTTCAGTATTTTTTCAATGTACCTTTCAGGGCTTTTCAAAATGCCCTTTGAAAACTTTACAATATACCCTTCGACACCTTTGTTTTGGACCTTGTACTTTTGGATAATTTTCCCAATGAGATGTCAAGTGCCCTTCAGGAACTTTGAATCTGCCTTCAATTCTTCACTCATATTTTTTAGAATTTTTTTATTGGGACACATACCCTTTGGAGTATATCCTTCAAAAAAATTGTTATGAACTTTGTGTCAAGGGGACTTAGACAAAAATCCTGAAAGAAATCATCAGGATTTATTTCCTTTAAAAACTTTGTTGTAGACATTTTGTCCAACAAGGTCTAAACCATTTTCCTAAAAGAATTCCAAATCTTGTCAAATCAACTTATTTCCTTTAGAAAATTTGTTGTGGACATTTTTACAGATAAGGTCCAGACCATTTTCTTGAAATAATTCCTAAGATTGCAAAATTGACTAAGTGAGGAGACCAAAATTTTTCCTGAAGCACTCTTTCTAAACAAATGCAAATTTGTAAAAATGACTAAGTGTTCAAACACTATTCTTGGAATTTAAGGTACACACACAACTCCATGAGGTCTCGACAACTTAACCATTCAGTTCAACACCTTTGTCATTAATGCATAATAGCACATGTTGCCTTTAACATCAATGATAATCATTCATACATCAATAACTATGTCCAACAACTAAGAGTTTTATTAAGATTGATATTCACTTTAAATAATATGATACTTTCCACTTTAGACAAAATATCATATCTGATCTTCCATGCCAAAAATAAATGATCATATATTTTATTTTCTTAAAATGTTGGTTGAATTCTTCTTATCTCTTTGAATCTCTAATATTATTAATCCAAAGCTATAATGGCAAAAACAAGTATTCATTTCTATTCATAAGGTGATATGAGAGGAAAATAAAAATCACAAATTTAATTTAGGAAGCCCCTCTTTCATTTCTAAAGGAAAAGTTGCTCTAGGGGATGATGGTAGCAAGGGTGTCAAATATTCACTCCAAAAACTCCATACCAAAATCACATTCCAAAATCTCCTTTACAGAGAAATTTTTGAGGACTTCGAGAGGTTAAGTAATTTTCTCAATTTTAACAAATTTATGGTTTATGATGGTAGGACTCCTGAGACTCAAAAATCTAGAGAGGACTCTTTCCACAAAGACAATGAGGAGGATACCTGGCTTTCTAAGGAAATCATAAAAGAATATTCTCATGTGGATCTCAAAAGGAAGAAGTCGGATAATGAGGAGAAATTCATTAGTAGTCACACTAGAGGCAAATGTCACAAAAATGTAAATACAGTGACCAAGCAATTGGTCACTTACTATAAGTCAAAATAACTTTGTTATTTCCCATTTTGGGTTGGGTCCTTTTTGATTTATCAGCTGACTATTGGCTGAAGTTTAGTGGAAGTTAGGTTGGTCATCAGGGTGTTCACCCTTATCTCATTTGGGATTTGTTGCTTTCTCTCACTTTTCTGTCTATTCTCTTTTGTACTAGGTCTAGGTCCCTTCAACACATCTTTACCTATCAAATAAATAAAAAAGGCGATATGAGATGGTTGAAAATATTTGAATTAATTTACAATCTCTTAATATTGATTTATTAATTACGGATAATTAATTAAGTATTAAGTTAATAATTTTTATTAATTAATTAATCATTTATTATTTTTTGAGATAAGCCGAAATTCACTTTTTCCCATTTAACTTTAAATTATATTATTAATGGATTTTATTTTTGCTACATTTCAATGAAGTTAATTTCATATTCATAATCTCCCTGAAATATTAGATTTTGTTTCAATTAACATGATGAATTCATAAAATCTCAATCTCAAACATGTTTTTTTTACTTTAATGTATATACACATACAAATTAAAGTGGGGCATTATGTAAACACCTAATTTTGGTAAAATTATTATAATTGCAATGATTTTATCATGCTTTCATACATTTGGGTCATTGGCTTACATTAAACTCTTATGGGCACACTTTTCCTTCACATTGGATCCTTCATAGTCTTTCATTGTCATGATTTTCTCATAAACACCTTTAGATCTATCATTTTTTTGCCTTAGGATACTCAAACACACTCTTAAAACTCACTGGTTTTTAATTCTAGTGTTGTTTTCACCTTAACCAAATTCGTATGATCTAAAATTTGTCTTGAATAGTATCATGTTGTACCATTATGGTCATGTTGGTTTTAGGTCCTTTGTTCCATCATGTCATGTTTTTACGTGCCTTGATTTTTAGTTTTCATGTTTTTTTATGGTTAATTTACAAAGTAATGTGTCTTAATTTGAATTTAAATGAGCCTATATGTACATATGTACCCTAAGAAATAAATATGATTAGATATTAAGCATATTGATCATACCATTACACAATTATTTTTGAGTTATTTAACTATCAAAGATATTGATCATACATATCACACACTTTTTCTTTCATTATTCCCTTACTCCACACTCTTTTTTTAATGCTTGTTCTTGTATACTCATACCAAAATAAGGATTTCATTAGTGAAAGAGTGCATAGTTTTATATCATGAACCCACAACTCATTGGGATAAGGGTGGGAATGAAACATACACATGGTTTATTTGTTAGCATGCATAAGCATTAAGTAACAAATTATACACCTATTGTAATGACAAGATGGGGGTTTATTGAGGTAGATACATCAACCAACACATCTTTTTTTTATGACTTTTTAATGTGGACATGAGCTAAAGATAAATAAAAGGAATTCTTATATCTTTACTCATATATATGCTTATCTGAGAGATATTTCTAGGCATCTGATGTTTATTAAGGTTTCCAAAACATTTAAAGTTGCATGGATCTATAACTATAGAATGGGTTAGATAAATGGTGAGTGATGAAAAATAAATGGTAAATATGTATTTTAGAAATAAATTTTAAATAGTGTCAAAAAAATTACTAGCATTCAAATAATTGTACATAAAATATCAAATATAGTTATGCCTTGACCTCATTATGTAGGACTTAATAGAACTAAATTTATTATTAAAATTTTCTTGCAAACTATACTCACTCTTCCACCTCAAGAAGCATAATGAATACCTTACATTGTTGAATCTACCTCTAACATCACAGTCAAACTTTAGAAAATTATGGAATATACATTTGCCACATATCTCAATTGGGAAGAACAACTTATTTTCCAATTGTGATGAGTGTATAGAGATTTAAAAAAATGTAGATACACCACATGCCAAAAAATACTATCAAAACTTATTGACTTACAAAAAAATAGCAAAATGAATACATTACAAGTTATTATGCACATTATTATTCACACATAATGTAATCATTGGAACACCCTAATAGATAATTGAGCATTGTGCATAATAATATGGACAAGATGAAAAATTTCATACCAAGGATGGGTAAAAAATCATATTCATCAAGTAATGTTATGAACCACCCAAATAGTTTGACTATTATGCTAACATATTGAAAAATGACTGGGGGTTTTGACCATTTTTACTTTTCATTTGTTTAACGCTGAGCAAAATTCACACTCACATCATTAGATTCATGTCTCAATAATATAAAATAACCCATGATTGATATTTATGTTTTTTTATTTTATAATATTGTATCCTCCAAACAATCATTATATGTTGTATTATTATAAAATAAATTGTAAGAAAATTACAAGGGGTACAAGGAAAAAAGTGTGCATTTTTAAATCGATTAGTGTTGATGGTATAGCCACTTCATTCATATGACAACCATTAGTCCTTTATTTTCAAGTGGATAATGCTTCAAATGACACAAAAAAGTATACCTTATTTTCATTTAAGTCCATGTTGACATAAAATATGGTTTTCAACATTGTGTATGTAAGCTTCCTTTCAATGGAACATACCAATGAGGATAAAGATGGTGTTTTTGGGAAATTTTCACTTGTGATATGTAAAATAAAAAAATTATCTTTTCCACATACTATGGACACTTATATAACGTGCCAAGAGGGGTCAATTACATTCACTCCATACCTTACTGAGGAAGTTCATGACTTTAAGTCCTCTTTGAAGCCAACTTATTTGATGAAAACCAAAATATAGTGGGTAATATGAAACCTAATATATTAAAGTTTCATGTTATAGATACATATATGTGATGAAATATAAATCAATAATCAAGGATGTCATATGGTGTAGTCACATCCAAAGATAATGTAAATTTAATGATGGTAAACTAGACATGCTTAGAGGGTGGCCTCCACTGGCACCCTTCAAATAGCTAAAAGATATGTAAGAGTTTCAAAAGGGGATAAAATCCTTAACATTGGGAAACAAGTGTTATAGATGGAGGTGAATCATTTTGTAGTAAAAATATAAGGTAATTGGAAAATGTGGTGTACGCTTTGCATAAACCCTTTGTTAGTTATAATGAGATGTTAGAATATTTTTTGGGCCAAAATCAAATCAGGACTTGGACATATACAATCATATAATGGTGTCAACACCTAATTTTGTAAAATACCCTATTTTTTAGTATCTTTTCCCAATTTTGATATACTTGGTCCACTTGTGTATAATTAGTTGTTTATGTGAGTTATCCTACCACAAACTACCTTATATTTGGCCCTTAATACTTTACATTCATTTAACACTTCAGTAAATAAGTTGTGTTAAGATTTGAGCTTATATAACACACATATATATGTTGTTTCTCATTCTTTGAACCTCTATTTCTCTTGATATGGAATCATAGATCCTAAAAAATTTGTCATAGGAAAAACCATTAGTCCTTCTAATTCATCTACCACCTATTTGTGGACCTTTTTTCCTCTTGCTAGATTAATTTTGCCTTGATCTTTGTTTATTGTTAATTTATAGTGTTGGCCTTAGTGTGTGTCATGTCATAAAGCATCATATTTATACCAAGTCATAACATGTTATTTCTCTAAGCATAAGTATCAACATCAAGCATCCTTAAAGTAATTTGGCATCGCTTAATTTAAGTTTGGGTTTCATTGACCATATTTGTTGCTAAACTTACAATAAATTCATCTACCTTAGTATTTCAACATTTTTTGAAATCACCCTCTTGTACCAAAATAATATGTACACAAATATGAATATATTCTCATACCCACCTAGGGAAAATGAAGCCTTAACCCTATCTCAGGATTCCATTTACACTACACAAGAAATATGTAGGGTTTGATTCCAACATGTGGGATATGTAGGTATAATTCCCTTCAAATTGTTTATCCCAAAATATTATTTTGTTTTGAATTGATGGAAAGCTAGGCTAAGAGAGGAATAAGATTGCATTTCAGACATTATGTCTATGATTATTGAGAAGCACAAACATAGGACAATATGACACCCTAAGACAAACTTACGCCAAAATTAAAGATACACAAATAGTAAAAAATATATATTCAACATAGGTAGATCATTCAAAGACAAGAGATATTGATCATGTTTTAGGAAAACATGGTAGTCAAGCAACATGCATTGTTTCTATTTATGCACATTCATAATCTTAGATTTCACATAGAGGTAGATAAATATTTTCATAGTCCAGAACCACTTCCAAAATTCAAAATTGAAAATTAGGTGTGACTATTCCATCACTTTTATGTTCATAGTATCTATTGATTTCTTTCAAAAAGTAAATTATACTTGTTTACTATTTTTAGCCACTAGGATAGATCTTGAAACATTGATATACATTTCCAAATGCTAGATCTCCCTCATGCAAATGTTTTAACTTCTTGCTCTTGGGTTATTTAACCTTAATCCACTTTTATTTAAAACAAATTTGTGAACCCCTCCATTCTTTGAATGCTTTTACATTTTAGGGTTTCATGGTTGTTATTTTATTTTATTTTCATTTTTGATTCTAAGATTTGTATCTTTTATTATATGTTTTGATCAAACCCTATATTTTATTCACCTATTTATTCTAATGTATTACCTCCACCTTTAGAATTAGGTGCACTCAACTTTTCCCCTTGAAGTTCATATCTTTTTAGGTTACATAAAGTTTGATCCTTTGTTTTTAAATCTGATTTCTAGAATTGCATCTTGTTTGTTCCCATTACATTAGTCATGGATAATACTTTTGGTATTCATCTTATTATGGTTGATGTTTGTGTTAAGTTCCAATATATTTTTGATAGAGTACCCATTATTCATTCTTCATAAGTTGATAGAGAAAATTAAACTTATGATCCATAATTTTTTGAAGATGTTGACTAACATAAGGTCAAAACCATTATTATCTTTAGATTTTTTATTGAGAAAAACTCTATAAGTGTAAAATGATTATTGCATAAGTATAAGATCCATAAAATAATTTTAGGAGTAAGGATCCTTTTTCTAACCAACCTTCTATAGGTCCTTTGGATGGTTTTACTTTGTCACATCCGGTGGTGAGGCTAGTGTTTTTCATGATACTAATCCTCATATGCATTCACCTATTGCTACCACATATACTCCGATTAATTATCCAAATCATATACATCCTAAGGCTTATATTTTTCCTCTTACCAATCCAAAGACCAATGTGATTCCACAAACACATCCATATAATACATATCTTGGTCTTGGAAAGATTGAAAACACAAACAATGCCTCTCATGCAAATAATGTTAATCATAAGAAGGCACCTATTAAAACACATAATCATATAAATGCTAATCATACATATAGTTTTATATCTTATAATTCATTAGTACAACAAAAAATCAATGACATAAAATCCTAAATTTCACAACTATCATAAGGATCAATGAAAACCAAACATAAAATTGCACATTAAGACATTACATTATCCTTTGACTATGGAAGTGTTTTTCCACTACTTGTGTATGTTTCAAGTGCCTAATTTTAAATCATTTAATGGAAAATGGGATCCATCGTAACACATAAGGCTTTATTTGTATCTTTTATTGGTTCTTAACATGTTGAATTTATTATGACCATGTTATTTCCTAAGATTTTTATTGGATTTTCCATAGATTGGATATATGCCCTACTTATGGTCTCTATGCATACATTACATGATTTATTTGATCTATTTTTTAGTGAATTTTTCAATAAACATTAGTAAAAATATCACATTCTATTAAATTTATCAAATCCAACAAGGATCTAATAAACACATTATTGACTATGTGCTTAGATTTAAGATCATGCTTACAAAAATGTCACATCAACTCTCTGATAGTGAGCTCCAAATATATTCTCAAATAGTTTTTTATACCCACTCAAAGACAAAGTTATGTTTAATACATATTAATATTTTGATGATCTTTTCCATGCACTATGCAATTTTAAGATTAAACTCAGGGTTTTTAATATATTAAAGTATGCATCTATCATTTTTACGTCCAAATATCAATGAAAGAAAATGTTGAAAGAGAAGAATATTGATGTGTCTAATTTTCAATTTAATAATGAGGCTAATATAGTTAACATGGTTTCACAACCAAATGATAAGCTTATTTTTCCTACTTCTAGGCATAAGTGACGATTTATGACATTACTAGACCCACCACAAAAGATGTTTAATGGCACTTTCTTGAATGTAATGTGATTTATTTACTATAACCATATCAATTAGATAAAACTTAATCATTTCTTGAAGGGTATGGTCCAAACTACTATTTGTGACCACTATCAAGTGTTAAGACATACAATTAACTGATGTTTTAAATTATGGCATAAGATTCAATATTTAATAAATGATAACATTATTTTAATTTATGGACACATGTATACATTGATAGAATCCATCACACTTCCCAATCAATAGTTGAAAATATTTAACAACCCATTACCAAATCACAATGCTCTAAAGTAAAAAAAATGTGCATATGAAGATATATATACATCATTTAACTATCCCACTTGAACATGAGATTAACATAATTATTGGCATGGTTTTAGGTTTTCAATGGCAAAAGTGACTTCCATCACATTCTATGATTTTGAGATTCCTAAATATGAATCAAACAATGGTCATTTATACATAGATGGTTTTGTTGACTATCATTCAATTATCATACAACATTATTGTTAGCCAAAATTTGGCCACCATGAATGGGTGTCATTCAAAACTTTGATGTATTTGACCTTAACGTTGCTGATAGCCATTATGAAGGTCTTGTATTAGTCATTAATAATCTAAGTATGATTGGTAGTGTGTCTTCCTTGGTAGCTTAAAAAGCCTTTTAGGGTGTTATAGTTAGTAGCAGGGTCAATTCATTATACCTTGTTATCAAATGATCATTTATTGTAGTCTTCTTTGTGTATTTAGCATAGTTTAAGGTAATTTTGGAGAAGTTAAGGTAATTGCTCATTTTTGTACTATGCTAGTCTAGCCTTCTCATGTCAAGTTCAAAATAGTTCAAGGGGATAAAGGTAAAAGAGGACTTGTTAGGTCATGTGATTTATGTCAAAATCATAGTTATACTTACTTGGTCTATACAAATAGATAAATGATGCTCAAGTCAGTATTGTAACATTATAAGCCTTTTCAAGTGTTTTCTTGCTCATTTTATAACATGTAAGGAAGGAATATTGTAAGATATGGCAGGTAAACAATTTTAAAATGTTATTCTCATGTTGATCCACAACTATATAGGCTTTAAGAGATGCTATGAAAACTTGTTCCTTAGATCCAACAATTTTTTAAGGAAAATATGGTTGTTTTCACTGCTATAAAGGGGTATATTGACGCATTATTGTAGATTTTCCAAGTGAATATGGTATAAAATAAGATACATGGCTTCTTCCATCCTTTTTGGGTCATATCTAGGCATTTTTATGAGTTATAGGTCCAAAAATTGAAGAAGTCTCCTCCATTTCTCCATCGAGCTCTTTGGAAGCAAAAGAAGGCAATTTTCAAACACTTGGTTCATGAAGGATAAAAAGAGTTGGATAAAATTATATTATGGGAATTTAAGGGCCCTTATTCCCTCAATATTTCATGTATTATTTTTAGGTTATGTGGGCTTAACTTTATGAACCATCATTAACTAAAAAAGTGCTCTAAAAACCTCTCAAAATCCCACTAGCTTAGTTTTAGGAGATTTTATTGCATTTCATAACTCACTGATCATAATTGAGGATGGATTTAAGTATTTTAATATCCCTATGATCCCCAAACATCATGTTTCATTCATTTGGCACATGTGAGCACTTAGGAGGTAAAAAAAGGGCTTTTTTGTTGATTTGTGAAGGTGGCAGGCAGAGTTTTGATGATTTTGCATGTTTCTTGCCCTAAGTGGATTCTAAATAACCTAAAATATCCTATAATTTCTCATTTTAATCTCCTTAGGTTTCATAAATCAATCATGAAGGGCATTATGATAAACTCCAATTTTAGTGCTCTTCAACAAGCCTCCTACGACATTATCTTCTAATGCATTCTTGTGATGAACATGAGGTCTAAATGGGGTTTGAAGTGTGATAATAATTTTAAAATAACATTAAATTCCTCCAAGATCTAAATATGACCTTTATATAATAAATACCTCTTCTTTGAGCTAGATAAAATATATACAATTGGAAAGCAAAAAGGTAGTGTCATCTAGATAAACTATGTGAAGGAAACGAAATTATTTTACATTGAACAGAGGTTTACAAGTTTTAAATAAGTATGTAAGGTCACTAAGAATATTATACATGTTTCAAAATCTTTGGATATTTGTATATCCATCTCAAGAATGGCTTGAAAATAATGGACTAGAAAACACAGACCTATAGGCTTGCCTGTAAAAGGACATTGAAAGCATTCATTTTTTTAGTGTTTTAGAGTTATGAGACTTGTGTATTGAAATAAGGACCATATATAAGGCTAGGATGGTGATTTATATCCCTTGGAAGAGGAAGAGAAGACCAAAATAGGACTGCTAGGATCAGATTGGCCTAATTACTCATAAACCCTCAATATGGGTAAATCAAGTTGCAGGCCTAGAAGAAGGTGTTCCTTCATTATTTAAGGATTTCCAGAGCTATTAAAATAATTTAATATGGTGCATGAGGTCCCTCAATTTTTTAATAATTTCCATAAACAACCCTCAATACCTATACAGTCAGATATGCACCTACAGTCCTGCAAGACAAGAAAGATAATTATATAAGCAGACATTATTGAGGTCTCGAGTGATAGTAAAGGTGAAAGAATTATTTAAAAATTTCAAGGTGGAGAAAAGAGAATATAAAAATATTATCTACCAATATATAAAATTCATAATATCTCTCTTGAACGAAATAGTAGGGTACAGACCTAGTACACCACCTTAGTGTTTGCAAGCAAGATTAGATGTTTGAAGGTAGTTTGAGATATTTTAAGAAGGATTTTAATATTTAAAAGTGTTATATAAGGTAAATGATGAAAATAAAAGGCTTAAATCACCATGAAAACATATAATAAAGACCTAAAGTGATATAAAATTCAGACCTATAAGTTTGCAGACCTGTAGGTCTACATTTTCAAGCAACTAAGATAAACCTTGCATAGAAGATAATGTTTGAGAATGAATGAAGAAGTAAAATCCATGATAATATTATATAAATTTATATGTTGTGTATATGAAAATATATAATCACTTATGAGTAACCTTTCTTGAATCCCATACAAACATCAAACAAAGAAAAGACCTTCAAACCTACTAAAAGCTTCTTTTCCAACCTTTTTTTCAAGATTCATGAGAATATGAAATAATTTGCATTAGTATGGTGATTGGAATGAAGTTTAAAATTTTTTTATAGTCATGAAATACAATTTAGGATTTTTATAATGCTTTTTAAATTATACAAAAGACAAAAACACCAATAGTTGCTTACACAGTCCTCTTTTGAACACAATTTGCTCCCTTTTTGCTTGTTTGAGAGTTAAACAAGTTTGATCAAGGACAAATGAACGTTGGGGAAGTTTAAGGAAGGTGGGGAAGACCTCATACAGGTTTTTGACTGGTTTTAAACAACCTAAGACTCCTCCCATGTAATTTTCTTCACTCTTGGCCTACTCAAGCTAGTGCATGGTCAAACTAAGGTTAAAAATCTTGAAACTTGCATAACTTGAATTCTAACCCATAAAATAACTTAAAACTTTGAAAAAAGTACTTATTTAATGCTAAATACATTATTTTTGAGGTTTTATATATTTATTGTATGGATTTATACAGTCTATATGACTACGGGCTTCCATTATGCCTAATTGGGAAAGATGGAGGTTGAGAAAGTGGGTCTGCCTTGAGAGTTAGATCATGAAATTTGGGGTGAAAATATAATGGGATAATGGGTACTAAAATTTAATTTCATTTTCCCTATAATTTCTAAAAATATTCCAAACCAAGGAGCTTTGTGTCTAAATAGGGCTACGAGGAATAAGCCTCAAGAGAGCAAAACATGAGAACTATGAGAAAGATTGCAAAACAAATGTGAAAAGAAAATTGAATAGGGATATTCAACATATTTCCAATGCAAAATAGGTAGTTAGACTCCAATAATGTGACTTGTCAATCCATAATGACTCCTAATGGGTAGTTTCAAGGAGGATGGATCAGTCATGAAGGATAATGATGATCTCCTACACCACCTTGATGAAGAAGAAAATCATTCCAAGATAACACATGTTGAGGAGAGCTTCATGACTAACCTTTGGAAGTTTTATTGATTGTAACTTTTCTCATCATGATGTGACACTTGTCATGGGATTCTCCAAGGCCTCTTCTCTCTCTCTCTCCTCATTATCTTCTATATGTATGGCCTGATTTGGCTAGAAAATGGATCTTTCTACCAGGAGTAAGGTGTAGCCCTACTCTTTTGTATGCCTATTGATCAAAAAGATGACTTGTTTTACCTCTTCTTATGGTTATATATGGTGTATGAATTAAATTGTTGATATGATCAAGCATAGATTAAGTTCATCTTGGTTTTTGTCTCATTTTTTTTGCCTTCATGCAATTTGACTCATTATTGTAGGTTGTGAAGAGTGTCATCAGGGGTTTCATGGAGTTATAAGTGGAAAATATCTTCCCTTATAATCTCACTTGACCTTACCTCTTTTTAAATCATTGATGTGATAGGGTCTCCTAAAGATAAGTGTATGTTTCTTGCAGTCTTATAGGTCTTAGTGAACATGCAAAGCAAAGGTAGAGGTCACAAAGTTTGGTGCATCACCTCCATAGTTTAGTTTACTTTCAGTTCTCTCTCCCTTTTCCTTTGTAATTAGTAGTTTATAGTTCTGAAGTGATGAATCAAGGGAGATATCTCTTTATAGAGGTTCAATCCATTCTTTAGGTCACCCACAACCTAGGATTGTTCTCATGTTATCACTTAAGTCAGGAGGCTTGAACAACCTCTTCAAGGGTGCAACTTTTGATGATAACAATTATGATTGACAATGGTTCTATAGAAAAATTTATTTTTATGTCATTATTATCTATCTAAGGATATATATAAATATATTTAATTGGTAAGACAATGACACTTTGTAGTTATGACAATCATACACTCATACACACACACCCTAAGTGGTATTACCTTGCCAATTGTAGTTGGTCCTCAAACCCTCGTAGTTTGTTTCTATGTAGTATTTTATAAACAATCATATAATTTATTACTTGGATGCCCATGAATTAATTAATTAACACCTTCTACATTGAACCATTGTCTCAAGTTAGTGCATAATAATGAGTTACATACCATTTTCAACATAAATTATGAGCAACATATCCAACCTCCTTAATCAGCTGTGACTATATAGTGTGTCCCAAAAGGAGCAAATCATGTACCCTCATGTGATCACTACTACGATTATAGCACCATTATATATGGTCCCTATTATTATTTTTTAATGACACCATCTAGTGTAAGAGCTCATAAAGATCTAATTCCTATAGTTGCACGTTCGAGATCTACATCACGTAGCCATATTGTCCTAATATTTATTTGTGAGCTCTAGTTATGAAACTCATTTTAACATTATATATATATATATATATATATATATATATATATATATATATATATATATATATATATATAGGAGATAGACGTGTCACTCAAAGTATTAGAAAAAGTCATAAGATGTGAAATAACTATCCTCATCCCAAAGAAAAATATCTGTAGGATGGGATCAAGGATGTGTGTGTGTGTGTGTGTGTGTGTGTGTGTGTGTGTATCCTTGATCCCATCCTACACATATTTTTCTTTGGGATGAGGATACTTATGACTTTTTCTAATACTTTGAGTGACACGTCTATCTCCTATAGTTCGAGACCTAACATCATAGACAAGATCATTGGTTGGCCATGCTAGTTTACATATCATTCTTAATTGATACATATTTACCTTCTTATTGTGCATAACTTCTTTCTTATGTGTTGTCTCTTTCATGTGCTTTCTCCCTTGAGTTTTATTGTATTCTTCTATCTTCTTGATTTGATAACATGTCACTTGCCTTTTCTTGAATCGAAATTCTTATATCCCCTTAGCTTATGTCATTTATTATGGGGCATTGTCCCTTGCACATTTGATTGTTGATCTTATTTTGAGCACTTATGTTGGCTTTTTTATGATAACAATATATGTATTGAGACCTTTTTTCCTATCATACATTTTTTCTGAGAGAAGTTGTAGGTTGCTTCAAATCTTCCTCATCATTTTCCTCATGTGAGCACCCCTAATCCTACCTATTTGAGTTTTGTTATTGATTGTTTCCTTCACTATTTTTCTATTGTGTGATCCTTGCTCATTTTTTATTATGTGTGCTCCTAGGCCTTCTTATCTTCATATTATATATTATTCTTGTAAAATTTTGAAACAAGACTATATATATATATGATGTTTTACTCTTATTTTTCATGTCTACAATATTGGTACATTTTTCTCCACACCCCGAGGGCATTCTCACATTGGTGGTATGCCCTACCTTTGGGGGCATTTTTATAAAACAACATTGGATGGTGATACATTTCCTTGCTTTCTATTTATCATATTTATCTACTTACATTGGTTATGACAATCCTTCTATTACCTACATCTCATATGTTACATGGAAATCTACATTGTGATTTTTATATTAGTTACATTGTGTATTGTGTGATTATTTTATTATGTGTGTATATGTGTATACCTATGCATAATTGTGTTTTTTTTCATGCTTGTCTATAGAGAATCATATTCTTAGCATTTATTTTGAGTCTTGTCCTTGCATGTTAACTTATTAACTTGTATGTGGTCATTAACTTAGGTGGGATATATTATGATATACTATGCTTGTTGACATGATACATATAATGCATATTATTATACTATGCATGGTGCCATGGTCTATATCATGAACCTATCTTGTGGTTTACATTATTGGTGCCTACATTTCCGTGGTCCATACCATACATCTATGGGGTATGTTACTTTTATGTGTTTATCATTTTTATATCTAGCTCTACTAGGGGCACATTTTCTACATTAGGGCATGTTAGTTGTTCTTACCTTATTTTTCTATACTGGGAATTATAAGGGTACCCTTACATTGAGCTTTGTGTAATGTCATCTATCATATGATATGACACTAGTAATCCTTATAGTTGCATGTTTTTCATTAACCTTTACATGATGTGATCTATCTTATGCACTTATGACACTTGAGGCATGTTACTTTCTATCTATTTTACTTTGGAGCTTTAAATGAGATATTTTTTTATAGTTATATATGTTTAATGATAATTTTAAATTGTATCAATTATATACATTATTATTACATATGGTTTTTATAATTCTATTAGTTTGAGATGAATGATTATAGGGATGGGTTTTTCAATCCCTTGACTCAAAAGGGGGACAATAAATTAAGGCATTTTCAAGATTAGAATAAAAAGTTCAAAAAACAATTGGGGAAAAAGTAATTGGGAAAATGTTTGGTGCTTGGTTTGGAGAAAAATGATTTGCTTCCTTGATAAAGAAGTGGATTGGGTTGTCAAAACTCCTAGAGAAGTGGTGGCTATGTCTACCACTTGTCAGAAAAGTTTTGATCAAAATAATTGGAGAAGTATTTTTAAAATTACACAACATTTAGTTCATATACTAGCAGTTGTATTTATTCCTATGCTCATTTCAATATTAAATTTTTAAGTTTCACATTCCATGTGGCATTTATATGGCATTGACTAGTTGCAATTAGAAATTATTTTTATGTAAGTCAACTTTACGTAAACTCAGTGTTGATGGAACCTATCTCAAACATCATTTGATCCCTCCAACCTTCACTATGTAAATCAAGGTATGTGATTCAATTATATATCATTATATTTTGATGAACACATGTGTTCACTCACATATACACATCAAATTATGTCCATTATGTAGGCACCTAACTTTGGTACAAGACTCAATTACAATGTGTTTTTCCTTGTTTTTCTATATTTGGTCCACTTGTGTTTAATTAGATATTTATAAGACTTCTCCTATCCCTCACTAGCTTTTATCTAGTCATTACGCCTTTTAAATACATATGAAACTTCACTAAATCATTCATGTTTATCCTTAAGCCTAAATTTCACACATATCTATGTTGTTTCTCACACCTCGCACATTTGTTTTTCTTGCGACAAAATCATCGATTCTATCAATTTTACCTTGGGTGGAATTTTGAGACCTAATAATTCCATGTGCTACCTTTTTTGGACCCTTTCATCTCTAATTGTGTCATTCCTAAAGCATCATATTTTTACCAAGGCATACAAAGCCATTTCTCTAAGTATCAACATCATCATCCTTCGAACATTGGGTATCTCTTACTTCAAGTTTAAGCTTCATTAATAATATCTATTGTACACTTACGATAGAGTCATCTACTTTGATAATTCAACTTTTTGTGACATCACCCTATTGTAACAAAATAAGGTTTATGAAAATGTGCATATAGTTGCATTCCTGCCTAAGGAAGGTGAGATCCTAACCATTACTCGAGATTTAATTTACACTCCACAAGAACTACATGGGATATGATTCAAACATGTGGGATACTAGCTAAAACTTCCTTGAGTATGCCTAATCCATAACTTTTTTTTATTGTGATTTAATGATAAGTTAGGTCAAGAGAAAAAGAAGACAACATTTCAAACATTATACCCATGATTATTGAGAATCATGACCACATGACTTTATGACATCCTGAGAAAAACCTACACCCAAAATTATAGAACCAAAAATATTGTGCAGTGCATAATCATTGTAGGTAGACATAGTCATTGGTCACATATAGGCAACACCAATTCTACCTTGGGAAGAATATTTCGTCACATAAAAGGTGTCATTATTATTTTTGCATAGTCATAAACTTAAATTTCATATTGAGGTAAATATAGGTGTGCACAGTCCAAAATTTAGAATTGATCATCAAACATGATTATTTCATCACTTTTGTTTTTTGTATTATCCATTATTTGTTTTCAAATTTTAACTATGGTTGTTTATTGTTTTTAACCACAAGGGTAGATATGAGTAATTGTTTTCCATTACTAACTGGTACATCTTTCTTACATAAATATATTAGTTTACTATGCTTAGGTTGTTTAACCCTAATCCACTTTTAATTAAAACAAATGGAAGCCACATCTTTTCTCAGAGATGATTACCTCAATCAAAATACCCAAATCAATAATGATATTTAAATTTGACCTTCTTTTAAAAACATTAGAAATAAATTCAATCCAATGATGGATGTAGATATGAGACAATTCCTTTGTTGGGTGAAGAACATGGCTTACTAAGTCAGAGAGTATAGTTGATGAACATGTGTGCAAATTGATCTATTTTGTCTTTTGTATGTATTCAACCTTTGTAAAGCATAAGGATAGATGATAGAATGTGAAGAGTCACTCCTTTTAGACATATCAAAAGGATGGAATGTGAAGAGATAGTGTTGAGTAAAACTCTATATAGAACTTACGTGTAATTGTATATATTTCCAAATGTGATAGAGATTCGTATAATTGTTCTGAAATGGTTTCCTAAATATGTTTTGTCATTGTTATGTGCACAATGAGTACTTTATTTTCTTTAATCTATTTATTATATATGTATGTGCCACCTGTTAAGATTATAATAAACCTATGTTCCCTTACACATCAATCTATTTAATATAGTTAATGAATACCCTTAGTCTAAACATGGTTATGACTATATCCTTTTGTTATCTCTACACAAGTTATCCCTAAATTAACATATTTTGAAGGGTTTTCAGAAACCTCTACTAACAATGGTGCAGTGAGTGTGGACCCTTTTTTTATCATGTTGAGATGGTTACTAGGACAAAGGTATATAAAGAGACAGATCGATGAAGAATTAAAAAATTTACCGAAGAGGAAGCAAGAAGAATAGGTAAAAACTATGAATGAAATTATTGAAGAACATATTTATGACAAAATCTATGAAATCTTTTGGTGTGAATTGCCTAAGCTATTATCTTCTTGGTTATCCAAATTGGAGTACTATTTTTTCCATCCATGGAGGATAGTACTCATACCCTAGTCAAAATAAAAAATAGAAAACCTATGAAACTTAGACATTGATTGGATCCCCACAGTAGATTACTGGAAAAATACTACCATTGACAAGTATATCACTGAATTTGTTGTTCAAGTCTATTTAGATTTTGAAACTATGGATGATTAGTTTGTCAGAGGAATCTATGAGAATTTTATTCAATGACTACCTACTCTAATCAAGATGTTAGTTATGGAAAAGGCCATGGTGCCCACTCCTACTAACATGGAGTAGTTTCTTTGGGCACTATGGGGATACATGTGATGTAGAAATGAATGATTCGAAGCTGAGTAGAGAAACTTAAACTTGAACCCATAATAATGGAGGACGAAAAGAGTTAGAGTGAAAATAAAATTTTAAGATTAGAAATAAAACTACTACAACAAAGAAGATGGATTAAATCAAATAATTTAGACTTAACTATGAATAGGAGTATGAATAAGGTAGATGTTGAATAAATGGGAGCCTCAAGAGAGGCTTCACAGGGTACAGGAATTAGATTAGATGTAGAGTAGGAAGGAAAAGGGCCTGAAGAAGAGGAAGATAGAGTTGTGAGTAGCAAGGAGATGGAGCAGAGCAAAGAAGAAGAAATTAGAATATAATAGTTAAAAAATAGAAGTAGTTCATGCTTAAGAGGGGAAGTTACTAGAGTAGTGGAAAAATGTTCATGAGAAGAGATTATGCAAAAACACAGAAATATGATAGATTCAAGATCATAGTTATAATAAGCTAAGGATAGAGGTCATTCATTTAGAGATTATACATCCCCCAGGCTAATTTTTATTTAGTTAAAACACTAAGAGCAAAGGAAAGGGAGGGAGGAAGTTGGTTTGAGTCATTCACAAATAAGTTTGAATAGTTTAGTGCAGAGATAAAGAAGTCTTTTGATAAGAAGACACTAGAAGAAGTTGGATTTAATTTTGAAACTAGTTTTAAAATGTCATCAAAAAGTGCATAGAATCCTATAATCACATTGACTAGTACGTAAGCAAGACTATTCAGGACTTGAAGGAGATTAGGTAGCATAATGAAGAATCTATATGAGACTATGACCATAGATTCTCAAATGTGATGAATAAAATTGAATTTGACATGAAGGATAAGGATAAAGATTCCTGGTTTGTAGAAGGCCAATGCTCAAGAATCATATTTACTATTATGCATTCTTAGTTCATAACAAACATTGATGTTTGATACATTTCACTAAGAGTAGAATAGATTAAAGATTAAAAGGATGCTTTAGTATCTGGATCCAAATTAGAAGCTAAGATAGATGCTTTCGTGAATAGGACTGATGAGATGCACAAAAGTGATAAACTTAACTGGGTTTATGGTGCATGGAGTGTGGGCAAGAGGGACATCATAGGAATGATTGTCATAAGCTAAACCCATAAATTTATAAATTTTGTACAATAGTAGGGCATGTAACTACTAAATGTCATCTACTACAACAATGTATACAAATTTCTCAAAGTTTGTATTTTAGTTTTTATAAGTCAACTAGCCATGATAAAAAGAGTTGTTTAGCCTTACAGGAATTAAAAGAATATATTACTAAGAATGTCTTCGTAGTTGTAATATGCATCAATTACATGCTATAAAGCAAGGACTCCTAGGCCTAGAGGTAGAAATGGTGAGTGAGATACAAGGTAGTCCCTTGTGGGTACCCTCATCGCCTCAATATCAATATCAACCCCAAGGTCTGACTAGTTGGACACCATCATCACCACAATACTAGTACCAATCTTCATGGAATAATACAAGCCCATAGTATCAACTATCAAATTGGGCTTCTACTTCACCATAGCATTAGTATGGCAAATACAATATGTAAAAATAACAAGGAGGAGGATTTGGTGGAAAGTAGTCACATAATTAGGGCTATTAGTAAAATAGAGGAGGATACAGAGAGGGATAGTAACGAGGCTATCAAGGTGATCATAATAACGATAATCAATAAGGTTACCATCCCATCCAATTCTATTTATGTGGTGAGTAAAATCATTTTTCACAAAATTATCCTAATAATGTGTAGAGACAATTATAGTGCATGTATTGTAGAGTGGAAGGGCAGCATCAAATGGAAGATTGCTCTATTTTAGAGAAATAGAGAAAAGAAAAACTAGTGTGCAACGTGAAAATGATTAATGCATGATTTAACTATTTAAAGGAGTTATGGAATGTAAAACTCTAGGTTGTTAGAATAATAAATTAAGGAATAAATATAGCAATATCAATAGCCACTAATTTGCACAAAAAATTGATTTATGTAATTATCCTATAAATAGAAAAGAGCTAGAAATGGTGTACTTGGCTAAAAAACTAAGATAGACAAGTGGCAGGCTAGAAATTAGTGAAGGAACAATACAAGGTGTCATCAATATGAAAAATGTGTCATAGACCCTACTAGATAGTAGCAAGGTCTTTTGGTCAATAGTGCGCCACATTAGTGTCCCCTATGTCATGCTAATGTCCATGTGCAGCAGAGATAGTGAATTCCTAGGTGGACCTTTGCCTAGTTCTGAGAGGCATGTACATATGTGATTAAATGTTGGATCATTATATGTTCCCTATTTTAACTGATTCCAATGTGAAACCTTAAGCCTCTATGTTTATTAGGGTATTTGAGGATCACAAGTAGAAAAAGAGTGGCGCTAGCAGGGTATGTTTGATGTGGCCTCAACACCACATGTGTTGAATGTTTTCTACATACCAATACCTCAAAAGGGGATCAAGTTTGATTTAGTTCTCCCAATCTAAGTGTTAGTGAAAATGCAAGTGAATGCTAGTGTGAGTGTTGGTTTGAGTGCTTTGAGTGTGACTTGAGACTAGAAATCTGAGTAATCAAAGCTCTAGATTTCTATAGATGGGTGTATGTATAATTAGGGTAGAATAGGCATCAATTACTTTGATTTGAACCACTATTTTTGAGTTTTCTTGTGATTATTTTCATCTAATCTCCATGTAGGGGATAAATGAAATAAAGTGGTCTATATATATCATTTTGGTGTTTTTCGAGACATGAAATGGATCTAGGCTAACCCTAAGAAGCTTTACGAAATAGAAAGATATATGTTGGAGGTGAAAAGAGAAAGGGGACATAAGTGTTGCCCCTTAGCCAATAGCACAATGTGATATAGTCCAAAGGGTCATGCTAATGTCCAAGTGGTAGGAATAGATGAAAAAGGGACCTAGGTGCCTAAGTGAAGGCTCAGTATTGATTTTGGTATATCTAAGAATGGTTTGGACTCACATAAAAGTTGGAAAGTGATCAAGAGAGGCCCTAAGATAGGTCGAAGGCTAAGCTAAGGATAAGGTAGTCTCAAGTGACACTCATTACACTAAAATGACATTTTAGATGACTAAATTCCCCCACCTTTATTCTAGAAATGTAGCAAAGTGAAATGACTAGGATAAAGAAAAATAGATATACCCAGACTTACCTATGATGCAAATTCTATGAATTTGGGTCTGAGTCTATGAAGTGTTCCCCATTACGTTTCATATAAATAAAACATGAATGGCATCGATCCTTATTTAATAAATATCAAAATTAAAGACCAAATTGAGTAAAGAGATGAGAGGAGGAAAAGAATGAATACACCTCATTAGGTATGCGAACTAATGCTAAAACCTAGTGACATCCTCTGTGTGCATGTAAATGGTGATCAAATACTAAATAACTTGGATTGAGTTGATGGCTTGCTTAATCCTCATATGTGGGTGGCTCAAGAACTGATGTTGACCTTGAATCCATCATTGCCCACCCCTACTCGGTGGATCATAACTTGTGAATAACTTGGATTGAATTGATGAATTTTCCAACTATCTCATGTAAGTGGATCAAGAACTCAAGTAGGCAATGACACCATCATAGCCCACCCATGTGTAGTAGATGCATATAAAACTAAAAATTGTACAATGTAACTAAAACTGTGTAAGATGGCTTTGGAGCCACTTAGAAAACCTAAAATGTAAATTGGCTTAAGGGTCACTCGATAATATCAACCACTATAGATGAAATGAGGCATCAATCTCATGTAAATATGGTGCATAACTAGTGCATATAGTGTTTGGAGTATACAACATAGAGAATGACATGGAACTGTCATTCCATCTGAGAGTATTGGTGCAAAACTCAACATATGGGAACAATGTGCCATGCACATGCCCCCAATTTTGATATCTATGTCTATGGATTCTAGACTGAGTCATAATAATTTGTCTACGTATCTGAAATTGAAATGGGAGTGATCATGTCACTCATGATGCCCCTAATCTAAGCAAACCTGTGTAATCTATGTAAAAATTGAGTATATATTGAACATGTCTGATAATATAATTAAGACTATGCAAATCTGAAGTGTAACTATTGTACCTTTCTGATAATTCCAAAAAAAATAATTCTAGGGCTAATGGATAGTAGCATGGTCCCTTAGTCAATAGCATATTATGCTAGTTTTCTCTGTGTCTTGTTATTGACCAAATGTAATGTTTTTGGGCAAAATTGAGACTAATCTGATTGTGACTTTTTTTACTATATTTTCCTAAGTTGGGGCTCTGTAATGAGTGTTTGTGTGCTAAAAATTATGTTCTAAGTGCATTAGGATGGCCTGATCTCTATGACAAACCCCTATGAATTCCCCCTCTTTTGAGGAGAGTTGGTGAACCTTTATAAAAATTGTCTTCAAAATACAAGCTATGCATCATGTGTGTTAGACTGAGAATATATGATATCTACATGATAAATCAATATAATGTATATACATGACATCAAAATGTAAAATAGTCTGAGCATAAGTTGGCAAGGTACGATGTATGTTAGATCTAGTATTCACAAGGTTTTCAAGATAGATAAAACAACGTAAGCATGTTTATGAACAACAAATTTAAGTATAATCTATGTAAACTACATAGGGGATGAGGCATGATGTCCATCAAGGCACCCAAGAAGGAAGGGGAGATGCATGAAGTCCCTCATGGTATCACAAACTGAGTGTGTAAGCAACAAGCAAGAGACAAGTGGCATGGCCATGATGCATACATGAAATCATACATACAAACACATGAGTAAAAATAGGTATAGGGGCCACAATGCAAGGTACATGGGTACATATTACTAAGTCTGATAAAAGAGTACACATACAAGGATGTTCAAATTTCCACATACGCAAAAAATAAGTAAAGTTGGTTTAGAGCCACATGGAAGGACATGTTCAAATGTACGCATATACAATCAAGAAGGCACACATAAGGACATGGAAACATGTCTAAAGTATACACACAATGACATATTCAAATCCTCTTAAATATATGTAGAAGCTCAAAGAGATACAATCAAATTTAAACTAGTAAAGCTAGAAATGAAAGTATGCATAACATGCGGTAAAAACTCATATAAAAGCAAAGATGTACATAAGTTGAGTCTATAGTAGTATTAGTAGTTGGTAAAAAATAAGTGTTGTATAGAATGATATAACTTGAAAAAATAGAATTTGTGTAGTGTAATGCCTCCAATGGGTGAATGTATCAATGTTGAATATGTGTATCTGTGTATGTGTCCCCAATGGGTAGATAGTAGCAAATCAAGATCTGTGTAAAGGAGTTGAGTCTTGTACTAATCAACAAATACTTGAAGTGAACAAGTGAAGCATGTATGTATGATAAAACCTACTACATTAATATAGATAACATATGTAATACCTGGAAAATAGAAGGAATGTAAACATGAAAATGCATACAATATGAAATTTGTATTTTCTTAGTAATATTTGAATGTTTTTATATTTTTTGAGTGTAAGTTATGTCTAAGCAATCTAAAAAAGAAACCATGTAAAAATAGAGGGGAACATACTAACCGATGAATCTCGTAAGAGACTCACTATCAAAATGTCTTATGTCAAATAAAGGAAGAATGATCACAGGTGTTGTGCGAGGAGGTATCTAAGATCTGTGAACTAGAGATGTATTGAGTAATCTATAGCTAAAACTATATGTAGAGTGGGACTATGAATCTATGGAGTCGACTAAATAGGCCTATGAACTGTGAGGTTTTTTGGGACCCATCTGGTATAAAAATTTGTGACTGGGGTGGGTGTTCTATACTGTAACATTAGTCTTGATGGTAAAGGGATAGAGAGAGGCTCTCTAGAATCCATAACATGTCTCTAATGTAGGGTTATCTATAATAAAGGCCTTTGTTGGAGGGTATGTGTATGTAGTAATGCTATAGGAGTAGACATCACTTGCACTAGTGGCTCAACTGGTATTGGAGGTGTGCTAATAGAAGCTATGTGGAGCTATGATTGGTGGTTGTTATGTAATTGGATGTGGAATAGGTAAAAGATACTTATATGGAAAGCCCTCAACTATAACAACCTAAACAACATGTATATTTTTAAAACATTTGTGTACAGTGGATGGAATGGTTCAAATTTGTTGTATCCAAGGCCTACCTAACATCATATCAAATGTGTCAGTACTAGGTACAACTAAGAATCTGGTGGCCACATGTGAGGTCTCGACCTATAATAGAAGTACAATTTTCCTAATGGAGTTTTTAATATGAACACTAAAGCCATGAATAGTTGTGTCTATTATAGAAATATCATGTTATGGATAACTCAAGTGTTGTATAAATGTAATAGTATACATATTGATGCTTGACCCATTATCAACCATGACCCTAAATAAGATGATGATCAATGCAATATCATACAAAGAGTGCATATAAATCTGAGTCATCATCAATGATCTCTTGCTCTAATAAAGTGATGAGAGTTCTATCTAGCATATTAGTATGATACACACCAATGATATTATTTATAGGGTGTGTGTCCATCGTATGAGTATGATAAGATGCTAGTGGTGGATGTGCTTGATAAGTATAATGAACACCTGAAGTGCCTACTATTTCATTATTGTATGCTTTGAAAATGGATTAGAAAATATTTTCATTGCTTTTGCTTTTATTGTTTGTGCTCTGGGTCCCTGATGAGCCCCATAAATATCTTGTTCTTGTGTCCATCTATTGTACTCATCCTACTTGTTAACTATGCTTTTGAACATTTTTACATACGATTTCCTACTTTCATAAGCCATATAACATTATGTTTTTATACTCTTTTAAATATTTGAATTTATGTATTGAAATTAAATATATGATAGTTCTCTATTGCTTTAGGATGCTTTTCTATAATGTGTTTTAAGGATGTTTTGTAGAGATAGGTATGTAGTGCAGAACATCCTCTAGGAAAAAAATCTCATTACATAAACCATCTTGTAGCCACTACATGACCAAAGCCATGGATGAATATATTGTGATTCTCTTCCAACCGACTCATAGAAATCACTGTAATGAAGCTCAATAAGGAAGCAGTTGAAGAATGAAATAGCCTTGTTTATCCTAAAACAATATTGTAGAATTCCCATAAATGATGACTTTTAGCGAAAAGAATTAATTTCAGTTATCTCAGTTGGACTATATTTTAGAATAGAATGAATATATTGTTTTGCATAAAATAATCTCTTATGCGGTATATAAATATGTCGCAGTAGAGTTGAGAGATAAAAAATGTTGATTAGAGATTATCATAAGTACATTTTGTCAAGCAACAATTATTGTAACTTCCTGTAGCAATTCATTGCTACAGTTTTTTATTAATATGAACAAGCATTTCTAAGTTCAATTAAATGTTGTGAGAGGAAGGATTAAAACTAAAATATGAAAGGAGGAAGGGCCCCCTTTGGAAGCCTTACAACAACAATCCAACCTAGTTTAATAGATAACATGTTATTTGATTTCTTTATGCATTATGTGATTTAATTCTGAATTATGTGATTTACATTCTTGTTTAGATTTGTTTAAGGAATATTATAACACAAGCATTTACTTTTTAGTAATTTGTTTATGTTTTATTATAAGCATTTCATTTTTTTCCTTAAACATCTTAGATACAATTAGTATAATGTCAAATTAGAGATTGAGTGTGCACATACAATGACATCATCCTATCAAGTATATGTCTTCGGGTTCACATCTAAATGAAGTAGAAGGTATAGGTCCATGGTAACTTTATTTGTCTATTTTGATCAAGAGAAGTACATCTGATTGTGAATCAACTACTAGTCATTTTTGGCATCGTTGTCAGGGAAGGGTGTCACACACTTATAATATTTAATCTTGATAGTAATTGTTTCTAGATGCTTATTATTTTTATTTCCAAAGATTTTTATTCTTTAGATTAAAGATTTCTTGCTTTCATAGTTTAATTTTCCTTTTTTCAAGTAATATAGTAAAAATTTCAAAAACCCCCATATTACTAACCATGTGTAGCTAGGGTGGGCAAAAAATTTTAAAAAAAAGTGGTTAACGTATGCAAAGCGAAGGGAACTATATAGGAAGATTTTTGTTGGAATCATCAAACATTTTTGCAAGATTGGACATTCATCTTACAGCAACTGAGGAACACGAAGGAATTTTTGAAGATCACTCATAGTTTTCAATAGAAGAGGTAGAGAAGGAAGAATTTTTGGCTGGACAGTAGCACAAATTGGAGACTTTGAAGAGGTTCATACCATTGGAAGAGATCCACATGTACCACCTCTGATAATTCCCACCTTATCACCTCATACTCAGGATTCTAAAGTTTGCTTCCCTCTATCACCTAAATTTCTTGCTAAAGAGGCATTCAAATCTATTTTTGCCCCTAGAAGAAACACCAAGCTAAAAAAATCTTCCAATTTAGAGAAACTCTTTGCTAAGACATTATCAAAATCTTCTGAAACCTCCACACCATCCCCATTGTATAGGAAGCCATACATTCCTAAGGAAAAAGATAAAGTCTTCATCCTCTACACCTTAGGAAATAAAAGAATTGATAGAAATTTTGAGCATTGGGTAGCAACAACCTTCTATCTACCAACATAAAGAGTATTCATGGGAGATCACCAAGAAGAAAACACTATCAATGAGTCTGCTACTTTCAAATTTATTATCCTTACTCATGATGAAAATGCACCCATGAAGAATGTCCCTCACTATGCCCTCCTTACCTTCAGAGGAAAAGCATTTGAGGATCTAGATAGATTTCTTTTTGAGTTCAACATTTTATGCCACAGCTATGATTATAATCAAGATGCTCAAAAACTCAAACTGTTTCCAGCAACACTTAAATACGCAACACTTAGATGGTTCATGGGACTTGAAAAGGATGTCATTTCTACTTGGAAAAAAAAGAAGTTTATGATGAAATACCAAGACTATTACAGGGGCAAAAACTATAGGAGAGATGATATTTTTTAAATGACACAAGCTAATGATGATTCATTAGAGGAATATATGGAAATATTTTTGTTTAACTTGAAAAAATCTAAGCAAACTATAAAGGACAAGGAATCGATCAAGATGATATTCTTGAAAAAAAATAGAGATGATTGTCTGAAAGCACTAGATCTAATGTCTGGTGGTGATGTTTCTACACTGTCATTTGATGAGCTAACAGTTATATGTACAAACTACTATAAATCAACCATGAACAAAATTAGAGGCAAAACCCTTCCTACAGCATCTACTTCAGGACTATCTAAAGGTGAAGTAGCAACCCACTCTAGAACATGAAGCAAGACATCATCAATCACCTAGCTACTCAGCTTGATACATTACATGCACGGAGTAATCAAGAAGAAACCAAGAAAGCCTTAGCCGCCTATTGCCTTGAATGCATAAAGAAGAAGACGGATTGCACATATCATTCCATAAAAGCTCAGGTAGCCAGCATAACCAAGAAGAATTCTAAAATAGTGGAGCTACATGCCATAGGAGAAGATGAGAATCAGGGTTTTTTGTAGCTTAACAAAAACTGTGGGTACAAAGACCAGGTATGCCATCAAAATTTATGTTTACAAATTCTCAATTCTCAAATATTCCTCAATATGGTTCTTGGATGAATGTACCCAATCAAAATTGGTCTCAAACAAGTTGGCAGCTACCCTAGAATCAGTTATGGATGTAATAGAATGGACAACCTCAACTGAAAAAATTCCAAAACCAGTAATGTTTATATCCCTCTAATCCATGGCAACAACCACAACAACAATAGGCTATAATACCAAACACTCAACTTTCCCCAACAAATGCAACAACCATAACAACAGTCCATAATACCAAAACTCGGTAGCATATTGAAACCACTCAATTACCCACCCAGCGCATCCCTAATCCTACTAATAAATTAGTTCAACTGACATACTCCATTAAAATAATGCAATATCCAACATACACCTTGGATATTAATCAAGTTCAACTTTGCTTAGGTCATGTTCTTCCACAACCCACCTCACCCATAATCATAAAATACTTTAAACCAGCTTCACTCTATACTAATCCAAAGCCACCTGTGGTCAATCCTGAGCCAAGTCCATTAGAAAATTAAAAAGAAACTGGAAATCTTCTTTTTCTAGAGAGATTAAGCATATCACATCTTGAACCAGAGCTTGAATTTGATATTTTAAGACAACTCAAGAATGTGTGCATAAAAATCCTACTCTTTCAAGCAATAAAGTATGTTCTATCTAAAATAAAGTTGTTAGAGAGCTATGTTTAAAAAATCGAGAAGAAATAAAAAATATCCTAAAATAATCTAGATCATTGGCCAACTAGCAGATATTATGTTGGAAATTATAGTTCACTCAAAATATTTTGATTTGGGAAGCTTGTAGTTAATGTTAGCATCCACAACCAACCCATCTCCAATTTTTTAATCGACTTGGGTGAAACCATCAATGTGATGACCATGGAAAACAAGTAGCAACTAAAGCTTACCACTCTTCGTCCAACACCCACTGTCCTCAAGATGGTTGATAGATCAACTGTTAAGCCTAAAAAATTTACTGAGGACCTTTTTATCACTATAGATTTTTGGCAATATCTAGCAAATTGTATTGCCCTGTAGCTAAAGAGCAAGTTGGGGGTTATCCTCTTATCTTTGGCCACCCATGGTTGGCCATCGTTGATGATTTTATTGGCTATAGGTCAAGAAAAATACTAATTTCCAATGGAAATGATATCAATAAATTAGTGGTGTATCCACCAGCTTGGTCTTCCCTGAATGATGGACCAATCCCTTGGATTGATGACTTTGAAGAAGCTATCTCCTTGCAGACTATCTGCACAATTGACTGGAGTCCAGCTCTGTAGGCCCAAGAAAAAGACATTGTCCTTACTGGTATCCTGTAAAACACCTATTAACAAGATCCTATAACCACCAACCCATTGGAATGTACACCATGCCCTCTTCAGAATACATTTTCTGAGAATGATTTTGCTAAAATCACAAGATATATTTGGATATTCCATCAATTACTTTCCCATCAATTTAGTTATACTCCTTCAATTTTCAACATAGAAACCATGATTTCTTTAATAAAGCAAGTAGACATCCTACCAAACAAACCTCTCAACATCAGCACTTCCTTAACACCCCAGCAAGAAAATTAATTATTTGCAATGCTAAGAAGACACACAACAGCATTTGCTTAGGATTATCATGACATGAGAGGAATACCATCACATTTATATTAAAGAAGAATGCAAACATATTCACCAACCCTAACGATGAATGAATCCTACAGTCAAATATATTATCAAAACTAAGTTGCAAAAACTCTTGGATGTAGGATTTGTTTATCCTATTTCAGATAGCTAGTGGGTCTCTCCCTTGGTCATTGTCCCTAAGAAAGGGGGAAAATGGCATATTTGCATTGACTACTGAGAGTTAAATATTATTACTAAGAAGGATCACTTTCCCCTTCCATTTATTGATCAAGTGTTGGATATATTATTAGGGAAGAAGTATTTTTCCTTCGTAGACAACTATAGTGATTATAATCAAATATGAATTGCTCCACAAGACCAAGACAATACTACTTTTACTTGCCCTTAGAGAACCTATGCCTATGTCATCTTGTCATTTGGTCTTTACAATACCCCAGCTACTTTCAAAGCGTTGTCTTGAGCATATTTTCTGATCTCTCCCATGACTATATTGAAATCGACATAGATAATTTCATTATCTATGGATAAACATTTGAAGAAACATTGACCAACCTAGAGAAAGCTCTTCAAAGTTGCCAGGGCCATCAATTATCTGTGAGCAATAAAAAGTGTTACATGCTTATGACTGAAGGGATTGTATTGGGACATCACATATCTCCTGCTAGAATTTAATATGATCCAGTAAAGCTAGGTATCATCAAGGATCTACCCACACCAAAGAAGCAAAAAGATGTTAGAATTTTTTTAGGACCTACTGGTTATTATAGATGATTCATCAAATATTTTAGTAAAATTATCACCCCGCTATTTTACTTGCTTATTAAGAATTTTGAATTTACATGGACTAATGATTATCAAATTATCTTTCCACAACTCAAAGACCTTTTCATAACAACTCATGTTCTAAGAGAACCTAACTAGATGAAGCCTTTTCACATCCACAGAGATACATCTAACACCACTTTAGGAGCTATCCTTGGTCAAAAAGATGAATCTCTGAGTTATATAATATATTTTATCAGCAAAAATCTTCAAGGGGTTGAACTTAACTACATTGTATTAAAGAAGAAATTTCTTGACATCATCTATGTCATTAAAAAAATTTGACACTCGATTACAGGTTACCAAGTATTCATCCACACTGATCATGCAGCAATAAGGTATTTAATGAACAAATATGTTGTAACAGATAAGATAATTCATTGGTTGCTTTTTCTGTAGGAATTTGATATTACCATTGTGGTAAGACCAAGTAAGGATAATGTAGTAGAAAATTATCTATCTCAATTGAAAAATGATGAGCACAGTCCTATTGTTGATGATTCTTTCCCTGATGAACATTTATTTGCTGTAACAATTCAATCTCCTTGATTCATAGATATTTCTTACTATCTTATTGTAGGATCACTACCACAACATTTCTTACCTAGATACAAATAACACCTGATCCAAAAGAGCAGACATTATACTTGGATTTTAAGATATCTCTTTATCATTGGACTAGATTCAGTTATGAGAAGATGTATCTGAGAAAATGAAATTTATGACATTCTCAAAGCCTACCATGATGAAACCTATGGGGGTCATTTTGCTGCCAAACAAACTACCATGAAAGTACTTACTGTCAAATATTATTGGTCTTCTTTGCATAAAGATGTAATGATGTACACCCATAGATGTGATCAATGCTAGTGTATGGGAAATCCCACTCACTCTGATGAAATGCCATTACAGTCACAATTGGTTTTAGAACCCTCTAACAAATGGAGACTGGATTTTGTAGTTCCCATTGATCCTAAATTTAATAATAAGGAACACATACTAGTGTGCATTGATTATATCATAAAATGGGTAGAGGTCAAAGTCTTAACCCATGCTCGAGATGAGAAGGTACTTGAGTTCCTCTATGAAAAAATCTTCACCTGTTATAGAGTACCAAGAGAAATAGTCACAGACCAAGGTCTACAGTTCATATTAGACCTCACAGATGCCTTGGTAAAAGAATATGAAATTAGACACAAGAAGTCTACCCCTTACCATCCTCAATCAAATGTTCAAATGGAAGTGACAAATTGAGAATTATAAAATATCCTCACTAAGACTGTCAGCCTGCATAGAAAAGATTAGTCAACTTGTCTGCTATAAGCAGTCTGGACTTACAAAATCACTTGAAAAATCACAACTGATCTCACTCCATATGAGTTAGTTTATGGTAAGAAGCATGTTCTGCACATTCAATTTTAACATAAGACATTAAGGATAGCACTTGATTTGGGCTTGCATCTTATCCAAGCTCAACAAGACATGATCATACAACTGAATGCACTTGATGAACCAAGAAAAAAATCACTTCATCATACTGAAATAGTGTGAAGACAACATGTGGAATAGCATGATAGGAACACTAAAACTAAGAATTTCTAACTAGGAGACTAAGCACTCTTTTTTTACTCTAAATATAAAGATCATAGAGGAAAATTGTAATCTAAATAGCTTGAGCCTTATGAGATCAAATAATTTTTTGACAATGGAGATGTCAAGCTCATGACCATTGACTCAGTTTGATTCTGACTGCTTGTTAGTGGCCACAATTTCAAGCTATATAAGAAACTATTTTTCAAAGAAACTCTCACTTGCCAACTTTTTGAAGAATAACATCCATCTCTTCTTCATAAAGCAAATGAAATTGTTCCTACAGTTGAAGGGTATTTCAATTAACTCTTCTCTAATATTTTAAAAGTGTAATAAATCTTCCTACAACTAAAACAAGTCATTCACAATGCTTGGTTTACGCTGAATAAAATCTTACATTCTAGATTCTTGTGATTCCAATTGAATTTGGACCAAAAAATCTTAAAAAAATCAAAAAATTCAGCAATGAAAATCTTCAGGCGTTGCTGACGGATGTTGTCTCAGAAAACTAGATCATTCACTGATCAACATTCATTAAAAAAAAGTGAAAAAGAGAAAAGGTATTATAGTAAGAAAACTTTTTGTTTTTATCTATTTTTGCTTGTCAATTCATTCCCTTCTAGCAGAAATACATTTTCCTTCTTGCTACAAGATGAAAAACTTGTAAGATAAAACTAACTGCTACAGGAAACATATCTTGTTATAGAATGTATTCCTACATTCCATCTTACATCAAGAATTTGCTCCTACTCAAACGCTAGCATACGCCATGACCATCACTTTGAATCATCATTTGCATATTTATGAAAGGTATTTTTATAAGTAAAATGATAATTATTCTGTATTTATTTCTTGTCATATATTTTAATTATTTCTAAATATGATGAGACTTAATGCTATTAATGCATCACCATATCCTCTCCTTATCATGCTCGCTTACAATCTCTTTCACTGACAAAATCAAGGGAGAGGATAAAATCAACAAGGTTATAGCAGATAGCTCAATGCATATAATCCAAATTCTACTCCTCCCATAAAGGTTGTTGTTCCAATACATGCAAATCTAGTGCAAGGAGATGATCATTTGGACCAATGGGGGCAGCCTAAAGGTCAGTTTTTCCATGATGATAGAGGAACTAGCCATGCTTTAAAAACACAAGAGGAAAATACTCCCTACATGACAGTAGAAGAAGCATATCCTAGCCAAAGGGATAGTCATGGAGAAGGTAGTAGCCCAAGTGTGGGAATAATGAATTTCCAAGCAAAAGATGATTTTGTGTTGACTCAAGGCATGTCAGTTGAAGCCAATCCAAGATCTAAGAAGAGAACATTGGGAGAAGGCCAAGAACAATGGGTAACTCCAAATGATGCCTCTCCAAGGACACCAAGTGTCAATCAAAGTGTTGCACCTATTGCAAGTCATGTTTCCCAACAAAATTAGAATGTAAGTGGGGCTACCAAGATTACAATGTAGCAGACTTAAGCTCCCTCTTTACCATCAAAAATGCTAGAGAATGTGAATGATCCCTCTCTAAACATTGTTGATTCATTGAAGAGCACCAAGGCAGGTATATCCCTTTGGGAAGTCTTGCATATACCCAATCAAAAAGAGATTTTGCAAGAACAACTGGTAATCATACATGTGACTCTTCAAGTTTCAAAGGACAATGGTGTGGCTCTCAAAAATTCTCCAAATCATATTTTGGAGCCCTTAACTAAGGCTGAAAAGCCCCCACCTTTCTACCTCACACTCATTGTGGGAGATAAGTTGGTCCACAATTTTATTATGGCTAGTGGAGTAAACACTACTGTCATGCCTAAAGTAGTGGCTGATAAGCTGGGTTTAAACTATGAACCACATAACAAGGGCGTCTTACATCTGGATGGGACTCCAATCAAGATGGTAGGATTGGTCAAAAGGTCTGAAAGTATTTTTACATGGTTGCCCAAGCTTCCCTATCATGCAAGACATTGTGGTGGTGGACCTTCCAGCACACTTTGCTATATGCTTGTCAAGGGACTTCATAGCAAAGATAGAAGGATACATTTTTGCTGATTGGTCTTTTATAGCTTTCAGGACAAGGTATGGGACCAAGGTAACTATAAGGACTCAATGCTTAGCAAAGTTCCACATTGAGCCATACTTAGAGATAATGTCAAATCAAAATTGTCTAATCAACAAGGAAGAGAAAAAGGTCATGGATGATGAAACATCTTCTCCTCTTGAAGGTATTTTTGATTTTTATCTTGATAAGCATAGCACTAAAACACATGGCCTTGATCCTTACACTTTCATTGAGGACACTGATTTGGGAGTTTATTGTATGCATGAAGAGAACATTCCAATTCCTTCACTCACCAATGAGGATCATGAACTTGATAGCATGTGAAAATTTTTCTTTGATGGTTCAAGGAACAAAGTAGGTGCAGGAGCTGGCATCATGTTAGTTTCTCCATCAGGGAATTGTTACTACTCTTTTTATAGGTTTTACTTCAGCTGCACTTGCAACATGGTAGAATATGAAGACCTAGTTCATGGTCTCTAATGGGCAAAGAGGGGAGGAATCAAAAATACGAAAGTCTATGGAGATAGTGAGTTGGTCATTCATCAAGTAAGAAATCAAGCTACAGTCAAGAACCCCTTGCTTAAGTCTTACAAGCATAGGGTATGGGATCTACTTGAAGACTTTGATGCCTTCAACATATAGCCCATACCAAGAGACTTGAATAAACATCTTGATAGATTGGCTGCAATAGGAGCATATTTTGACTCAGTTGCTGATGTAGTAAAGGAGAAGGATCAATCTCATATCAAGATCATTATGAGACCTTCCATTCTAGATAATGAAGTGTCATGGCAAGTGTTTGAAAGTGATGAACACATTACACACTTCTTGAAAAATGATGCAGGCTTCTCCTCAAGAAATCAAAAGAGGTTACGTGATCATTATGAAAAACAAATTATACAGCAAAAGACAAATAAAATACCCAAGGGGCTGATAACCTTAGAGAGTGTCTTCAATGAGGATAATCAAAACAAGAATCAAAGAATGAGCATGTCAACAAAGGAGGAAAACTATGAGAGGGTTCTGATTTTCAAAAAAAAAAAAATTGAAGATTGGCAAGGTATGTTCTCAGTTGGAAAGGCAACCTTGTATTGCATTATGCAAAGAGTTTCATGATATCTTTGCTTGGGAGTACAAGGACTTGAAAGGGTTTGATCCAAGTCTATCCCATCACACCATTGATTTGAAGCCCAAAGCTAAACTGATAAGACAAAAGCAAAGGCCTATCAATCTAAAGATAGAAGAACTCATGAAGAAAGAGCTGACCAAGTTAATTGAGTCTAGGATTATCTTTCCTATCAAGCACTCAACTTGGGTAGACAACCTTGTGCCGATTCGAAAGAAGAATGGATAAATTAGACTTTGTGTGGATTTTTTTGATCTAAATAGAGTTTTTCTCAAGGATCATTATCCACTCCCTTCTATAGAACAAATTTTGCAATTTGTTTCAGGTTCTCAATGTTTTTCACTTCTTAATGGTTATTCAGGTTATAATCAAATATTGGTAAATGAAGAGAATCAATTCAAGATAGCCTTCACCACTATGTGCGGGACCTTTGCCTACAAGAAGATGCCATTTGGTTTATCTAATGCTGGAGCTACATTTCAAAAGGCAATGGACATGGCTTTCATAGGTTTGATCAATAAGTTTTTGCTTTTTTACTTTGATGATATAACCATTTTTTTAAAGGATGTTGTTGATCATATGAGACATCTAAGGCAAGTGTTTAAGAAATTTAGGGAATATGGCATATCTCTCAATCCAAATAAGTGTATCTTTGTTGTCCACAAAGGTAAGCTTTTGGATTGTGTTGTTTCAAAAGAAGGCTTATCTATTGACCCCAAAAGGATTGAAGCCATTCTAGGCTTGTGATTGCCTCAACACAAGAAGGGGCTACAAAGCTTTTTGGGGAAAATAAACTTTGTAAGGAGGTTTATCCCAAAATTTGCAACTGTGGTAAAGCCTATCACAACCATACTAAAAAAGAACCAAGTTTTTACTTAGATAAAAGAAGGTAAGAGAAATTTTGAAGCAATCAAGTAAGCAATTGCAGAATCTCCTACTCTCTTAAATCCAATTTTTTCTAAAGATTTCATACTCTATACCTTCGCTAACCTGGACACAATTTTAGCTATGCTTATGCAAAAGAATGATGAAGATGTTGAGCAACCAATTGCTTTCTTCAACCGAGGATTAGAGGAGTATGAAGTAAGATATTCTTTTATGGAGAAGCAAGCCCTAACCATCATTAGAGGATTGAAAAAATTCAGGCATATGGTTTCCAAAAATAAGATTCATGTCATGGTTTCCAAAAACAAGATTCATGTCATGGTTTCCCATCCTAGCAGTAAGGAATTCCTCCTAAGCAAGGATATCAATGAAAAGAGAGTTGGATGGATCATGAAAGTGATGGAATATGACATTGACATTAAGGTAACCAAATTGTTAAGAGGAAGAGGTTTGTGTGAACATTTAGCATCTGATTCTCAAGAGCCAAAGGAGCAAGCTTTGGTCAATCGATTAAGTTCAAACCCAGCCAGTTGATCAAATGCAAAATCAAAGTTGGACACAAGACATCATTAGTTTTCTTCAAAATGATGAGTGTCCCAATGGCTTGAACAAATCTCAAACGAGGCATTTTAAGCTGCAAGCTATTCCTTATTGTCTTATGGATGGCATTCTCTTTAAAAAGGATGTGAACAATGGATTGCTAAGATGCATTAACAATGATCAATTTGATATGCTGCTGGAAAAATTCCATGATGGAGTAAATGATGGTCACTTCTCTCCTAGAACAACAGTTGTAAAGATAATGAGCACTAGTTACTATTGACGTAGTCTTTTTAAATATTGTTACCTTTGGGTTAAGGTTTGTCCTCAATATGCTTTCTTTGTTGGCAAACCAAAAATTGCAGCTCTTCCATTGAATCATGTTCAAATGAACCAGCCTTTCATGCAATGGAGCATTGACTTCATTGGCGTGATCAACCCTCCATCAAGCGTTAGACACAAATGGATATTGACTACTATAGACTAATTCACAAGGTGGGTAGAGGCTATTGCATTGAAAGAAGCAAACAAAAATGATATCTTAGAGTTCTATGACAATATTGTGAGTGGGGTTCATTTGAGTACTTCATCCAACTGCTACCCTCAAGGTAATGGATTGGTTGAGTCTGCCAACAAGAACCTCATCAATATCATCAAGAGGACATTGAAAACCAATCAAAGATGATGGCATAGCGAACTGAAGACAGCCTTATGGGCAGATAGAATCACTCCCAAGAAGTCAATTGGTAATTCTCCCTTTGTACTTGTTTATGGGAGAGAAGCTAGGTTGTCCATATCACAAGAGCTCCCTGCGTTGGAACTTTTACGACAGCTAGAATTACTTCAAAACACTTCCATGGAGGTCAGATTGACAGAATTAATGTAGTTGTAGGAGGTAAGAGATGATGCTCACAAAGATTTGGAATACCAAGTTCTCATGAAAAAATCCTTTGACAAAAGGACAAGGGCAAGAGTGTTCAAAGAAGGTGACTTAGTCTTGAAATGGGATGAGGATAAAGCAAAACTAGGTAGACATACAAAGTTTGATACTCTGTGGAGTGGTCCTTACATCATCAGTAAGTGCAAGAAAAGAAACTCCTTTTAGCTATCCAAGATGGATGGAGAAGAGCTACTTATTCTAGTGAATGGGATCCACTTAAAAGTCTTGCTTCTAGACCTTGATGGCCATGTCTTGTAAATACTTGTTATTATGTGTTTCCTTTGTTGTCTTTGTTTTTCCTAAGTGCTTTGTATCATAGGTGTTTCCCTCTCAGGATTTTTCTTTCCTTGTGTTTGCCTTGTTATGTTTTTCTGTACTTTGCTCTCAGCCATGGGCTTGTTCTTTTGGCTTTTGTTTGTCTTGCGTGACTCCATGCCCAATGGAAGGATGTACGCAGCTAGTCTTGGACATAGCAGGTATGTCTCCCCTAGAAATCACCAAAATGTTGCCCCCTTTTTCTACATAGACAGTTGTGTTACCTCTTCAGCTAATTTTTGTTCTTCCTTACTCATTTTTTGTGTTTGGGCCTTTACTATTTTGGTCTTTCCTTGTTCTGCTTTCCCTTCATTATTTTTCCCCTTGGCTTTATTTTGCCTTAGCCCCCTTTTTGCCTTACCCCTGAAGTGCCCTTCAAAATTTTTTGAAGGAACTTCACTTTCCTTGTTTTCCCCCAAGTGTCCATTCGATAAAATTTTGAAGGGCACTTCTTTTACC
Organism: Torreya grandis; assembly: GCA_037957365.1. Taxonomy (NCBI): domain Eukaryota; kingdom Viridiplantae; phylum Streptophyta; class Pinopsida; order Cupressales; family Taxaceae; genus Torreya; species Torreya grandis. The sequence continues at coordinate 1,489,521 of JARHVA010004124.1, forward strand.
CGAGTGACCATTCGAAAAAAAATTGAAGGGCACTTTTTTGTCTGTGTCCCTTCGAAAAAGTTTCAAAGGGCACTTTTTACCCAAGTGTCCCTTCAGAACTTTTTCAAATGGCACTTTTGCCCTAGCCTTTCCCAAATGCCCCTTTGAAATTTTTTTGAAGGGACATTCTCCGTCCAAGTGCCTTTCAGGGATTTTCCCAAAAGGTCACTTTTGGCCCGGGTGTCCTTCAGAAAGTTTTCGAATGACACTTTCTTCCAAGTGTCCTTCAGGGAAAGTTACCAAAGGTTTCCCTTCAGAAAAGTTTTGAAGGGCCATTTCTGTTGCAAATGCCCTTCAAAATTTTTTGAAGGGGTTTTTGTTCTCCTCGGATGTCCTTCAGAAATTTTTTGAAGGACACTTTCCTCCAAGTGTCTGAGAAAAGTTCCTGAAGGAATCTTTGGCTTAGCCAAAGCCCAAAGGAATTCCTTCAGATTTTTGTCTGAAGGAATTACTTTGAGAAAATTTTCAAGTCGTTGCCCAAGAAATAAACCTGACTGAAGTGTCCATGACATGCCGTAGGACGTCATATTTAAGGTGGGCAACTAGCCGTTGGGTCGATGCATGACATGTCGCAGGACGTCAAATTTAAGGTGGGAAACTAACTGTTGGCAATGCAAATTGGGTTTCCCAAGGTGATTTGCTTATAAGGTTTTATAATTAAATTAGGCAAGAAAACTTGAAAGAGTCTTGGCAGTGCAAACTGGATTTTCCAAGGTGCTTTGCTTATAAGGTTTTATAAGTAAAGTAGGCAAGAAAACCTGAATAGGTCTGCAAATGCAAATTGGTTTAAGCAAGTGCTTAACTTATGAGTTTTATAAGTGAAGTCATTCAAAAAACCTGAAAGGGTCTAGACAGAAGCAAATCAGATTTTTGGAACTGCTTAGCTTATGAGCTTGATCAAATGGTTGATTGACGGTGCAGAACCATGATCCAAGTCATTCCTTGAGGACCAATCAAAAGGAAAGAACAAAGCCAAATTGAATAAAAGTGACATTTTCCATGCCATTGCACAAATTGATAAGCCAAGGAGAAGTAGTTGGGAAGCATCTTTAGAAGGGCGAGCCCATGGCGTTCAAGAAGGTGACATGGATCAATCAGAGTGCCCTAATAAGCATCATTAGCAAAAATCAGTTGCAGCTAAGGATAATGACTTCCAATAGATTTGATTTCTCTGTTTAGCACAAGGGACCTCCCTTCTCTCTCTCTTTGCTATAAATAAGACCCTTAGGCTATTGTTATTTCATCCACAGATAGTACGGTCAAGCCCTGCTAGAATGTTTTGCCATTTTCTTGCCTTTGAGCAAAGAAGCATAGGTTTATTTTCTTTCTAAGTTCTAGACATTTGCATGGGCATGCAAGAGACAAAGTGACAGCAAGTGATGTTTTATCCTTTTGTCCTATATCCTTCATGCTTTTGATCAAAGAGTTGATCTAACAAGACATGTAAAGTGCATTATAGTTGTATGAGATTTTGCATATGTGTAACCCTTTTATGGACTATACAGGTGGTTTTTCCAGTTACTTACCTTGTGTGATCTCATTTATTTTGTCTCTACACTGAAATATTTATGTTGGTATCTTCTAGAGATTGAAGAATAGGCTTGTATTCTATTGTATTATGCAAAAGTATAGGGCATACATGTAGATAATAACTTTTGGTGCATCACCATTTTAGACTAGGCTTTTCATTTATGCAAATTTTTGACCCTTTTCATCCAAACAAGCTGGTTCAACAGATTTTATTGCACAAAAGCTAATATAAGGAGCTAGCCCTTTCAACCTAGAGGTTCATTTCCACTTATAGGCACACTCACAGGCCTGGAAATGTCCCAACATTGCTCAAATCTAGAGGAGGCCTGAAGAGCCCTCTTCTAAGGTGCAAGATTTGGAGACGATAGTAACCCCTACTTCTCGTAGATCTCACAGATTGAGGAGAAAAATGAGAACTAAATCTTCTTCTATTATTGAAATAAATTAAGAATCTAGGGAAGAACAAATTGCTAGTAGTAATTAATCTCTAAAGACTGAAACATATAAGAAAGAATGTTCTCCAGTATTCAATCGGGAAGAAACAAAACAAGTTAAGCATAGTCTTGAAAAATTGTATGAGGAAGAACAAGTTGAGCGCAATTTTAAAGAATTATATGAGGAACCAGTACAAGAAAAAGTAAAACAAGATTTGCATGAGGAACCGATACAGGAGGAAGTAGATCAATTGGAACAACTTATTATACAAATAGAATTGTTCACTCTTGAGCAAGCCTTGCAAAAAATTGAGAAACTAAAGAAACAGTTGCAAGATCAATCTGGTGGAGGATTGGAAGCACTTGCTACAGCAGCGTATCAATTGCAGCCCTCTATCAAATACCATCTTACAACCAGCATTCCACAACTTTTTGTAGAGGTAAATCAACAAGAACCTAAATTTTTCCAAGAAGTCAGGTATCACTCATCATTTACAATATCTTCTAAATTTTTGAATTAGATGGATAGTCAATCTAAATTTTTGAAGGAACTGAAGAAAGAAAATAAGAAATTGAAATAAGAAAATAAGTTAAAGAAAGAGAACATCACCAAACTGAAATAGAAAATTGAGGATATGGATGGTCTTACCCAAGAGCTCCTTGATTGCAAACCTCTTACAAAAGTTTATTCAATTTATCTTGAAGAATAATGGCACAAGTTCATATTTATGAGAATTTATTGTGATATTCCCCATGAAGTTATTGATCCCCTTTCCTTTTTTTATATATAAAATAAGGTCACAAAAATAATAAGAATAATTGTGTAAGTTTTCCCTGCACAATTATGTTGTTCCTTATGATAGGGAGTGGAACCCCAATCTATATGTTGGAGATGTCCAACTGCAGGCATTTTCATCATATTTGTTGAATGAACAAAGAAGAGGAAGAGAAATAGCAGAATACAGGAAAAAAGAGAATGAAAACTAGTTGTTTATCAAGAGTGAATCAATGGCACCTGATATTGTATTAGTTGAATGGGATGATATCATACTAAAGAACAAAGTCAGAACTTGGTTTGGTAAGAAATGTGATGAAGCCCAAGATTTGTACTTAGGTTTAAGAACTTTTGTTGGTCCTTCAGCCAAAGACTCATGTATGGAATGATGGAATGAGCTCATTCCTACACTGAAGAAGAGAGCTCCATATTCCCATTTTAATTTAAACACAACATTTAACAAGATCACAAAAAATATTCTTCTTGCAGGTGACAAGGGATCGCAATTGTAGAACCTCAAATTCTAGCCTCCTCTATTTTGGTATCTTGTTCTAGATTAGTAGGAAAAAACCTTGGTGGATGAAGCCAGAGAAGTTAAAATTTGCAAACTATTTAAATAGAGGCAGAGATTTTATGCTCATCTTGCCAAGGGTGTTATAAATCCCATGGATTTTAGAATTCTTTGTGAATTAGGAATGAACAAGTATACTGCTCGATGTCGAGTAAGATCTTAAGTTGGGGAGTGTGATGAAACCCATAAAGGTCTTGTTCTTGTGTCCATCTATTTTACTCATCATGCTTATTAACCATGCTTTTAAACACATTTCCATATAGTTTCCTACTTTCATAAGCCATATAGCATTATATTTATGTACTCTTTTAAATAGTTGAGATTATGTATTGAAATTAAATATATGATGTTTATCTATTGCTTTAAGAATATTTTTCTATAATGTGTTTTAAAGATGTTTTGGAGAGATAGGTATGTAGCATAGAACGTCCTGTAGCTAAAACATCTCATTATACAAACCATCCTGCAGTCGCTACATGACCAAAGCCACAGATGAACAGATTTTGATTCTCTTCCAACCAACTCACATAAATGACTCTAACCTCCATGGAGCTCAATAAAGGATCGATTGAAGAACGAAATAGCCTTGTTTGTCCTACAATAATATTGCAAAATTTTCATGAATGATGACTTTAGCGAAAGAAACCAATTTTGAATATCTCGATTTGAATGTATCGTAGAATAGAATGAATATATTATTTTTCATAAAATAATATCCTCTATGGTATATAGCGATAGAGTTGAGAGATAGTAGATGTTTGATTAGAGATTATCATAAGTACATTTTGTCAAGTAGTAATTATTGTAACTTCCTATAGTAATTCATTATTGCAGTTTTGATTAATATGAACAAGTATTTCTAAGTTCAATTAAGTGTTGTGAGAGGAAGGATTGAAACTGAAAGATGAAATGAGGAAGGGACCCCTTTGGAAGCCTTACAACAACAATCCAACCCAATTAAATAGCTAAGCATGTTATTTGATTTCTTTATGCATTGTGTGATTTAATTTTGAACTGTGTGATTTACATTTTTGCTTAGATTTATTTCAGGAAGCTTCCAACGCATAAGCATTTATTTTCTAGTACTTTGTTTATGTTTAATTTCAAGCATTTCATTTACTGCACTTCAACATCTTAGATATAATTAGCAGAATATCAAATTAGATATTGAGTGTGCACATACAGTGACGTCATCTTGTCAAGTCTACGTCTTCAAATTGGCATCTAAATGAAGGTACAGATCTATGGTGACTCTCTTTGTCCATTTTAGTCAAGAGAAGTGCATCCAATTGTGAATTAGTTTCTATTCAATGCCTCTATAGGAGTGCGCACATCAATGATATTATCATCTATCAAATCTTGTATGTTATGTCATAAGCTGATGCATCTATTTGTAGTATGGTCAAGGGCCCTATGATAATTACCAAATACATTGGAATCATTATTATTTGGAAGAGGCCTAGTCATATCAATTTCTTTGATGGGAGGGAGAGCTATGATGTTGCATTCCAATAGTTGTTAGAGAATACGTATTGGTGATTTAAGAAGATTCATGAAAGGTCTCCTTGGAGGAGTTGATAAAACCATGTAAGGCGCTGGCTCTGAGGCTACATTAACTATTATTTTTTGTTCATTCTTGTTTTCAGTGGGCCTCACCTTATATGGGGGCTTATTGAAACTCTTATTAGTCTAATTTGATCTAGTTGTGTACTTTAACTTGCCCATGAAAGAAGCTTGACTTCCCATTCTTTCATTGTATGGCATAGATTTGTGAATGATGAAAACTTTTTAAATAATATAGCTTCATGCAATGCCGATAATAAAATTTGATTGAATATGTCTTCTAATTCTCTATCTACCATGGCATTAGTCATCTTTGCTAATATAGTTTTATATTGTAAGACATATCAGTTATTGGCTCATTGTATTTTTGCTTGAGTTGTGCAACTTGAGCATATGAAACCTTGTCATTGATGTTGATTGAAAAATGTGCCAAAAAAAAATCTACAAGTGGATTAAATGTTGTGATGGACTAATTAGAGAGATCATATAACCATTGTAATACATAGTCCTTTAATTGTGAGTGAACAACTTAATCAAGATCTAATCATTTGACATGTAGTCCAAACATGTTGCATGAAAAGCACATAGATGATGCTCTAGGTCACCCTTACCATCATACAAAGTAAGCTTGGGTGACACAAATATTGATGTCAAAGGATTTGCCACTATATGTTATGCCAATGGTGTTTGTATGAGCATATGAGAGTCCAAGGCATGAGATGGTCTAGTAGCACTCTACTGAAGATGTAACACCTTGAACTACAAAGAATGGATCTCTTGCCTAAGGGCTTGTACATATGAAGAGGAATTTGTAAAATCCACAACAAGTGTCTCTAATGGTGAGATTTGTCTAGTTGTAGCAAGTTGTTGCTAAATCTGAGTTGTCCCAATAGTAGGTGTAACAATATTAGCATCTATGGGGTTAGAGGATTGACCTGTAGTGGAATATAAGTTCTCTTCTTGAACAATATGGATAAAGTCATCTTCCATATTTGAATGTTTAGAAATAAAATCTTTCAATTGTCTCTTACTGATCTCATCAAATTGATTATTGAATTCTGTCATTATAGGTTTTGAAGTAGGAAAACCAAAAGTTATATATTCAAACCTTTTAAAAAATTATATCTATGAAAGATTACAGAAATGGAATAATGAATCAACGTTGAGATTTTGAAATTATAGATTGAGCATAGAAAGCATAAGGATACAAACTCTAAAAGAATTTTAAGGCTAGGGTTTGGATACTATTCGAAGTAAGTCGGGTTCACCAAATGATTTAACTATTTAAGAAATTTATGGAATGTAAAATCTGAGTTGTTAAAGTGTTGGAATAATAAATTGGAGAATAAATATATAAATATCAATAGCCACTAATTTACACAATAATTAACTTATTTGAGTATTATATAAATAGCAATGAACTAAAAAAGTTGTACTTAGTTGGAAAATTGATTGAGGCAAACAAATGACGAGATGAAATCTAGAGTAGAAATAGTGCAAGGTGTTGTCAATAGGAAATAGGTGTCAAAAACCCTCCTAGATAGTAATGTAGTCCTCTGGTCTATAGTGTGCTACATTAGTGTCCCATGTGTTGCACTAATGTCCTTATGCAGTAGAGATAGTGAATTCCTGGGTGGACCTTCACCTGATTTTGAGAGGCCTATACCTATGTGACTAAATGTTGGATCATTGTTTGTTCCTTATTTTGAGTGATTTTAATGTGAAACCCTACGTCTCTATTTTTATTAGGGTATTTGAGGAGCACAAGTAGAAAAAGAGTGGTGTTAGTAGGGTAGGTTGGACGTAACTTCAACACTCCATGTGTTGAGCATTGCCTACATACCAATACCTCGAAAGGGGATCAACCCTGATGTAATTATCCCAATCTAAGTGTTGGTGCAAGTACAAGTGAATGCTAATGTGAGTGTCAGTTTAAGTGCTTTGAGTGTGACTAGAGACTAAAAATCTAAGTAATCTAAGCTCTAAGCTGCTATAAATGGGTGTATGCAGAAGTAGGGAAGAATAGGGATCAATGACCTTAATTTGCACTACTGTTTATGATTTTGTTTGTGAGTATTTTCATCTAATTTCCATCTAGGGGATAAATGAATGAAAGTGGTCCATATAACATTTTGATGATTTTTGAGACATGAAATGGGTCTAGGTCAACTCTAAGGTGCTTTAAGAAATAGAAAGATATCCGTTGGAGATGAAAAGAGCAAGGGGACATTAGCATTGTCCCTTTTCCAATAATGTAGTGTGTTATAGTCCAAAGGGATGTGCTAATGTCTAGGTGGAAACAACGGGTGAAAAGGGGACCTGGGTGCCTAAGTGAAAGCTCAATGTTGTGTTTGGTATATTTAGGAATGGGTTGGACTCACACAAAAGTTATCAAGTAATCAAGAGAGGCCCTAAGATAGGTCTAGAGCTAAACTAAGGATAAGGTGGTATCAAGTGACACTTATTGCACTAAAATGCCATTTTAGATCATTACAATGTGTAATGTAAATAAAATGAATTTATACAAGTAGTTATTAGGCAATAATGCATAGAGCGAGGATTGTCTACATTAAAGATGCCACAATATCAAAGAATCAAACAACGAGACAAATATCCTAACCCTACGAGAGATAAGGGCTTGATTTACCATGCTACACAAAGCATCCAAGACATACAATAATAAAGTGCGCTACAAGGAGACATCACAACTATAGACACACATATGTATGGCCAAATTATATGGATCGTGAAACATGAGGTGTTGTGATAGTGCTCATAGACTTGTTATAATTATTTAGGACATTGCGCAATGAAGATATCTCCCAATATTTTACAAACCTTTTACATGATATTTTAGAGTGCGTACAAAGGGTGGTCTGGTATGTTAAAATAAAGAAACCATGGGATGTAGACTCATGAATAGACATTGAGCTTGCAGGATATGAAATCCTCAGTATAGTATTTGACTTTGGGAGTATTGTTAATATGATCTTGAGATCTACATGGGAAGCCATTGATATCTCCCAATATTTTACAAACCTTTTACATGATATTTTAGAGTGCGTACAAAGGGTGGTCTGGTATGTTAAAATAAAGAAACCATGGGATGTAGACTCATGAATAGACATTGAGCTTGCAGGATATGAAATCCTCAGTATAGTATTTGACTTTGGGAGTATTGTTAATATGATCTTGAGATCTACATGGGAAGCCATTGGTAGGCCACACTTGAGCTACAGTCTTGTCACCCTCAACCTCACAGAGTACAAGTGGGAGAACCGATTGGTCGCCTCGAGGAGGTGGATATTAGAGTGGTCAAACTAAGTGTACGCAATGATTTTGAAGTCATTGACATGAAGAAAATCAAAACCCATTACCCTACCTTAATTGGTAATAAATGGGCTTACGATGGTCAAATGATTATTAACACAGTGCACAATCAGCTAAAGGTTCATCAAGGAGAAAAAATAGTTATCATCCCTTTGAATAAAGCAGATCAGAAACCGTACATAATTTTAAAGGAACTAGAGTCATCGTATGCTTACAGTGATAATACTTGGTTTAAAGTTGGCACAAAGACATAGAATAATATACTACGAGTTGTCGAGTGTTAGTTTTTGAACCTGTAGATGGAACAACCACAGACAATAAAACAACCATTATATAAGCTGGTGATAACAAAATCTCCAATGCCCTAGTTCCAACTTGAAAGTTGTACCTCTCCATCAATGCAATATCCTACTAAGTCTAATGTGAATTTCCTATATAATATAGGTGTAACAATAATGGACTAGACATCACCTACTTCAAAGGGTGTGTTAACTTGAGAAATAACATCTTCTATAAGTGATGATTTAGACAATCATATGTTGAATTGGGCTAGGAAAAATCGTGAGATATAGCCTCTGTGCATGGTGTTCACCTTCAAATATCAATTACCATAATACTTTGTGACAGAGGATCTTAATCCATTCATTTTGAAGTTAGAACAACATGTGTCAGAAGTGGATCAAAGATTTTGCACACTCAACTATGTGTTAAAAATAACTGTTGCAACTTGGTGGGTAGTGCATAAAGATCTAGAGATACATTGGGAGGAATTATGTGAGTTTTTACATGCATGGTTTCAATTACCACCTACTATGAAATAAGAATGACCATTATTTCAAGAAGGTCAATGTCCTAAGTTGTACATTCATTAATGTGTAGATATATGGTCTACGTAAGGAGTGGAACCAAGGTATTGGGTACATATTTTCAGTCACACACTAGTGCCACTGTCAACAGCTTGGTACATGTATCAAGAATGCAAGAGAAAGACCAAACATTGGGCACAAGTGCAATAATACTTCATTCAAATTTTTTTATTTGAGGATGATAACCCATTAGTGCAAAATGCGCTGTAAAACTTAAAAAATATTTTTATGACGTGGATGAGTAAAAGATTTGAGAGATACAACAATGTCATCATCATAATAGAGAGTAACGCATGATTTGAATTTGGGGCTTCACAATTACAAGGCAATCAACAAGAACAAGCTCTTATTAAGCCTTGTAATACAATAACAAACAAGCTAACAAAATGCAATGATAGTGATGGAGATATAGATTTAGAAGGCTTCTTTGAACTTGAATAGGAAGTTGAACCAACAACCGCCCAAAGTGAAAAACAAGTTGAAGAGGAAACACTGCGCAACATAAACATTATGGAGTAGGAAGGGGAGCACACTGCAAGAGAATCTACCTAGTGGATCAAACAAAGTGTATCAAAATCCATTTAAAAATATTAAAGAAAATATTGGAATAAAGTTGGTCCCTAGACCTACGACTGTGGGAGACTACTAGGGGCAGGGACATATCTTAGAGACATTGCAACTGCTAAGAGACTATCAAGTTATTTTCTCAACCAAATTCTCTAGAGTAAAAGGTGTAGATTCGTCATTGGGGAGATACACATAGAGTTGAAAGAGTGTGATCAACCCATTAAAAAGTGTCCACACATACTAAACCCCAACATGAATATAAAAGTAAAGGTTGAATTGGATCGAATGCAAGAAGCTAGAATCATTTATCCAGTGGAAAAAACAAACTAGGTGAGTCTAATAGTGATACATCAAAATAAGTCTAGGGAGATTTAATTTTGTGGAGACTACCATGCACTCAATGATGCCTTCATCAATGATCTATTTCCAATACCGTTCACAGATAAGTCCTTGAGTCAATCACATGTCACGAAGTGTACTCATTTATAGAGAAATTCAATGAGTACTATCAGATTTCAATCACAAAAGAGGATCGAGATAAGATAACCTTTGCAACTAAATTGGGGTCATTCACATATAAGGTAACATGCTTTGATTTGAAGAATGTGCCAAAAAAATTATCTAGAGCTATAGCGACTGCATTCAAAGACTTCATTCATGATTTTTTGAAGTATATTTGGACGACTGGGTTATTTTTTCTTTATTTAGAGAGCATCTGTTGAAACTGAGATTAATGTTAAAATGGTGTCGAGCTCTACACATTGCTTTCAATTTAAATAAGTGATTATTTTTTCACACCTTTTGGTGTTCTTCTAGACCATGTTGTATGTAGTGATGGCATATTTTTTTACCAAGCTAAGATTGTTTTAATAGTGTGGATGCCACCCCCAACCAAATCTACATAAGTGCGCACCTTTGTGGGTCATACAAGATACTATAAAAAATTCATAAAAGGATACACGACTATATCAACATTGATAGAAACATTTTTGCGTAAAGATACAGAGTTTGAGTGGACATCAAAATGCCAAACAGTATTTATCAATCTTGAATATAGGTTGGTAATAACACCTATTTTAGTTTTTCTTGACTGAAAAAAACCATTCCACGTACATGTGGATGCTTTTGGTATTTTGGTATTGCAGTAAGGATTTTCTTAGCATAGCCAGAGGATGGTGGATTGGATCATCCCATACATTTTACTAGTAGGAATCTATCAGTAGTAGAGAAGAACTATACAACTATATAAAGAGAGGCCTTAACTATGGTATTTGCATTGCAAAAGTTTCAACATTATATTTTGGCCACATTGTTTGATCTTTTTACATATCACCAGGCAGACAATACTTTGTTAACAAGTCGATGTTGGCAAGATAGATCTCTAGGTGACAAATGTTGTTTCAAGAGTTTTAATTCTAAATCAATGTAAAGTCAAGTTAAAAAAATGTCAAACCAGATCATTTGAGCAGGTTACAAAATGGTAAAGAACCAAAAAAAAATTGAGGATGAGTCCCCAGATGTGCACTTGTTCATGACTACTGTAATCCCAAATAATATGGAAGACATTACAAACTTTTTGGATCAAGGAACTTTCCCTACACATTATATGGAAAGAGATAAAAAGCAAATGGTCACTCAATCTATTCCATATAGTCTCATCATCAAATTTATGTACAACATTGGGAAAGATGATGTGTTGTGTAGAGTAGCATTAGAGTATGAACAACCACAGCGTCTTCAAGAAGTACATCAAGGAATTGCAAGGGGTCACTTCATAGGCGAAGCCACTATAATAAAAATCTTACAAAGTGGTCTTTGATGGTCAACTTTGTTTTAATATGTGTATAGGGTGGCCAAGCATTGCGAAGTGTGTTAGAGAATGGGAAAGCCCAATTAATGCGATGACATGTCTTTGGTCCCAATCCTCATAAAACAATCATTTGAACAATGGGGAATTGACTTTTTCTAACCTATAAGTCCCCTCAGCAAATGAAGTCATGTGTGATACATTATTACTGTGATGGATTGCTTCACCAAGTGGGTGGACGCTATTACAACCCCAAGTTGTAATGTGAAGGACGCTACCAAATGATTATATGAAAATATCATTACAAGATTTGAATGTCCAATCAAGTTGGTCAGCGACACAGGAACTCGCTTCCTCAATAACACTATCGAGACTCTCACTAAGGAGTTTATAATCTTGCACCACAAGAGCATGACTTATCACCCAAAAGAAATAGACAAGTTGAAGCATCAAACAAAGTATTGGAAAAAATGTTAATGAAATTATGTAATGTGAAAAAGGATGATTGAGAGGATTGCATTCCTATGATTATTTGGGCATATAAAACAAATTGCAAGCATGTCATAGGCTTCACTCCCTTTCAACTTGTTTATGGTCTTGAGGAAGTAATGCCTATGGAGTACATTGTTCTGATTATGTGCATTGCAATGGTTATGAGATTAGATGACCAAGACTCCTTGAAATAAAGATTAATGGACTTGATTAAAATGGAGGAAAATTGACAAAGGGTATAATGGATGCAAGAGATCCACAAGTTAAGCCAGAAGGTATGACATGATTGTAACTTGCAATTTAAACAATTTCATCTAGAATAAGCAGTATTGTTGTATGATTATAGGTTTAAGACATTCTCGAGAAAACTGTGCATCAGGTGAAATGGACACTACATTATTCATGAAGTCTCACAATAGGGTACCATTGTGTTAAAACATCTGCAGTGAACCATATTTCCATGCCATGTTAATCATTGTAGTCTTAAGCCTTACCATCACTAATCTCTATCATTCTTACCTGAAAATGAGAGAGGGTGTTGAGTAGAACCATGTAGTTACGAATTTTCTCTAAATTTGTTTTATTTTTTTGTTTGTTTTGTTAGAATGAGAGTGTTTGTATAGTGTGATCTTTGGATCGCAACACATTGAAATAGAATTGAAAAATATAACACCATAGACTATGATTGATTCATAGAGAGAGCTTAGAGGAAGGACAACTGAAAACAACTACATGGTGGTCATTAAATAAGTTTGGGAAGATAGTGTTGATAAGACAAGTATGGAAAAAGGATGGACAACAATCATTCAAGGCCATTAATGACAAGGTACTTGAATAAATTACGTCTTTCTTGAAGTAGATCATGTGGCAGAATGATAGGTGGGGTCATAAAATAAATTAGATAGAAGAAAGGACGTCGAGTCACATCAGCGACTTGATAATGTATGAATCAAAGAACTTAGACAGAAAAGGATAATCATCATATCAAATAGCAGTCGATTGATATTAATTTGGGAGGTAAACTTGTATGCAATTAGTGCAGCACATTTAAACTAGTTGGCTATATAGATTTGGGAGCAAAAAATTATATAATAAAGGGCATGGACAACACAAAGACATTTTATACTTATGCCAATAAGTGAATTATGTGATCTGCTTTCAAAACACCTTACGCATGGATTGCATACTAGAGCCAGAACAAACAAAGCAAGTATTCAACCCATGCCACAACCACCACCTTGGAGAGCTCAATTATCGATTCCACTATTGGATGCACAAAAAGAGGAAATGGGGATTGGCTTATATCTGCAATAAACCAGATACCAGGTTACATACCCATTTGACTTCATTGATGTAGTAGAAGCCACTTTATTTGCATACGATTCACAAGAAGGAACACAGGCAAGAGCCTTGGCTCTTCAACATCCGTTGTGAGGTTTAGATGCGGAACGATTGATTAAACTACCTACTTTTGGACAAATAGATGAGTTAATGCTCACTCTTCTTATTAAGTATAATGAAGGGGCTATTCATTTGTCCTAAGAAGTTACAATCTGGATCACTACTTAGACCATGGCATGAGCAACAAGTCCCCAACGCACGTAAAATCACTCCTGCCTTACAAGTCAACTACTCCATCAATTCACTCTAACATCAAAGAGAAATATATGACAAGGGCAAGAAGAGGCATATCCATTGATTCGATATATGATGTTTTGGTATGCATCCTAGTTAAATGCATTACCAAACGGTTTTGGTAAACAACAAAGCAAGAAACACAGATAATAAAAGGTGTAATCGACATTGCGTATCACATGATATGCCTCCACAAAAACTTCAACGAGCCCGAGTTTCTCGCATTTTAGTTAACCATAAATATTGAAAAGATCCTCGCAGGCACCTCATAAACACTTTAGTATTAGTTTTTGGTTTTCCTTCTTTGTTTTACACAATGGAAATCGTCAAATGGACCAGTCAACCCTACTACATATTTTTGGCATGCTTTTACACTCCCAAACATTGCATGGACAAAAATAGGGCAATATTATGAGCAATTGGGTAGGTTATTCACCATTGTGGTTGGAGGCCCTAAACATGATCTTGTCACATGTCAGAATACATGACGATGTCATGCAATATATAAGACAACATGCTTCAGTTAAAAGCTACATAATAGTATCCAAATTAAGGTACATGAGTTACCAAAAGCAACTATGACTTCCCTTCTATTTTTCATTATTATGTTGGATGCGAACACAAAAGTGTTGAGGTACAAATCCCTAGCTACGAGGTCGATGCCACCACTATAGTCCATTCACCCAAGTGCAAAGCAACCATTAAAACCACAACCACAACCACAATAGCAAATGCAACCACAACCAATAGTGGCTCTAGCACAGCGAAACAAAGGGAAGAAAAAAGCACCAGCATGACGAGCCTCACCACCACCACCGAAGAAGAGAACATGACAAGCAAAGTCCTGGTTGGATAATATCCATGTATTTAAAATAGCAGTTGAGTGTAGCTTGCCAGAGTTGAGATTCAACAAGTAGGAAGTCCTGAAGTCCATGTTGGAAGATATTGACAATAATATTTATGAGCTTGAGGAAGAGAAGGAATTCATTTTTTTAGAAAGTAGTGTGCACCTATTAAGTGCACAATCAGGGGAGGCAAGACCTTTGGGTCAATATCACTCAACCTCCCCCCTCTATCATTGTTGACACTATAGGGCAATAAGCAACTTAAAAAAAGTTGACATCCAAAATATTCCATAGAGATCTAGCTACGAGATCTTATGTTACGCAACCAGAAGAACTATCAACACAAAAACCCTGCCACCAACATTGTTGCGCAAACCATGGATGCATGCCACAGTTCAACCGTCTCTAATAATTAAGGATAGTGTAGGTCCAAAAATCTGAATGGAACCACCAATGTTTGGCAGGATGTTAAAGCAAATCACTAAGAGGCTAGAGGGCTCAAGGGTTGTATGGGCTATAGGAGGTCTATAGTGGTTATCCGGTTTGTTGGCTTGCACCAAGCTATACGCAGATTTGTAAATCAGGTTGGAGCTAGTACGAACAAGTGCACAGAGTATGCATGCACCTCTAACAGATGCAACCACAGTAAAGCAAGTAGCTAAGACTAGGCCATTGATTGCATATACAAAGCAAAAACAACAATACCAAATGGAAAGATAACAACTGAAATATAAATCTAGAAGCTAAGGTACTTTGAGACCAAATGAAAGACATTTTAAGCAATAGAGATGTTTTCAATAAAGGGTTCAAGAGCATGACTATTCTAGATTTGATCTATCTTTCCAAATCAATACTGTTGTTTTCTAGCAATGCAATGTTCTAGTTTAGCAAGAGAGAGAGAATGTTTAAGCAAGTTTTCTAGTTTGTCTTGAGCATGTAGAGTCCTATGTAATAGAAATGTTTCCAATGCAATAATAACATGTAATGGTAAATATTTCAAGCAATGAAGATATCTTGTAATCACATATGAATGCATAAACTTCAAAAACTATTCTAAACAATGCACAAAACAACTAAATCACCAAAACAAATCAAACCCTAGCATATATACTTAAAAAAACAATGGAGTTTCACTTTACATAACAAAGTGCCCTTAGATCAAGTTCAAAGAAGATGTGCAGATGTTCTACCAACCAGGAATCCAAGCTAGGAAGCAATGTAGAAGGAAGACCAAGCTATGTGCAAGCTAAAGTCCAAACCAAAAATCCAAGAGCAAAGGAGGAGGTGAAGTGAGAACTTGAAATGGTGTAAGAGCTCCAACCAAGTGCATAATTCAGGTGCAATGCCAAATGTAGAAGCTGGAAGAAAGCCATAAAGAAGCAGGAACAATTGAGAGCAGCAATGGAGTCTCCAAACAAATGTGTAGCAGCATATGGGACCCTCTGACACCAATCAAGCTCAAGAGTGTTAAGAATGAATCAAGAGAGATTCAAGAAGGCATGAGAGTCAAGAGAGGGAAGAAGAATCAAGAGAGACGATGGACAGAGAAGAGGGAGGCTCAAATGATTGAGAATGAGGCATATATCCCAACCCCAATCTGCCAAAAGACCTAAAACTAATCATTTTTTACCGTTTGGGTCCAAACAGGAACTTTTGGGCATGCTTTGCCTACATCCTGGCTTTTGTGAAGGAAATGTGTGGCCTATATGCCAGGATGTAGGCAAAGCATGCCCAAAAGTTCCTGTTTGGACCCAAACGGTAAAAAATGATTAGTTTTAGGTCTTTTGGCAGATTGGGGTTGGGATATATGCCTCATTCTCAATCATTTGAGCCTCCCTCTTCTCTGTCCATCGTCTCTCTTGATTCTTATTGCCACAAGTTTCCTTCACACAAGCCGCGGCTTGGGTTAAACAAGGTCCTAGGCTAGTCAATAGGTTTTCAAAAGGCCCCAAGGGGTCCCTAGAAGGCCTATCTTGCGTGCAAAAGGGCCAAGATGGACTGAGGATGTATGGAGGGTAAGAATATGATGTGGGAGAGGTCCAAGCAAGTGGTGGATGTCTCAAAGTGGGATAACCAGGGTCGATAGTCTGCACGTGAGCTGATGTGTAATCACAGAGAGTAGTAGGGTCATGGAAAATACGATTACATATACCCCTAAGGTACAAATAGTCGATGTTCGAATAAATAAGGAGTGTTGTGCAGTACCTAGAATCCATACCAAAGCAAAGGAAAGTAATAACTGAAAAGGATAAAAGGAAACATTCCTTGCACTTACCAAATAAGGCCGACGACGAAAAAAAGTCAACGGCACAATCCATGTGTGAGACTGCAAATTTTGAGTAATCCAAAATCTAGTGCCAACTCCAACTCCAACTCCAGATCCTATAAAGAAGGGACACGCGTGATATTAAATCAAATCATACTATCCAGAATGACATTCACTAGCGTGTCAGCCCTAGTGTTCTCCCTATGAGGGATATGGGTGAACTAGATGTCTTCAAAAAAAAAGAGCAAATCACACATCGCCTAGAAGAGGGGGAGCAACTCAGAGCTAAGGATGGCCCAGACACTAGTGAATTGAGACACGGATAAGAGTGAGTCAAAAAATAACTGCATATAGCATGTGCCTAACTCATAGGCATCGGTCAAGGTGCCAATGATTGTGTGATACTCGACGGCATTATCCATCTCACTGGTAAAGAAGAACCTAGTTGCAACAAGCTCATGGCCCTATGGATCATCGATAACCCAAGCCACATTTGTCAGTCCTAGGTTACGCTGACTACCACCATCGGTGTGAATCACCATTGAGAGGTGCACCCTGATGGGGGTTGAGAATGCAAGACTAACAACTGCCGAAAGGCAATTTCAAAGCGAAGCGGTGTAAGTGAGTTGAACGAGGGAAACAAATAATGAAACCAAGCCACAATCACAATAGTTGACCAACACCAGTCGTGGTGAGAGGTAACAAGGGAAAGTGGGGGGAAGTTCAAAGAAAATGAAAACAAGTCAGCAAGACTAGAGTAAGTCTTGAACTACCATAGCCAACTGACAACCCTACCTGAAACCACGAGGAATGAGAGAGAGAGAGAGAGAGAGAGAGAGAGAGAGAGAGAGAGAATGGATCGATTGTGGAAAAATTAAAAAACAAATAACTAAAAGAAGCATAGCAAGTAACTTCTATCCCTGGGTGCCCATGAAAAGGGGCATGGGCTCGAGAGGTCAACGGGGACCTAGAAGGGGTCTCGAGAACCAAAAAAGGACCAGAGTGGACCCAAGGAAGCCTTAGATTAAAAAATGGAGGCAGCTAAAGCGCTCATAACATGCCAAAACCTATAAAATAGAGGTTTTGCGGTCTGAAATGCAAAAATGGGTAAAACACCCAAAAAGGGCCCACAAGGTGCACCCAGCAAGGAGTACATGTTTGTGACAGGCTAGATGACCTAAGGGTACAAGAGATCGAAACGGTCCCAAAACACACCTAATGAGGCTTCAAATAGAGAAACGAACCTTGCCATTGCATTTGGAATGGGCCAAAACCTCTCAGGCGAAGGTTTTGGGGTTCCAAGATCGAAAATGGGGCAAAACAAAGACCCAGAAAGGGCAAAAAACAAGCTTCTGGCCCAGGATGCAGCCTGCTTGGGCAAAACTTGAGGCCTAAATCCTACCAGGTTGTGACTTAGCCCAGAAACCCGTGGCCTGGGCTAGAAGAGGCCAAAAAAAGGCTCAGGGAGCCTAAACAAGGCCCAGAACTTGCGCAAAATGAAAGGTAATGGGGGAAACAAGCAAAGAATGTCTACAAGCTTGTCAAAACATGGTTTTCTTGTTCCACGGAGTGCACAACTGATCCAAGGTCATGTTGCTCTCTCGTGTAGACGTGAGGAGTCAAATTGCTAGAGGTAGGAAATATATCTCAACCAGTAGAGTCGCCACCACTGTGTGAGGGTCGACCATGAGAGAGTATCTCAATGCCAACCGTAATGAGAGACAATGAGGGGTAGTAGGAGGCCCGTCATAGATGAAGACCATCCAGAGAAGCCCAGATCAAGTCATAAGCAACCACAACCACTAACCCATATCACCTATAGGCACTGCAGAAAAGGAGAGAGGGAGTCGGAAGAGAGCTAACTACTAGCAAGCAGTAGCCCAACCAACTAAAAAAAGCAAAAGACTCTACTTCTATCCCAAGGTGCATCCAAGGAGGAGTGCACAATCCAGATGGCTAAGGAGACCTACAAGGGTCTGATGATGGATGCCACGAGAGGGGAAATCTACCAAACGAGGGCTTGGGGAGGGTGTTCTAACAAGCTCTAAGGCTCATCAAAGCACCATAAGCCCAGGGCCAGGCCTACCCCCGAGGGTAGGCCACCACTTCACCCTAGTTAGAGGCCTACCCCTGAGGCAAGCCACTGCTTAGCCTATGAAGAGGCCAAACCATAGGGAAAAAATGAGAAGAAGATGGAGAATCCATATCCTTAGGTTCACTAGTCATGACCTAAGACATAAGAGCGTTGAAGGCGGGGTCATTGTTGGTGAACGAGACCTTTGAACCTAAACAAGTGATAGGATGGCAGTGTATACGATGCATGGGCATGAGCTTCTTGTAAGCTCTCCTTTCATTGATTGGGTTGCATGCTATACCATGGATGGAATAGCACTTGAGATCGGACTTAGCCACTCTAGCGATATCTACAGAAGACGCATTGAGAGAGCTAATACTCTGAGGGGAGAAGCATGACATAAAGGGGAACTCAACATCTGGGGAGACATCCTGGAAGAGGCCTCTAAAAAGAGATGGGTTGTCTTAGCATTACGGGGTACGAAAGGAAGTTGGCTGACACGTACCAAACTCCAAAGGAGTGAACGCTACTTGATCTCAGTGGGATCATAACGTTCATCCTTGAAAAAGTGAGACTCAAAAGTAGGGGATGTGTGGGAGTCCACAGAACACCGTGAGGAGATATTCAAAGCCTCGCCTAAGGGTTTTGCCTTTGCATAGAGCAATGCCCAAGAATCTAGGTTAGCCTCCATGGTATGAATCTCACCTTCATGCACGAACTGCACCATGTGAAATATGGCCGATGCAACAGTCTGAATGGCAGCCCCATCGACGTAACTATGTCATTGAAACCAACACAGTTATTGTGAGAATCAGAGAGCTTCTTCTAACTAATCCTGAGCTTGTTGAACACATGTAGGCGCATGATATTCAATGTGGCTCCTTCATCGATGATGCACCACTTAACGCGCCAATCATCAATAGAAGTCTTGATATAGAGAGGGAACTGAGCCCTTTTTTCCAAAATTGAGGCATCTAGCAAAGACGTTGGGTTGAAAGATAAGATGGGAGAATGAGGGTGCTCATGTGCATCAAAGTTGAACAACACTTTGATGTCATCGACGAAGCTCGTCAAAGATGAGACCCTTTTGCTCAGGGCAAAGGCGAAGAAGGTCTTAAATGGAGATCCCAATCAAGAGGCCCTACAACTCCTCTATGACAGAGTAAGGATTTTGTCTCGCTTGGGGAGCGATGTTACACCTAAAGTCAAACTTGACCTTAGGATTCCCTGTCCTTGTGGGCTGGATAGGAGGCCTAGCACCACTAGTCTCTCCAACAGGGTCGGTGGCCCGATCGAAGCATGTGTTGATAAAGCACTCATACCTAGTAGAGGTTATGTCGATAGTAGCAACAACCTTGCTACTCTCATGCTTGGCTTTCCCTCTCAGGGTAGCATGGGAGGAGTCAAAAGAGGTGAAAGAGCAAGAAGGAGAACGTGGGGCCTTAGCATTTCATTTCTTCTTTTTCTTCTTCTTCTTCTTCACCTTGTTGTGGTCAGGTAGATGCTTCTTAAAAACATTCAACTTGCGGTTAGGTTCCGCAAGAGGAGAACTCTGTGACAGAGGCGAGGCTTGCCCACCAGACTTTTGGGTAGCACAATTTGCATCATCGTGCCCCCTCATCCGATGGAAGTTGCAAAACTTGGCGGGGTTGTAAGGAAACACCATCCATTATTTTGTTGTGCTTGATTCAAAAGCCTTCTTTTTAGATGGCTTCTTGTTCAAAGCATTCACCTCGCTGTTGTCCTTCTCGGAAGGAGAATCATTGACACCATCATCAGTCGCATTTCAGTTACAATCGCATGAAGAGGAATTTTTTTGGGAAGGTATGGGCCACAGTGTGCACCTCAAACACTTCAATTTTCAGACACTCATTAACAACTTCATCATAAGAGGTAGGTTCACGCTTGAGGACCACAAGGTGAATCCCCTGGTTCAATGCTCATGTGAACATATCATAAAGCTAGTCATCCAAGAACTTAGTCCTACACATATGAACATTTGAACGCCATCTATGTACAAAATCAAAGTTTGATTCACCCTTGGCTTGTGCCATGGAGGTGAGTGACTAGATGCCAAGGTTAAAGGGTCCAAAAATATTGAAATATTGGAAGAAGTCATCCAGAAGGAGCTGGAAACTAGAGAGAGAATCTAGAGACAGATTCTGAAACCAGACAAGAGCTTCAGCTTACAGAGAACGAGCGAAGAGCTTCAACATCATGCCTTCATCCTATTCCCAATCCATACATGCCATCATGAATACCATAATATGCTCCATAGGACTAGAGTCCCGCATCCCATTGAACTTATGCACTTCAAGGATAAGAGTAGGAAGGGGAATAGCATGCACCCAAGGGACTAGAGGATTCCGACAGATATCCTCATAAGCACGGTTGATAGTTGGCTAGCGATAAACCCCGAGAGGGGGCTCATGATGGTGATGACGTTGCCTATGCCCATAGGCATCACCATGACCATGACCATGAGGAGGTTAATGTCGAGGCAGTTGTGACAAGGAAAACACTCATGATGGAAATTATCTCTACCATGAGGTGGAGAATGACCACAGGAAGTGTGACGGTCCCCACGAGGATGATGGGAAGATGTGGCATACTCATGGAAATGGTCATGATGACCAAAATCTCCATGTTGTTGATCACGTGCCATCAGACGAGGGTCAATCGATGGGCATTGATGCTCTGGATAGGCCTCCCATGGATCCTTAATCCGTAGGTGACGATCCAAATCATCACACTCATCGAAAACTCTAAAAGAAAGACTAGGACGATGGGAGGAACCCCCATGATGGGGATACCTCACCGAGTTAGAATACCTATGACCCATAGCATGGATATGAGGATGTTCTTGCCCTAGAGTCTCTAGCTGAAAAAGAGGCAAGGAACTCACATGATAACTAGTTGAGGCACTCAAAACTAAGCAGATGCAGGCTCTGTTTCTAGAGGAAGCATGTCGTCAACTCCTAGGGGGAGAAGGATGTACTTCATTCACCTAAAGACATCTATGGTAATTATTAATGATCGCACATAACTCATCAGGCCCTAGTCATGCAAGGGGATCCTCATCACCTCAAACAGGTGAATGAGATGCAGCATGAGGCTGAGATGAAACATCCTCAAATGAATGAAGCTCGAAATCATGAAAAGGAGAGCAAGTCTGTTGGTTATAGTCCTGTCAATCTTGTTCCCTTTCAAAGGTGAGAGGGTGTAGACTACCATGCTAGATTGAGAGAAGCTCCTAGATCCTACGGTGTTTATGGTGTTCCATTAAAAACGTGGCTTGCTCATTAGTGAGCTCAGGGATGAGACCCTGAATCCGTCGAGATTGGCATCCCAAGGGTGGGAGATCGGCCATAGATGTAATGAAGCAAGAGCAACACGGAAGACAACAGAAAAGGCAAACCGACGGAGATCCACTAGAGAGAGAATGACACAAAACCAAAGCAGGGGAAAACAACCAAGGCGAGAGCCAAAACACGACTAAAATCAAAGCCTACTAGCTAATAGAGAGAGTTGGTTACAAGAGCTCTAAATGGGATAGAACTAATGTGAAACCATATATGAGGTCATATTGGGCGTGCCAGAATGTAGCTCCAAGAATCTAAATGGAACCACTAGTGTTTGACAGGGTGCTAAAGCAAACTGCTAAGAGGTTAGAGGGCTCAGGGGTTCTATAGGCTACCAGAGGTCTATAGTGGCTATCCGATTTGTCGGCTTGCACCAAGCTATAGACAGACTTATAAACCAGGTTGGGGCTAGTACGAACAAGCACACAGAGTACGCAGGCACCTCTAACGGATCCAACCACAATAAAGTAAGTAGCTAAGACTAGGCCATTGATTGCATAAACAAAGCGAAAACAACAATATGAAATGGAGAGAGATAAAAACTGAAATATAAATCTAGAACCTAAGGCACTTTGAGGCTAAAGGAAAAATGTTTTCAAGAAAGGGTTCAAGAGCATGCCTATTCTAGATTTGAGTTATCTTTCCAAATCAATACTATTGTTTTCTAGCAATGCAATGTTCTAGTTTAGCAAGAGAGGGAATGTTTAAGTAGGTTTTCTAGTTTGTCTTGAGAATGTAGAGTCCTACTATGTAATATAATTGTTTCCAATGCAAGCATAACATGTAATGGTAAATATTTAGGGCAATGAAGATACCTTGTAACCACATGTGAATGCATAAACTTCAAAAACTATTCTAAACAATGCACAAAACAACTAAATCACCAAAACAAATCAAACCCTAACATATATACTACACAAAACAATGGAGTTTCACTTTGCATAGCAAAGTGCCCTCAGATCAAGCTCAAAGAAGATGTGTAGATGATCTACCAACCAGGAATCCAAGCTAGGAAGCAATGTAGGAGAAAAACCAAGCTATGTGTAAGCTGAAGTCCAAGCCAAAAATCCAAGAGCAAATGAGGTGAAGTGAGAACTTGCAATGGTGTAAGAGCTCCAACCAAGTGCACAAATCAGGTGCAATGCCAAATGTAAAATCTAGAAGTAAGCCACAAGGAAGTAGGAAAAACTGAGAGCAACAATGGAGTCTGCAAACAAATGTGTAGCAGCATATGGGACCCTTTGTCACCAATCAAGCTCAAGAATGCCAAAAATGAATCAAGAGAGATTCAAAAAGACATGAGAGTCAAGAGGGAAGAAAAATCAAGAGAGAGGGTGGAGAGAAAAGAGGGAGGCTCAAATGAATAAGAATGAAGCATATATCCCAACCCCAATCCATCAAAAGACCTAAAACTATCTAGTTTTTACCGTTTGGGTCCAAACAGGCACTTTTGGACACGTTTTGCCTAGGTCGTGGCTTTTGTGAAGAAAACGTGCGGCCTAGGCCGCGGGTTTCTTTCACACAAGCCGTGACCTGGGTCAAACAAGGGCTTAGATTGGTCAACAGGTTCCCAAAAGGCCCTAGAAGGCATGTCTTGCATGCAAAAGAGCCAAGATGGACTAAGGATGTATGGAGGGTAAGAATATGATGCGGAAGAGGTCCAAGCAGCTGGTGGATGTTTCAAAGTAATACGAACATTGTCAGTAGTCTGCACGTGAGCTGATGTGTAATCATAGGGAGGAGTAGGGTCACAAAACGTACGAGTACTAATAGAATGACGTTCTTCTCAAACCCAACAAAGGCAAACGCAACACAACAACAAGAGGCACAATAACAAATGGAGGGCCAAGCTACGAAGAGGCAAAATCAGAGACTCAATCCTCCTCCAACATCCAAAAAAAAATAGTTGCACATTGTGGTATAGTTGTGGAATCTTCTACTTCAAAGGACTCATAATCACTCATAATGTTGGACTCCCCAAGCCCCATGTAAGAAACTGAAGAAACTAGTGTATCACAACCAAAGCTCCAGCAATAAGTTATGTGGGAACATGAGGATCATGCAAAAAGCACAAAATGAGGTAGAGAGGAGGGTGAAAAAGGAAGAGAAAAGGAGAAAGAGAGGAAACAAAGTGAAAGGCAGTTGCGGAAGAAAAACAATGCAACAATAAGTAGTTGCGCAAGAAGAGCAATTCAACAAGCTATGTAATAAGAGCGTAAGAAACAAGCCGATAAAGCAAAGGCTTGAAAGAAAAGAGCCGAAGAAGCAAAGGCTACAAAGAAGCACGCTGAGGAAGCAAAGGCCTGTCGGAAATGAACCGAAGACGTAGAGGCAAAGAAAAAGGAACAACAAGAGGCAGCAAAAAAAAACCAAGAAGCACATAGTACACCACAAAAATAGAAAGAAGCAAAGGCACTAGCAAAGGCTCAAGAAGAGCAAAAAGCCAAAGAAGAACAATGCATTAAATAAGAACAAGCCAAGCATTCAACCAAAGAATAGGCACCCAAAGACAAAGCCAAGATTTGTGTTGAAGCCAAGGCCAAGGCCAAGGCCGACAAAAAGGCCAAAGTTAACATTGAGGCAGAAGCAAAAGTTAAAGTGGAAGCTGAAGCTAAGGCTAAGGTCGAGGCATAAGCCAAAATCCAAGCTAAGACAGATGCTAAGGCTAACATTAAAGATAGAGAAGAAAAAGAGACCAAAGCTAAGGAAGGAGCAGTGCGTAGAACAACAAAAACTGATGACACAAGTTAGTGTGCATGAGGAGGCTTCACGGTCAAAACCTCAAATCATTAACCAATGGTTGTGGGATGTTCCCACATCATCCACTTGGTGCACCACATTTTCTCTTCCTTTGGCACAATTAACGTGGACACCTATAGTGACTCCAACCATATCCATAGCCCTTGCTACCACTGCGCTTGAAATATCTTTGTATGTTGCACAATTGCCACTAACCAAGTCGATTGAGGGCACAACTGTATTCCAAGAGTCAATATCATAGAAGGCTTCAGCGTTGGAACAAGAAATTTTCTAACTGCAAGATGACAATGCATAATCGAGTTGTCAACTTACAAATGTGTGCTAGATGATTCATAGCAACTGTCCCACACTGGTTACACAAGTCCTAGGTGACCAAGTGATGTCTGAAAAAAGCATCTCACAGCCTTATTGAAACAACTCAAAACACTGGTTGGTTGCGCGACAGCGGCAAACACTACGAGCTCAAGGGTAGAATATAAAATCATAAATCGAGGTAATATGTGAACTGCTCAAGGAATGCAAATAGGTTTTGGATACCATTGCACAACAAGCAAAGCAGATAACACAAGGGATTTTGAATTTGAGGCAACACCTTAACAATCCATAGGTTGTTGCAAAACCCGAGTTCGCAATAGTAGATAAAGCCAAAGCTATCATGAATGATCAAACAACTACTTTTAATGTAATGAGAAGTGTCCTCAAGCATTTGTTGGATTCAAGGGATAATACCATGCAAAAACTTCAGGGTTTGCACAATGAGACTCTGCGTACTACATTTGCTGGCCTCCAAGCTCAAAAGCATGCGGATCGATTGAGTGAGCTGGTACTGGACATCTAGCTCAAGGTATCAAATGCTAAAGCACTAATCACCATCACAAAAGATGAAGATGTTCAAAATTTGATGGTGATTCAGAGCCCGCTGTGCATATTACTTACTATGGTGTGGGAAGTACCAACAGACTGGAAGATACTCAAGCAAGATCATTCCTAGATTGATCCTTCCATTGCCCAACTTGTGGATGAGCCTCAATTCATTCCACCGCAACAGCTACAATAGGTCCTACAACAGAAGAAGATAGTCTCAAAGCCACAATTAGGCAGGGAGCAATAACAATAGCCCCCACCACCAGATTCTGCACAACCAAGTGATTCATCTGTAACGCAAACAAAACAAGTACAACAACCACCTACTACACAACCACTTCAAAGTAGCCAACATCCACTCAGTAAGTATTGCACACTTTATATTTTATAATTTTCACAAGTTTTGCACAGTTTTGTAGGATAACATTAAGCATTAGGAGTGGGTCTAGATTGGTTGAAAACCCATAAATGACAGCCACCTGGTTATACTAGTCTATTGAAAACCTGAAAGTGTGATAAGCTAGTAATGCACAAAGGGTGAAAACTGGTAAATGACACTTGAAATGATAACCACAACTCTTGATTCTGGTTTATTCCCTCAGCTTTAGAATATAATATCTTGTTGCGACTTTGTCTCAAAATGAGATAATGATTTAAATCCAAGAAATTGTTGGGTGAAGAACACGGCTTACTAAAATCATACAGTATAGTTGAACATATGTGCGAATTGATCTATTTTATCTTTTGTATAATCTTTTATATGTGTTCCCAAAATCTGTCACTCATTTTTGGGACAACATATGAACTATTTTGGTCTTGCACGCCAAAATCCTCTCTTCCCTTCTCAAAAAATTGTTCTGAGCATTCAAATTCTTCATTATTCAAGCTTTTTTAGTTAAGGGACTAGCAGGCTCAACAGTTCAACGACTTCAACAGGTGAGCTCTCTCTCAAAGGAACAAGTTTCTAACACTTAGGCAATTTCAAGGTTGGTTTAATGCCTCGGTTTAACCAAAAATGTCCATCGACAAGCTTCAATCAAAGGATTGAACCATTAAACCCCGCTTCCAAAATGTTCAAAAGTTCAACGGGTTCAAAGGTTCAACAGCATTGGCAAGCTTAAAGAGTTAAGCGCTTCGGCAAAAGTTCAAAGTTCAACCGCTTCGGCAAGTTCAACGGCTTCAAAAGACTTAACGAAAAGAAGAAAGCTTGAACCGTTGAACCTTGAACCAAAAAAGGTTCAACGGTTTCAATGGTTCAAAGGTTCAACGAGATTGGGTCAAGCGGTCTATTGAATGAGCGGTGCACAAGATTGAACCGTTGAACCAAAGTTGGTTCAATCAATCGGTTCCATTGAATGGTTCAAAGGAGTGCCCCAAAGCCCAAAGGGCAAGTGCCCTTGCAGAAGGCAGTGAACCAACGGCCAAGTGCCCTTGCGGAGGGCAGTAGACAAAAGCGGACAAAGAGATATCTTTCGAAAAGATTTTTCGTGGCAAATTTTACAAGGCAAATCTTTCGGACAAAATGTCCGAAGGAATGATCAAAAGCCCAACGGAAAGCGGCTAAGGCAAAGGAAAGGTTTCCTTCGAACAAAATGTCCAAAGGAATTCCTTTAGACATTTTGTTCGAAGGAATTGAAGAAGACTGCCCGAGGACCGCCCGAAGGACCCCGAATGACCCCAAAGGGCAGGTACCCTTGCGAGGGGCTCTTAGCGACCAAGAAATGGACCTTCTCAAGGCACGAAGGGACACCTCCCGAAGGGAAGGTTCCAAAGACATTAAGCCGTAGAAATGTTTCTACGGACTCTGCAAACCTGTTTCTACAGACTGGTTTCTACGGACTCTGCATGCTCATTTTTATAGACTCCGTAGACCTGTTTCTACGGACTGGACTTTACAGACTCGTTTCTACAGACTCCGCAGGCTCATTTCTACGGACTCTGCAGGATGGTTTCTACGAACTTGTTTCTACGGACTCTGCAGGTTGAATTCTACAGACTTATTTCTACTGACTCTACAGGCTGGTTTCTACGGACTCCGCAGGTTGATTTCTACGGACTCCACAGCCTCATTTCTACGGACTCTACAGGCTCATTTCTACGGACTTTGCAGCGATGTTTATACAGACTCGAAAGACTTAGAGAAAACAAAAGCTTCTAAAGAAGAAGATGAACCGTTGAACCTTGAACCAAAATGGTTCATAGGCTCAACGGGTTCAATGGTTCGATGAAAGCTCCGAGCAAAGGAAAGCGAATGAACCAAAGAAGCGATGGAACCAAGGAGCCGAGAAGGTCACCCGAACCGTTGAAACAGTGAACCAATGACGTCCCCGTGGACGTCAAATTCAGGTAATGAAATATCCATTGATTTTCAAATGTGGCGCGAAACTTGAAAACAAACTCAGCGACCAGTTGAAGGAGCCGAAGGAGCTAGCAGAAAGGGAAAACATAGCCCGAGAGCTCAAATTGCAACAGGAAAGAGAGAAAGACTAGAAATATCTACATAGGAGTTATTTCCAGTAGGTGGAATAGTCCACTAAGTAGATATCTCAGCTTGCAAACATTAAAAACCCAGCTTGTTTTTCTTCCTTGGAGTAAAGGCAAAGTGGACAGCTGCGCAGATATCAGGAAAGGACCAAACAACCCATGTTGAGGAGAAGACATTTGAGATGAATCGACACGCCACAGTTAAGGCAGACGCCCTGTTCCAGCATAGCCCTCTTTGACAAAACTGAAAATGCATTCAAGACATTGAATGCAGCATGGGCCATTCCATGAAACAAAGCGTTAAGCCTTTCTTGGTTACTATATATTGTAATCTCTTATGTTATGCAAGGGAGATCTCTCTGTTATAGAAGCAAAACTCTGTCAAAATTGAAATGCGATTACTGAGACTTTGAGCTCAGATTGTTGATCATATTTTTTTGTTTGAATGAGAAAGCAGGTTACTTTCAGACTTTGCGCTGCTATAGCTTGTGTCATTTAAGGGATTGTTCTTATGTCTGTTTCCTGAATGTATTCTTGTTCGTTTTAATAAAATAAGCAGAACTAGTGGAAGTAATCAAGAAGGTGACCTGAAGCCAACCATGGGAGATGTTGTGCTACCACAATTGTCTTTAGTGTGTTTGTCTGTTTTCTATTTCTGTATAAAAGACCTTGAGACGACTTTGTACCCTCATTGTCCTTCGTATCTCACTCTTGGGCAGTTGAGGTGGAGACTTTGTGCTACACCTCATTCCACTGGTTACCGTCCCCTGTTATCAGTTACTTGTTACCTACCTGAAAGGATTCTTGTTGTTCGCTGTAGGCCACTTTTGAAAGAAGAGAAGTGCCTCCTGTCATTTCACCAAGATTTCTCCTTTGTTTGTGAACATCATCTCTGAAAAAGAGAGATGAATGGTGTTGTCCTACCCCTGAGTGTTATATATATATATATATATATATATATATATATATATATATATATATATATTATAGCTCCTCATAGTTATAAGGGAACCTCCCCTTGATGAGAGGAGAGATTTGTCCCCTTTTAATGTGGTAAACCTGCATATCTAGCTGACCAATCTCCCTATGTTGTGGTTGAAATCACCTATTTTGCTCATCAGTTAGCTGGTGACAAAATATTCACCCAACAATATGTATTCGACCTTTGTAAAGCATAAGGATAGGTGATAAAATGCGAAATACATATCAAAATGCTGGAATATGAAGAGACACCACTGAGTAAAACTTTATATATAGCACTCAGGGGTAATTGTATATCCTTTTGAATGTGATAGAGATTAATACAACTATTCTGAAATGGTTTTCTTAAATATTTTTTATCATGATTGTGTGTAGTGAGTATTTGTTTGCCTTCATCTATTTATTATAAGTATATACGAATTGTTAAAATTCTAATAAACTTATGTTTCTTTGTGCATCGATCTGTTTAATTTGGTTAATGAATGCTTTTATTCTGAATATAATTAAAAATCAATAATAACGATAGTAAAATTTGATATCACACTAATTAAAACTAATAATAAAAATATTAGAATCTAATATCACACTAATTAAATCCCAATGATAACATTATTGGCCTCTGATTTAACACTTACAATACCAAAAAAATAACGATAATAAAAGTCCATATTTATAAAAATATGTTATATTTAATAAAATGTTGGTTATAAGAATAAATCACAAAGTAAATGGGGTAAATTAGGCCCAACGAAGTCCCAATTAACCCCCTTTTTAATTGGGGGAACGGTCACAACATTTCCTTAATAAAGTTTAGGAAAGTGGTCTTGCTTTGTCACATGGTTTGTCCAATTCTCATGATTCTATATGTGATGTAAATGCCTTTTCCCATTTTCAACAACACACAAAAGGTATACGTTCAAAATTACTCCTCAAAATGTGGTACAAAGGTGGTGGCCTTGGGAAACATGAACAAGGGATGATACATTCCATAACACCTTGTTTTGGCCATGTCCACATGGCATCGGTATCATGAACACTTTGCCTCAAATAACAAATTTGATCTTTCG
Source organism: Torreya grandis (assembly GCA_037957365.1). NCBI lineage: Eukaryota > Viridiplantae > Streptophyta > Pinopsida > Cupressales > Taxaceae > Torreya > Torreya grandis. The sequence goes on from JARHVA010004124.1 coordinate 1,519,833, forward strand.
ACCACTCATCATGAACCATCTTCTCCACATCAACAAATTGTTCTTCAATTTCAAAAGACAGTATTTACATCTAATAGCAAGGGGCAGTCAAACTCTTCAAACTAGGATCAACATTCGGGCCAAATTGCCTACCATTGTAATGTGTCTTCCTATCAAAAAAGTGTGGAAAAGAGGAAGTGGAAAATCTAGGATCAACTCCCACCATCCAAAGTCATTGTGGCATCTTCAACATTCAAGAGAATAGTCAATGTGGCATCTTCAACATTTAAGAGAATAGTCAATGTGGCATCTTCAACATTGTTTAAAGAGAATAGTCATTGCGGCATCTTCAACATTGTTGAAAAGCATCTCACAAATGTTTGTCCTTTGAGTGATGGATCAACTCATTTATGCACATTACATGTATGCAGCAAAATTGGCTCATGACCAATATGATAGTGATTTTGTTGTTTGCTTCTATTTGCACAAACTATCTTACATTCAAATTGGTACGTCGGCCGACTGGTGTAGTTATTCAAAACACTTGTCTTGTTTCATATCAACATCAATTTCCTTGTAAGCTCGTGTAGGTCAACAATTTCAGCTGATCTCAGATGATTGCAGAAGAACATTATTTACTATTACAGTGCAAAGAAACCAAACTTCTGACTAAAATTATGAAACTTGGTTTTGATCTGTGATTCAAGCTTTAGTTTTCCTTATAAAGACACTTATTTTTACAACTCGCTAGCACAACGTATTCAAAAACTCTCTAAAACCGAAAATGCTACTTGTGGATCATCTTTTGCCTTTTCTAAAACTCTCTGGTCTCCATTGGACTTGAGCTCAACTCTGGCATTTCCCCAAATCGCTCTTTAAATTCTTTGTAACTTGTACTAGTTCGGTAATAGTTTCTTCTAATTTCAAGTGATTGTAAGCTCAATTTCAAATCAAATGGGCGCTAAAAGATCCTTTTAGGCATGCTTGAACATTAAATATTCCAGGATTCATTAATCGCACGGCTTGTGAGTGATGTAAAAGAAAGTTATGCAATATGCAGCAAACCCCCTTATTAAACATTGAGAATGGATGGTGTCAACTATTTATTGTCTCTTGAATGGGCCCTTTTTAGATATATAGTCTTATTTGGCACTTAAAAGACTTATGGTGTGTCTTGTATTTGGGTGGCAAGATTGACCAAAAGAAGCTTCCGCTGAAAGTGTTGGAGGAAAAAAAAAAAGTGGCAGCTTGGAGTAGTGATACCTCAGCTGTGGGGAAGGATTTGGTTCTGCAAGTGGTTCATCAGGAGCTTGTTATGGTGGTTGCTGATCCAGCTTCGAATTCCAACTCTAACCCGTTCAGTCTCTTCTTTAAAGGCGAGCATTTGCAATTCTCCTCTCCTGCTCAGCATACTTCTCAGGTTTTCAGTGGGCCTATTGATTCAGGGATTATGTGTAGACATTTTCTGTTGAAATTAATAATGTCCAGAGTTATGGAGGGCGGGTTGTCTGTCAGGGTGGCTGTTGAAAATATTGGAGCTCTGAATGAGGATTTTAACTCTCTGAATGACCAGGTCAAAGGTTTCGTGCAGGTTAATATACCAATGAGAAAGTGTTGATTGAGCTGAGGGATTTTACAAGAGCTAAAGATATCTAGATACAAGCCCCTTGAGACTAGAGTACTGGGAATGGAGAAAGAGAGAAGGATGATGATAGGACCCTGCAACCTTTCAAAAACAAATTTGGGGTGTTGAAAACTTAGCCAAAGAAATCTATCCCTGATATCTTCAACATCATCAAGCAAATGGTTAGTGACAGGATATAAAGTGCTATCAAGGAAGGCTTACGGGTGAAATGTGCCAACTACATCCACCCAATTGATGGTTTTGGCTCACGAAGAATACTGAGAGCACTGGTAGACCAGTTTCCTATAAACCCGAGGATAATGGGGGGTCATGGTTGGAATTCACGTTCATTTTTGGATGGGTGCTGCGAAGGACTGACCAAATTCAGACCTGCTGAGGTTTGCACGTTTTTCTTGGAGACAGGAGTTTTATCCAATAGGATAGTAATCTGCCGAGTTCAACTGCCAAAGAACTTCATTTTTTTATAATCTGGGCATTGTAATAGTTATAAAGATAGTATGAATTTCTATTTTGGTCCTGTCAGCAATAGTTTGTATAGTCTTGATTTTCTTCAATACTATGGCCTGGATGTGTATGGTTACTAAGTTTGAGACTGCTACCTTGATCTAGAAATCATCCAGTGCTGCAAACGACTGACCGAGTTCAGACCTGCCGGGGTTCGCATACTTTCCTTGGAGACAGGAATTTTATCCAATAGGATAGTAATCTGCCAAGTTCAACTGGCAAAAAAATTCAATATTTGATGATGCGGCATTGTTTTAGTTTCAGAGATAGTATGAATTTCTGTTTTGGTCCTGTCAGCAGCCGGTCTGGATGTGTATGGTTATTGAGTTCAAGACTACTCCTTGGATCTAGAAATCTTCCAGACCCATGGTTGAATCTTGTATCACAAAATTACTGTATTTTTCCTCTGAATTTACCATAGCCTTTAATATTTTATTTATATTAAGCAGCCCATTCTTGAAAATATTATATATGAAATGTTTCTTTTACGATCCTTTGGACATGAAGTTTAATAGATCAAATCACAAGTTAACGGATAGAACCAAGCAGACGGAAGTTGAAGTGAGAAATTCTTGTTTGCATTTGTATTGTTTTGAGATTTCATTTCCACGTCTAATATTGGTGTCATATTTTTCAAAGGAAAAGTAAAACACTTCAATTTGATCATACAAGAATACAGTGACATAGCAAAAACTCTCATTATTAAAGGGGTAAAACCTGAAAAAGTTCACAAATGTTCCTGATAATATAAGTAGGTTTTGCCAGTTCAAAGGGAGGACCATCTAAACCATGAACATTGACCCACACGGTTGCCAGATATCCTGCATTTATACCGCCCTGGAACAAAGAAAAATTAGCATAAGAAGTGACACAGAGGAAACTTGATGAGTCAAAAAGTAAAGATACCCATCTTTGTTCATCTGGAAATCGATAATAGATACTAGCGGCCTCTAGGGAAATGGAAATTTACACCAAAAAAGAAAACGATCAACTTTTAACCCTCAAATCCCAATATATGAAGGATCAAACAAAAGAACCTAATTCTCTGTGAAAATCATTTGCTGGATTTTATTGCCAAAATTCAAAATCTTGAATGTTGTTTTTATGTTGTTATGCAAGCAGAAGTGCAAAACCTGGATATCTGCTTTAAGATTATCTCCAACCATGACAGACTCCTCTGGTCTGACTCCGACAAGCTCACAGGCTTTGAGAAAAATGCTTTTATGGGGTTTTTGATGAACCTCCTCTGTAAATACAAAATTAATGAATCAATTTATTTAGGCTTCAGATATCCAAGGGCCATAATTGTTATATACTTGAAGTTCAATGTTAAATGCGAACCATGGGCCACAAGAAAGGAATCAATATAAATTGGGAACGGATACAAAGAAAAGTTACAAAACACATTTTCTATTATCTGAATTACCTCCACCAACAAGAATTGCGTCGAAAATCTCATCTGCTCGGCATGCTGAAAGCTTTGCCCGCTGAACCTGAAAATTTGAGCAGATTACAATGAAAATAAGCAAAAGAGAAAAAGAAGCAGTGGGCAGTAGTAAACCAGCGCTCAATAATGTGAAGATTTGATCTCACTTTTGGATGTCCATTTGTTATGATGCCCACTTTAATTCCCTTGAGTTGCATTCTTTGGACAATCTGCAGTAGTAGAAATTTTTTAATTTAGAAATTATCCATCGTCCAAAGAATCTCTCCACGGTTGCATCCATCTGGGATCAAAATTAGCCTATTAACCATGATTTAACACAAGGCCACATGCAAGCTTAAAAGAGTACTTACCTAGGCATCCTAATGTTTGGAATAGATATTAAAACCTATTGAAGTGCTGAGTTGAACAAACACATATTGGAGATTGTTCCCCCAAAAAGAAAAGGTAGCGCTAATGAAGAACCAAAAAAACATTTCCTCTGCAGTGAAGTTTACAATTGTCTTTGGCTATCTAAAAGTTGTTCTGTACCAACTTGGAATAGCTCCTCCCTAATGTGTGTGTGCACGTGCGCGTGCGCGCATGCATGTGTGTGTGTGTTCATACGGATAACACTCCCTGTTCAGAAATGGCTTAAGATTTTGTTGCTCTAGAGGCATAAAACATTATGCCACGGTTAATATGTCCAAATAATGATAGTAATTATCTTTTCTGATAATATAATATACTTATTTAACTAGCAAAAATAACACTCCCTGTCCGGAAACCATCTAAAGCAGCCCACTGATTCTTAGCAGCCTTATGGTTTTCCAATCAACTATAATACTTTATGCTCTTGAAATCCATTAAGTGGAAAACTCAGAAATGCAAGTCCCAAAGACACAAACTTCTCATGTTCTAAAATTTTGAAGTAGGCTGTTTCTTGACACAAATTTCAAACCTAAGATTTATTTGCAAGAAGGATTGCAGTAAAAGCACACGATTATAATTTCAAACTGTACCATGTTTGTCCGAAATCTCTTTAACAGATAGAAAAATATACATAAAGTTTCCTCAAACTGTGTATTCTGCTGGTTTTAGGGATTGCAAGACTTTTGAACAATCTCGTTTGTCATTGGACGGGGCTGTTTCTGAAATACGATTTCCCCAAATTCCAAATCAGGAAAATAAGAAGTTGACTTAATTCATGGGCTGATCAGAAAAGAGAAATAAGGCCAAATATTCCAAACAGTTTCATTCTCCTGAGTCCTAACAGAGTGAGCATTTATGCCATCCCACTAAGAATGAACTAAATACCTCTGGAAGGGGAATTGGTAGTTCTGCAACTTGGGCATACCCACTTTACTCAAATGACGATTTACTCTGTCTTAATATAAAAACATAACTCCCAATGTCTTTACTCATATCACCATTTAGTGTGTCTAAATATAAAAATGTAACTCCTAATGTTTCAATAACAAGACGAAATTCAAGGCAGACAAGCAGAGCATTTGTACATATTAAAAAAAGTACCAGTTCTACTTCTGGGGCCCATTTGAAGAAAGCGATTCTGGTAGTGTCAAAGCAATGTTGGATCTCCTGTATTAAAACTGCAAGTATTCAGAACCACACATAACCTAAGAAAAAACTAAAATTTTCACTGCATTCGTGTTTAGAATCAAACATAATAAAAATAACAAAATGCATAGTTACCCTTGCAAGCTCAATGTCGCTGACGCCCTGGGCTTCAAGAACCCTGAACCAGATCTGAGCCCTCCATTCGATGACATCGATCTGAAATTTTTTTGTTTTTTTTTTCCACAAAAAAAAAAATCAATTTAGGCAAGAAATTTAGGTCAACTAAGAGAATGCCCATTTGCATTGTACTAAGAGTGAAAGTTCGAACAAGTTCAGATGCCTTTTTTCTTCTCTGGTAAATCTTGATTCTGGCAATTGGGCTATATTCCTACTATTTTAAACTTGGGTAACACAGTAATGTAACCATGTTCCTGACACCGCAACCTGGCCACATTTGAGCTGGATTTATGAACAATCGGGGAAATTTAGATTCAAATTGATCCACATAAGAAATACCCAATTTAATTATAGCAAGCGAGGGGATGAAATCATTAATATAAAAGAAAAATGTTTGGAAGTGAGAAATTAGGTCATGGAAATACCCAGGTAGATTTCAGTTGAGGTATTGGGCTCATGCAGAGTGAAATAATTTACTGGAAGAACAACATAAATGAGATATTGGAATCTCCAATACCTTGTGAGTGGGATCCCAAGGCTTGTTAATGAATTCCTTAACGAAGGTGTCAATAATAGCCTGCTGATCAAGGAGGGGATGTTCGTGGCGGCTCAGTAACTCCATGACTGCCATGTGGGCGGCCTTGTCAGCAGCATGAGTGAGCACTAACGTGTCATCTAGGTCAAAGAACACAGCCTTTATGGTTGTTATGGGTTGTGCATTGAGCTCCATCGTCGCTCTCGAGTCCTTTGCCTTCCCAACTTTGAAGCTACGAAACGTGTATTCACACACAGGCAAGCTGTTAATCTCAGTGCCCCATGAAATTAAGAACGAACGAGGTTATCCTACCTTAAAGCGACACGTTCAACTATTAGTGCAGGGATGATTTTTTCAATGGTAAAGTGTAATGTTATGGTAAAGATATAAAAGTGAAAAGGTTGGCATGTTTGTGGTGTTTTTTTTTTTTTTTTTTTTTTGGGGTTGTGTTGTTGGATTGAAGAGCTTATCCCACGAGTAAAGTTAAAGTGAGGATAAATAAACTTTGTTAGTCTGACTTTGAATTTAGAGAGTAACATTAGATAAAACAATAGTTTTATTAGTAACAGAGAAATTACATTTTATTTCTTCATGATTAAAGCAAGCATAGTTTCTAGCTTTCCAAATTTGAAATAAAATGTCATCACGAAAAATCTACCAAAATTTGTGGTATTTTTTAGGGCGTTGAGCAAAGACCCCCAAGAGAGCCATCTTCCATGTAAAAAACTCAAGTCTAAATGGCTGAAAGAGGGAATGAATCCAGTGTCACATAGACTGAGCATGGATGCAAACCAAAAAAGGTGTTTGATAGTCTCAGGTTGATAGCAAGCTGGGCAAATGGGATTTGAAACCCCATATGCTTAAGTTGATCACCCACAAGGTAAACCTAATAGAGAACACACTAGAGAAAATGTGCTTTTTTAGGCTCTATGAGAGTAGACCACACATTGTGATCTTCTAGCCAAAGTCTCATAGCTGGAATGGAAGTTCCATCTATGGTTGAGGTTCTCATCTAGAATGTGTTGGGGAGCTAGCAATAACAGTTGTGAAGAATACCAAGTGAAAGGAGTGGTTGTAGGCCAATGCCAATTATTCCACCAAGGAGTAAGAGGATTGACCCCAATCTTATTAAAATATTCATCAAGTATAAAACCTTGTATTTTTGTAATAGCCTCAGCATCTAAATTATTTAAATGAAATTTAGTTTGAATTTACTGCCAAAAAAGCCAAGACAAGCTCACCCTGTAGAAAAGATCCCCTATAATTTTCAAATCTTTCTTGAACAATCTTAACCTTTTAATCCAAGCAATCAGGGCAAAGGGAATATTGTGGAAGTTCAGGCAAGGAAACCACCAAAGGGAATAAGAATTAAGAGAAATACCATTCCTAAAGCCCTCCCCTTTCCAAATAAGATGGGGTTTGAGCTTCTCTCAGTGTTTCCATAAAGTTTGAATAACAAAGGTACCCTTAATTTTAACTAGTACTGTTACAACCCCTCAAGTTTTACTTAGAAAATGTAATAATTTTTTTTTAAACAATTTACTTAACATTCATTCCACAAAAATACATTGCAACAACCAAACTATAACTTAGAATAATAATACTTGAAATATTGAATATATATTACAACTCTAAGGAAAGTAAATACATTAGGACACAACTACGACTAGTCCACTAATACAGTAATTATTGTTTAAATATAACAAATATATATTATATTTACATTTCTTTCAGGCATTCAGTGTAATATAATAAATAGATACGAAGCTCTCTGGAGCTCGAGTCGAACCAACTCGTGTATCATAGATAATCTCAAGTGTTGTCTCCAGGTAAGTACTACAATGGGGAGGGAGAGCACCATCTGAGCACTTTTCCATACCAACCATGAACCAATGATCCCCCACACAATATCCTATCAGGGAATGACCCTCCCTTTATGGATAGGTAGATAAAATGGTGCAGGAATTCAAAGAGATGTGCTAGTACCCCATGTGCTGTAAGATTTCTACTACATGACGTGTATTATAAAGAAAATATGTTTCTAACATGATATCTCACAACATGCAAATCAAACATATGAAATGACAATGTATATCTAACATTACTTTGGCCAAAGTTTTTAAATAATATACGATCACTTAGATCGGTCAATTTCATAACACAAACTTGATCGGATTAGCTACTTCCAACATTGGTGGTGCTACCTAGACTAATGGAATTCGTCTCACTATCTATTAGTATCATCAATGCAAATATCTATATAAGTGTAGTCATATTAAAATGCAATTTGTACAACTTGAGCTTGACTTGTGACACCTAAATTATAGGTCTCTCCTACTCGCATACACAACCCACTTAGACATGTTTTCACTGTTTCTCAATCATTTGAAGCCTTCTAGATTCAACCCATGATGTCCTGGAATCCTCTCCCAAGCACAAATCTATCCTCCAAAGTCCCTTTCCCCTTGGACAACAGCACCATAGGTTGGACTACAACATTGGGACCCAGGGTGTCCACTTTCTAGCGATGTTGTCCAAGTCCACAATAACCTCAAATGGTCAATTTTTTTTGAATCCTTATCTTTTCCCTTGTCAGCCTAATGCGAGTTTATCTAACCCAAGATCACTAGTTTCCCTATAAAATCCTATTCAAAGGTCATTTAGAAGTGTTGAAAATAATTAAAAAGGCACAAGCTAGAAATATACTAAAGCACACTCAAGCAATTCTTCCTATTCTCTACATACAACCAACCACTGTTATTTTCAGCCTATCCAAGCTCCTGCACCAGTCATGAGTCATTTAATCTTGTCCAAATTCACATGCACTTGCATTGCATACACAGGATTGCACAATACACATTCAAATTAGGAGAACTATATTGACCTTGATTCCTCTTCAGAGTATTGGTATGTAGGCAATGTGCACACACACAGGGTGTGATCACACATTCAATACATATTACACACTAACCCCTTTTTCTAATTGGATTCGAGATCACCTATCAAGCATGAAGAGGAACTAGGACCCTTGAAGACAAAATTGATTGCACATAGAGCTTCACAAACAACCAAGACTCAATATTTCAGGCACATCCCAGAGCAGACGAACAGAACCCAAAAAGCTCAAAAAGCTCATACACTAAGGACTACAACGCCAAAACTTGGACTATAGCACTGGACCTCTAGGTGTCCCATTTTTGATGTTCTTGTTTAGGTATAAAACATATTTCTAGATCTTGTTTCTGACAGTCTGCCCAAGTAGGTCAACAATTTGCAACCTCTGTCTCCTCTATCTCAACCCAAAATCAGCTAAGTTTTACTCTTTATCTCCTTGTTTGCTATTTTTAAAAATCAATTAAGCATTTTCAGATTCAATAAATCAATAGGTTAATTAAGGCACATTTTATTGATTGATTTTCCCCTTAATTCAGACCCTTTTACTATTTAATAAATTAAACCTATAGTTTCCCAAATTCAGTAAAACATTTGGTGAACTTTGAATTTTTGTACAAAAACTTAAAAAACCCTAGGGCTAATTATTTTTGATTTTTTGCAATATTTTTCTAATTTTTCTTGAATTTAAAAATTATAAAACTAGAAATTTGAATTGAAATATTTTCAATAATTCACTAAAACCCTAGTTTGCACATACTAGGTCCTATTTGCATACAAACCCTTTCAAACCACTAGGAAAAATGTATTGCTAATTTTACAAATATTTTAAGATTTTTCCTAAAATTTTTAAGCTCAACTCTATAAATTTATAGCAATTTTTAAAAAAAATTATTACATTAATTTTGAAAAGAATCATTTTAAAGCCCTAGTTGCATCAACTAAATCCCAGTAATTTTCAAGTAATATGCCACTTTTTTTTTGCGAATTTTGATTGAATATTAAAATTAAAAAATCACTTTAAATTTCAAAAATTCATAGTAATTCTAGAAAATTTATTTGTCCCAAAACCCTAGTTGCATCTACTAGGTCCCATTAAAGCAAATAATTTCCCATAATTTCTTGAATTTTATCTTGCATACTTAGCTCAAAAAATCAATTTTAAATTCAAAAGTTCATAGTATTTTACAAATAATAGTTTTGGAAAATTCCTAGTTGCATATACTAGTTCTTACTTTGCTTTTTGTGGTATTACCTTACATGTTTGGCAGCTTCGTATAATTTTTTGCATAAATTCTAAACTACTATTTTAGAATTTTGCATTTCTTATATCCAATACTTTATAGTTTTAGAACATTACCTATTACAACTTATTGTAAAACATTCAAACACATTTCAAATTGTTTTCCTACTTTAACAATGGCCCAATATACCAGCTTTGATGAAACTGATAAAAGAGAGCTTCAAGAACTCTTAACCAAACACCTAGACATGCAAGATGACATGATTAGAATCCTCCATGAGGAACAACAAAAGGTAACCAACAGTCAGTCTTCTCAAACCATAGAGACACAAGTTACACATGACACTATGGGGGCAACTATGTCACAACAACCCCCTATACCATCCCAACCTTCTTATATGCCACCAGTTGTATCTAGTACATCCCTATCTCCTGATGTGGTAGCCCTTGTGTAAGAGATTCAATCTCTTCAATCCAAAGTGCAACATCTTGAGCAAGGTACCACTAGATCTACATAGGCATTGGACTCCTTCACTCTATTGCATACACCTTTGACACGACATATAGCTGCTACACCCTTGCCACTTGAATTTGTACAACCTAAGCTCACTCTTTATGATGGCAAGGGTGATCCAGAGACACATTTGAGAGCCTTTCACATATCATGTTTGGATTATGTACCATATGACTGGCTATTAACTAAATTATTTTCATGGAGCCTCAAGGATTATGCATTACAATGGTTTTACAATCTACCGAATCAATTGATTAATGCATTCAATCCTCTTACCGACATGTTCCTAGCACATTTTAGTATCAATATCGATGATAATGTTTCATATGCCCAAATTGCACAACAAAAATAGAAATCAAATGAGCCTCTCACCAAGTATGTTCTTAGATACAAAACCATATTGGCTAAGATGACTAGCTATATGGCACATCAAGAGTTACAGGCCTCTTCAAATAGAGTCTTTTACCAGTTTTACATGAGACAATCATGTTCAAATGTTTCTCTTCTTTCACTGAATTACGTCACACTTTAAAATAAAGATAAATCAAAGTTATTTCAATGGGCAAACTTAAGTACACAAGTGTACCAAATACAACTAATAAGAGTAACAACAAAGCCCCATATAAGGTCAAATTCAATGATAGTAAAGGACCAACTCAACATACAGTTAATGCATCTTTAGAGCCCTCATAGAGAGTCATTTTATCACCACTTCCTCGATGACCATTTACAAATCTACCAATTCTTCCAGCTAGAGTTTTGCAGTAGTTATTAGAATGTAACATCATATCTCTTCCTCTTATTAGAGAAATTGATCCAACAAAGCCTCTTCAACAAGGATATGACCAAAATTCATTTTAAGACAATCACATAGCACCATGCCATACTATAAACATATGCATTAGGCTCAAGATAAGATACAAGATCTAATTGATGGCAATCAAATTGATCTAGGCACTTCAACTAAGCCTCCTTCGGCCAAACCAACATAGGATGAGTCACTCAAAATGTTTTTAGATCCATTTATATAACATGGCAAGTCAGAGACATAGGACACATCAAGTGTACATCATGCATATCAGGCACATCCTCCACCAGTTACATATAGTGTATCGACAGCCAATTCACATCTATTGAGCCACATGATTGGTACTTTTCATTCTAACATTCCAGTTCATCATTATATCTCCTTTTTCGAGTAGGAGATTATTGAGGATGACAGATTATCATGCGCTCTTCATTAGAGCTTTTACTCATGGTCATCCCATTCACAATGTTCTAATTGATAATGGATCTAGCATTAACATGTGTATTATGACACTATTACAACACTTGGGTTATACAAAGTAGGATATTACTCTAATAAATATAGTTATCAGTGGTTTCAGTGGACATAGTCAGATGACATTAGGTGAGACCCTCATTCTCAGGTTGGTCTACACACATGACCACCTCATTTACTATTCCTAACTTGGGAGTTTTTGACATGTTACTTGATAGACCTTGGATATAAAAACTTTGAGCAGTTCCATCTATAGTACATCAATGCATGAAATTCATTCATGCTAATCAGGTTATCACAGTTACTGGAGTTCTATATGAGTTACCACTTCCTATTTAGAGCCAATTTTCATTTAAAAGATAGTTTCAGTTCCATTACCAATTCTAGCTCCACCACCAATTCTTTTTTCCAATTCGACATCAGACACAGATATGATATCCATCACTAGTACAAAGGGTTCATACACCTCCACAACTTCAAGATTCTAGACAGTTTCTAGCTACAATATTCACACCCAAAGCAATTTCATTGAGATCTCATGCATCTACACATAGAGCACATGTTCAACGAGTTTATCCTACTTCCAGATGGGTCCCTAAGATCCCTACAACTACATCCACGTCTCAAAATTATAAAGGGTCCCCATAGTTAGATTATACTTTAGAGATTTTAGAGCATTTATAATATATACAACTTTTAGAGCCACAATCTCAGCATTTCCATCATACTTCATGATCATGCACAATTCCACTCTTCGATACAGGACACCATGACAGAGAGTCTCATCTGAGACTCATCAGTTAGTATCATTTCTTTCTAGCATTGATTGTACATATTATCTCTTGCTTGATTGTACATATTTTCCTCTGTTTGATTTTACATAGCTCAAATATTTCAAAATACAAAAAAAATATAATATTTCAAAAATACAAAAACATATCAATTGTATGCATCATCTATGTTTTACATTGCTAACCATTATGCTAGACTTACATTACATTTTTATATGTTATTGTTTGTTGATTTATCTATATTACCAAGCTTCACTTGATCTTCTTTGAGTGTGTCCAGTGCATCTGGATCCTTGATTGCTTCACTCCACCCATTGAGGAGGCATCCTACTTCTACATTCCAACTACATATAGATACATCTACCCACTAGGGGCATACTCTACATGACTACACCATCCAGGTTATGTCATTCTTACACTATACACTCTATACATCTTGTTTTAGTATGTTCCTTACTTACATAGAGATCACATCGACATCCATTAGCATATATCACACTTTTATATTTCATAGCATATACATTAGTCTTGTTGTAGACACCGAAATCGTGTCTACTCCTTAGTCGTCCTCCCCCCTTAGTCCCCTTGGTCCACTTAACCACTCCTAACCTATGTCTTATTAATTTAAAATAATTATCTTATTTTAAATTAATAATTCTCTCCCCTTGCCATCTCACCCTTGACACCTAACCCATGCCACCTCTCCTCTCTTTGGATTCTTTGCCCTTGGATACCCTCATTTATCACCCTATGACCTATTCCAACTTCCCCTCCACTACCCCTTGCCAAGTCTTAAATGATTTAAGATCCCATTTCCCTTATCCCACTCATTTCCCACGCCTATTAAGCCACCTTCGACCGTTTCTTCCCCGGACCCACTGACCCGACAGTTGGGAAAATGGACGAAAGGCTATTTTTAGCCTTTTTACCTGCCTTCCAGCCACCGACGTCGATCAATTGTCGACCGACATCGACGGTATTTCCGGCATCGGTTGCCTTCAAAACTGCATTCCACCTCCAGAGTGTGGATCTGTTTTTCCAATCTCTCAAATCAGACCTTTCGACCTTCAACCATCGGATCTTTCACTCCTCAATCCATCAATCCTTCCAATCATCAAACCTCTCACTCTCTCTCTCTCTCAGGTACACACAACAAGCATCAGCAACAAGGCCTCTACACCAGCAACAGGTCTTCCACACCAGCAACATCAGCAACAGGTATAACCAATCTGCAACACTCCTTCTTTAGCAAGCCACAAGTAAGTATTTCCTCTGTGTTTTCATTATGTTTTCTAGTTATTGCTTCTAAGTGCTATGAACTAGACTCAGCCATCATCTGGGTATCAACTAACCCTAGACCATTTCTCTTAGTTTCTCATTTCCTTTTTGAATGTGAAAGCGAAAATCGTATAGAAACATTCTGGCACGCCCGGTGGGACCCTAGGGTCTTCCTTGGATTTTTTTATTTCTTTTCATATAGGTTGCATTAGGCCTCTCCTTACATCTCTTTCTTCTATCTTCCAAAAGACACTATTAGCAAAAATTAAAAAGAATCATTCTTGTTCTTTCTTTTCTTGCATCTTAGACTAGTCAAAAGTCATACTCTTCAACCCTTTCTCCATTTGTCTTCATACGAACTCACATTTCAATTTGGGCTTAAAACACATTGCATTTCATTTCTTCTTGACTGCATACTTAGTCCACATCTAGTAATTAACAACCACATCATGAATTAATCGTAGGCCACTTATGTTACACACCAAATCACTTGCACAAATCAAACATCAAAACTTACCTGAGACAAGGCCCGACTGGGATTTCATCACCCAGCAGATACCTTACCCGTCCCGGCAATCCCACTTGGACTTCACTACCAAGGGAAAAGCCCACTCTGTTCTCTGGCAGAGGATAATATCTAGGGAAAGTATATTTTGACTAAGCGAGACCAGCTTATCACTGGGCTCGTAAAGTGAGGGGAGCTTACTCCTTAGCACCAGGCCATGTACGGAACCTAACATAGACTCTTGAGCGCCTAAACTAAACCTGAAACCAGCTTTAGACTACCTCTTCTAGGACCCATTTTACAAGCCAACCTCCCAAACACATCACTCTAAGGCATAAGCCAACAAGATTCTAAAAGTTGATTCTTAGGATTTAATGCTTAGGGTCTGCTTGTCTCCATCTATTTTTCTGTTCCCATCTGGTTTTTTGAGCTAGTGAGGATGTTTCTTTTTTTCTTCTTCCAAAAACTCTCAAATCTTCTAAGTTTCTGGAAAACACAGTAACCGACATCAGTTTTTCCACCGACGTCGGTATCTTTCTTCGCCGACATCGGTCATCTGACTGACATCGACAGCCTATATCACCGACATCACTTTTTAAACCGACGTCGGTCTCTATCCAAAACTTTTTTCCCAAAATAACAACCTTAAAACCTGACCCTTTTTCTGCCAAAACCACATTCTAAGTTTCTAAAATTGAAAAAAACACAGTTTCTGAAACCTGACCCTTCTTGCCTTGAATGGTTTTGACACGCAGTCAAACCAAGGCTCTTCTTGACCAAGCGAGGCATCAACCGCTTCCGCCTTCACCGTCTATAACCAGTCCCCTAATGGAGTTTCGTTCAGAGGCCGAACGAACTCCTACTCGACCGACCCCAACTCAGTCTCCCATTGTCCCTGAAGGGGACTAAAATTTTGAAAGATTCTTGGACCTCAATGTCAAAGCCCTCCAAAACTATCTCACAAGAAACCAAATGCGAGACCTTTTGGGTGAAGCGGCGATGACGTCAACACCATCCGCTACCCAGCCTTTTATGACTCAAACTATTGCCTCGACCATTAACTCGACCATGGCCAATACGCAAAGTTTGGCCTCCCCATCTATTTTTGGACCAACCTCCATCGGGGTTTCATTACCCCCTCAACCATACGCAATTCAACCAAGTTCCACATCATACCAGAACTTGATTGTCTCGACTCCACTTACTCTTGCGCTTATAAATGCAGGAGTGTCTACCTCCCCTTTTGCCAATGCCACCACGCAACCACCTTTGGTAGTATCTAGTCAACTTATGCCTTCTACCTTCATGACACAACCACCCTTGGCTTCCACTTCTGTCCCTATGACTAGTCATCAATACGTTGTGCCTATACAAGCGCAATTGACTACGTCGTATGCCCCTTCTAGCACCTTTCAAGCGCCCTACAACCTAGGGGCACCCCATCTGCCAATCCGTCAGCTAATCTCATCAAGATGCTGATGGATAAAATGTCTAGTCTTGAAGCTTCTATTTCTGGTTCAAGCAATACCCTTTCATATGACCAAATTTGCAATGAACCCATCCATCCCTCCGTCCCAATCCGACTGTATCCCAACCAGTAGGACCTTCCCAAGTTTTCTCATTTCCAGAGTAAGGAAGACCCGCAACAACATCTATGAGCATTCAGACATGCTTGTTATCTTATAGCCCACGATGATGCGTTACTTCTACGAACATTCCCCATGTCGCTTTCTGGCCCCGCCCTTGACTGGTATAGCTCTCTTACCAGACATTCTATCTTTTCATTCACTCAACTCGCCCAATTATTTCTCAACCATTTTTCTATCAATATCACCAAAAAAGTCTCGATCACAGACCTCTACTCCACCAGGCAATTTGACGACGAATCAATAGTCAATTTTATTGCTCGTTGGAGAGGCTTGATTAACCAGCTCTCCTTCTCCTTGCCTCAACCTGAGCTCATTGAGCTCTTCTCTCGAGCATGTGCCAGGCACATCTCTTCTACCTTGTGGGTTTAAACATTCCACACTTTTGACAAAGCTTTCACCATGGCCCAAAAGCTTGAACTTCGTGCCATTGAAGAAGATAAGGTCAAATTGCGTAATATCAATGCAAAAACTGATGACCCTTCTTCTTCCAGACCTTATTCTTCCTAATCCAAGTCCAAAGGAGTGGTAAACATTGTGGTCGTTAGATCACCATCTTCGACAATGACCGACCAATCTCAACCTTCAACATCTCAAAGCATCACCAAACAATTCCAACAATGGTACATCCAGCATTCGTACACTCCACTTGGAGAATCATACGCTTCTGTTTTGGAAAAACTTGTCAAGCAGGGTGTCCTTAATATCCCTCCAATCCAACCACCTCAATTTGACCCTTCAAAAGCCATCCCTATGTGGTATAGGGAAAATGACTTCTGTCACTATCACCATGTCCAAGGCCATGACATCAACAATTGCCGAACCTTCAAAAACATTGTCCAAGACATGATCGACAAAGGAGATCTTGTTTTGGATAACCCAAATGCCCCACTTAATCAAGGCATAGACATCTTCAAACAACCTTTTCCTAACCATCCTCCTACCCAAAACAATGTCCAGACCATGATCAATGACCCCCAAGACCATAATATTCACACAGTCAACACTGTCTCTTCTCTTATCCCTGACCAACCTCTTCCACAGGTAGAAGAATCCTCTTCTC
The DNA here is from genome assembly GCA_037957365.1 of Torreya grandis. Taxonomy (NCBI): domain Eukaryota; kingdom Viridiplantae; phylum Streptophyta; class Pinopsida; order Cupressales; family Taxaceae; genus Torreya; species Torreya grandis. The sequence continues at coordinate 1,536,888 of JARHVA010004124.1, forward strand.
CTGATAGTCTTCCATCGACCTCTCCTATATTGGAGGACGCGTTGACCATACCAATGCCATTAGCCCCACATTCATCCTTCCTCCCACCAATGGAGGACCATACCCTTCCTACTCCTCAACCACAAGTAGAAGGCACCATCATCCCTGCCCTCTACCCTCTCGAGGAGCCACACTCTCCTATTTCTTCTCCACCAAGAGAAGAACCAGTCTCTTCACCCATTTCGACCGAGGAAGACCCAGTCACGGTTTCCTCTTGCCTTTTGCCTGAGATTGCTACATCTCACTCACCTCCGTCCACATCCGAACCCAAACCTGTATCTAACCTCGCCTCGCACAATGGTGGCCCTCAACCCAAATCAAAGAAGGCCACTAAACCACACCGGAGGACTCCTCCCCCACCTTCATCATTACCTTCAATTTTGGGCCCGCATCCGTCCACTTTAATAGGAGTGCTTCCTACTCCCATACTTCACAGAGGCAATTTGCCTCCACTACTCTCTCAACCCATCAGACATATATTTCCTCCAAAACATCCAACACCTATCACCACCAAAGTGCCATCTACATGTGTGGCTACACCGCCAAACAAAATGATGGTACGACTAATGCCTCTTACGCCTCTCAAACCAAAGTCATCAACCCCCACTGCAACAAGACACACATACCCATTAGCAGGTTCTTATGCCTTGCTATTACAGCAATTGTTGCAGCCTTTTCGCATCAATCTCCCGCCTCTTAAACCATATCAATCTCTCAGACCAAAACTGCCCTAGTTCGACGACACTCAAATTTGTGTGTATCATCGCACGCTTGGGCACGACACTAAGCATTATTGTGCCCTCAAGGTTGTCGTTCACCAATGCTTGGAGAAAGACACCCTTCTTCTTGACCATATTATCAACAAACCTTCAACACCGCCCCACTCATCAACTCTCAGATCAAGACCATCCTGGTTCGACAACTCTAAATTTTGTCACTATCATCACACTCTGGGACATGACACTGAGCGTTGTTGTGCTCTTAAAGCTATCAATCATCAACATCAAAAAAAGGATACCCTTCTCATCAAGGATCCTCTTGACCACCCCTTCGACAGATCATCAACACTGACCCATGCTTCTCAAACCTCATCACCTAAATTGGGATCTCCGCGCCAGACTATGGTCCCTTTGCCGCCTTTAACCCCCTTATTCGACATCAACATAGTCAATCTAACCACCAAGCCTCAACCAACCTTGACCAATCTGTCAAACATTCTCCCTAGCCACTGGGGGAATTCAACATTCATCCAAGCCTCGACCAACCTTTCAACCTAGTCTCGACCAAATCACTCTTTTAATCCTAAACCTCGACTAGGCCTCAACCAAGCCTCGACCATGCCTCGACCAAACAAGCATCGACTCGACCTCGACCAAACATTCAACCTATCTATGACCAAATCATTGACCCAACCTCGACCAAGCCTTTGACCAAACATTCATCATGACCTCGACCAGTCTCGACCAAACATCAACCAACCTTTTCATCAAAACATTCAACTTGACCTTGAACAGACCATCGACCAAACCTCAATCAAACCTTGACCAAGCATCACCTGGCCTCAACAATGATATCAACCCAACCTCGACCAAACATTCAACTGACCTCGACCAACATTGACCAAACTTTGACCAGACCATCGACCAAACCTCAATCAAACCTTGACCAAGCATCACCTGGCCTCAACCATGATATCAACCCAACCTCGACCAAACATTCAACTGACCTCGACCAACATTGACCAAACTTTGACCAAACATTGACCACATATCAATCAAACCTTGACCAAAACATTCCATTGACCAATCATCGACCACATATCCATCGACTTGACCCTCGACCAAACATTCAACCATTTTCGACCAATCAACGACCATATCAACCAACCAAGCATCAATCAACATGTGACCCATCTCGAAGAGGCAAATGAGGCAAGTTTGCTCCTAATTGGCTCAGACCTTTCATCATCACGCACAAGCATGGACCAGGGACTTATCAGAACCTGAGGCCTTTAATGCCTTGCATCTGCGACCATTCTACTGTTAGTCGAGTGCTCGTCCACTTGACATTTATTTTGAGCTCGTCCCTTGAGCAACCCTTGTCCTCTTAATCCTCATTTATTTCAACCCTATTCCCCTAAACAAATCCTACGTAACCCTTTTATAAAGTATGGATGCTTTGTCCTAATAAAAGGGAGCCCTTCCACTTCTATAGTCTTGTCCATGACTCAAAATTCTGTCAAAAATAAATCAAGATGTCAAAATAACCAAGGTCACAAAATCAAAAAGTAGATTGCTCCCTCAAAGGACAGTTGTGTTATCATTGTTGTAGCTAATAGACTACTCCCTCGAAGGACAGCTATTCAAAGCCCTCATATATATACAAAGCAAAAATATAGACCACTCCCTTGAAGGATGGCTATGACTAAATCTTGCTATAAACAACACTCTTTTAGAAGCTTCCCACATTGATCACCTTCACAAATGACCACAAAGCAAAATGACATCTCTATGTAGAATTTCTGCATTGATCAGTCTGCCCAAAAAAAAAAAAAAAGGGGTCATGGACTTGACTTGTAGTCGTCTCAGGGTCTCCTGTAAAAGGGGCAAGGTTCTCTCTACTCTAAAACGGGTTACCCTCTCCTATCACATCACCTACTCAAGGGACTTCAAGCTCACTTAAATGTCAAAGTGATTCGATTACCTCTCTAACACAACCCATGGTCAACGACGTAATGCACGAATGGGTCTCTTTGTTCTAACAACCCCCTATCTATGCTTTCATCTTGGTCCTTGTCAATGAAAGAACAATGCGCCTTTCACCTTTTTTTCACACTTTGTTCACATTCACCCAAACCTTTTTCTATCCAACCAAACCCAAACATTTTCAGACCACCAACGTGACATCATGACATCATACATCATCATAGTCCATTTCACATAGTTTCTATAGACACCGATACACATGGAAACTATCGACCACACAATTTATGTCAAGCATAAACCATTACTTGCTGAAGCATAAATAGACCTCAATTCATTTTTAGCATACATCCATCACGAATATGGAAAATTGCTAGGGATGAAAGACCACTCAACCAATGTTACAAAATACACCATCACATAATATGAAAAAGGCTATAGCATCATCTTATCCTCATCATTTCGACACATGACCAAAACCAATCATCGACCTCTTTGACTCTTTGTCTAAACTACATTGGTCTGAGGCCCTAAGATCGGGGCTATGTAGGCAACACTCAGATGACATGACGTCTTCTAGGGTTAGCTCGACCACCCTCGTTTGTTCGTCTCTCTAATGGACAAACCTTCTTTCCTCCTTTGACCATGAATTGACCCCGACCAAAACAATCCATAACTTTGACCCTCTTCCTCCCTTTTGGGAGAACTACATTGGCCTGAGGCCCTTCACACAAGGGCTATGTAGGCAGCACTCAGATCACACGACATCTTTTGGGGTTAGCTTGGCCACATTCTTTCGTCCGTCCATTCATTCAACCAGCTATCTATCTTGACCTGCCTCGACTAACGACCTTGGAGATCACGACTATCTCCTTAGACTTCGACCACTTTCGAGACAACTCTGTCTTGGTTTTGATTGCATGTATGCTACCTTACGAATGGTTAGCAAAATTGTCCGCAGACCACATTTTGACCCTCAAAAGTATAGGATTGCAAGCCGGTTGATCCCCACTACTTGTGACATTTTTGTGTTTCCAGGAGCACTTCCTGAGCTTGAGATACCTGGAACATGACGAACATTAGAGCTTCAACTTAGATTGAATAACCCGATCAGCTACGACCAAATGCTGGGGCCCGATTATTTCAATTTTGGCACTCCTCGACCTTTGACCTGCGACAATTTGACCTGACCATCCCGTGAAGTGGTATACGTGCAATCAAGACTGTTGCAGCGTTCTCACTCCATCTTCACCATTTCCATCCACTCTCTGTCAAATCGGCACCCGATTTTAGGTTTCCTTCCCTCGAATCCCGCTTTGAGGGGGAATACCTCATCCATAATCGGGGCAACCAACCCTCCTCTTTTTGTCTTGCAGTTCATTCGAACAACTAACATGACAAAATCAACCTTATCCCACACTTGGGGCAACCAACTCCTGTTTTTGTCTTGTAGTTCATCCAGAACAACCAATAAGACAAAAGGGGCAAATGTAGACACCGAAATCATGTCTACTCCTTGGTCGTCCTCCCCCCTTAGTCCCCTTGGTCCACTTAACCACTCCTAACCTATGTCTTATTAATTTAAAATAATTATCTTATTTTAAATTAATAATTCTCTCCCCTTGCCATCTCACCCTTGACACCTCACCCATGCCACCTCTCCTCTCTTTGGATTCTTTGCCCTTGGATACCCTCATTTATCACCCTATGACCTATTCCAACTTCCCCTCCACTACCCCTTGCCAAGTCTTAAATAATTTAAGACCCCATTTCCCTTATCCCACTCATTTCCCACGCCTATTAAGCCACCTTTGACCGTTTCTTCCCCAGACCCGCTGACTTGGCAGTTGGGAAAATGGATGAAAGGCTATTTTTAGCCTTTTTACCTACCTGCTAGCCGCTGACGTCGATCAACTATCGACCAATGTCGGTGGTATTTTTGACGTCGATTGCCTTCAAAACTGCATTCCACCTCCAGAGTGTAGATCTATTTTTCCAATCTCTCGAATCAGACCTTTCAACCTTCAACCATCGGATCTTTCACTCCTCAATCTATCAATCCTTCCAATCATCAGACCTCTCACTCTCTCTCTCTCAGGTACACACAACAAGTATCAGCAACAGGGCCTCTACACCAGCAATAGGTCTTCCACACCAGCAGCATCAGGAACAGGTACAACCAATCTGCAACACTCCTTCTACATCAAGCTACAGGTAAGTATTTCCTCTGTGTTTTTATTATGTTTTCTAGTTATTGCTTTTAAGTGCTATGAACTAGACTCAGCCATCATCCGGGTATCAACTAACCCTAGACCATTTCTCTTAGTTTCTCATTTCCTTTTTGAATGTGAAAGTGAAAATCGTATAGAAACACTTGTATTACATATCTTGTATACTTTTACTTCTTAATTTTCATAGTTAGATGCATGTTTATATTTCTAGTATTTTGAATGTTTCCACTCTTCACTTTTATTAGCTAGATGTGTTTACATTTTCTAGTTCTTGTTTGCTTCTTTCTTGCATTTTAGGATATTTTCCAATGTCCTTTGTTCTTATCTATATGTGTGTGCCTTTGGAAACTTGCCAATGTCCTTTGTGTGTGCTTTTCATGTTCTTAAGGCCCCTATGCCAATATTTTCTTGTTCCCATTATGTGTGTATGCGGTATTTGAAATGCCTTGTGTGCTTATTTGGCCCCTTGGCCACCCTCACATGTTTCTTACTTCTTGATTTGTATGCTTATTTCTTGATTGCTTATTTGTGTGTGCAATGCTATGATTCCAATCATGCATTTACCTTGCATCTTGGATGCCATGATGGACATCATGTTCCATCCCTCCATGCCACTAAAAACTAACATTTCAAATTCCTATTTACTCTTATGCACATGCTATTACATTTTTATATCTATCTAGGCATACCCCTGTGGATCTAACAATCTCTCTCTACAACTTTTTTTATATCTTGAGATAATGTATATCAATGCTATATCAAATGTTTTCACAACTTAACACACTTGTAGGGCTTCTTCTTCTGAGGGTAGTCATTACAGGGTCTTCATTCCTACCCTCAGAAGAGGGGGCAACAAACAAGAGTTTTATCACAAAGATCAAAGCTCATAACAGTCAAAAAAGTAGTTTTAGAACAGTACAATCTAGAATCCAAAACTTAGCAAACCAGACCAAGTAGATAGTAGAGAATCCAGATCAGTCATCAATTTTTGCCCTGGACAATAACACCAAAAATGGGACTATAACGTTGGACCTCAAAGTGTCAAGTTTTTGGCACTGTTGTCCAAATAGCAAAATATATATATTTTTTTAGAATCAAACAGAGAGGTGAGCTTAGTCACAGTTTTACCAATATAGTTCAATCCAAAAATCAATAGTTTTTAGCACTTATTTCACTCAGAGAATCCAGATATGGGGGCATCATACATGGCATGAGGGTTTCCATTTTTAGCTTAGACATGGTAGTTGATACAACTTTTAGTTTAAAATCTATGTTCTAGACATTAGTTATTGGGGGTAATATGCACGACACATGGGCCTTCTCTATTTTTAAGTTTATTGCATTTTCTTACACATTCCCAATAGTTGCATGCCTTACTCCATTTGTAGATGGTTGGAATCACATTCAAGTAAACTTTCATACAAGTTTGATTACCATGTATTCAAGTTCCTGAGTGGCTTCTTAAGCCTTGATTCCGCTTTTAAGAGGGGCTTCTATACAAGTCCAATCTCAATCTTTTAAAGTGGCCAATAGTGTCCTAGTTTCCAATTTACATTTGGCTATGCATGCCAACATTGTCATATCACAACACATTCAGGGGCTGCATGAGCCATCTCATATGATATTCATCTATACTAATATTTTCTCATTCAGCTTTACATCACGGGGTGATGATGGAGCCAAAAGTCTAGGTAACTTTTGTATTCTTGAGCCACCTATTCAGAGGGATTGGACACATAGTCCAGACATTGATTAACCCACACATGATTCACTAACCTCATATAGATGGTGATGATGGAGCCAAAGGGTCTACCTTTGCATTCTTGAGCCAACTTTCAAGGGATTGAGCACTTAGCTCATTCATCGATATAACTCTTGGTTCAACATAATTCTATCATTACCTAGCACAATCCAACAACATAATAGGTTTTGTATTGGTTCACGTACCAAGTGAGGTGTATTTTCTCTTCCTTCCTCTCTCTTTACCTAGATTTGTATATTTTTATTTTAGATATAGTGTATCTAGTAAGAACTAATCTAATTTCAAATTCCTTTTTACATACTTACATAGTACAATGTGCTCTCACTACGTATAACCCAACATCATATAGCTTCTTGGGCTTAGCCTCATAAGTAAGTTCAGGTATGCTTTTATTTTTTTCTTTATCTTAGTATTTCAATTTGTTGCATACTTAGAATAAAGGGAGGGAAAATATAGTCATACTAAAATGCAATTTGTACAACTTGAACACTTGTGATACCCAAACCATAGGTCTCTCTTACTTGCTTACATAGCCCACTTAGGCATATTTTCACTATTTCCTAGTCATCCAAAGCTTTCTAGATTCAACCCTTGCTATCTCAGACTCCTCTCCCAAGCATAAATCTATCCCCAAGGGTCCCTTTGCCCTTGGAAAATAGTGCCATAGGTTGGATTACAGTGCTAAGACCCAAGGCATCTACTTTCCAGCACTTTTGTTTAAGTCCACAATAACCTCAAATGGTCAGATTTTCCCAAATCCTTATCTTTTCCTTTATCAGCCTAATGCGAGTTCATCTAAACCAAGATCACTAGTTTTCCTATAAAATTCCATTCAAAGGTCATTTAGAAGGGTTGGCAATCATTCAAAAGGCACAAGCTAGAAATATACTAAAGCACACTCAAGTGAATCTTCCTATTCTCTGCATATAGAAAACCAACCTATCTAAGCTCATGCACTAGTCATGAGTCATCTCAAGCTTGCCCCAATTCTAATTCACTTGCATTGCATACACAAGATTGCATAATACACATTCAAATTGGGAGAACTAAATTGGCCTTGATCCCTCTTCAGAGTATTGGTATGTAAGCAGTGTGCCCACATATAGGGTGTGATCGCACGTTCAATGCATATTACACATTAACTCTTTTTTCCAATTAGATTTGAGATCACCTATCAAGCATGAAGAGGAACTAGGACCCTTGAAGACAAAATCAATTACACATAGAGCTTCATGAACAACCATGACTCGATATTTTAGGCACAGGGTCTCCTAGAGCAGATGAATAGAACCCAAAAAGCTTAGAAAGCTCATACCCTAAGGACTATAACACCAAAACTTGGACTATAGTGCTAGACCTCCAGGTGTCCAATTTTTGGTGCTCTTGTCCAAGTAGAAAACAAACTTCTAGATCCTATTTCTGATAGTCTGCCCATCTAGGTCAATAATTTATAGTTTCTATCTCCTCTATCTCAGCCCAGAATTAGCTAAGTTTTACTCTCTATCCTCTTATTTGCTATTTTTAGAAATTAATTAAGGATTTATAGATTCAATAAATTAGTAGGTTAATTAAGTCACATTTTAATTATTGATTTTCCCCTTAATCCAAACCCTTTTACTATTTAGGAAATTAAGCCTATAGTTTCCTAAATTCAATAAAATAATAAGCATATATATAACATAGTATATAACTCAAAGATTCATACATATTTTCCTACACTAGGAATGAAACAATCTTATTCATACATTTTATCCATCAATGCATAATTAATCTAACACTATTATTTAAATCAAACAGGAAATAATGCCTATAGTGCATACCACCCGAGTATGTTTCACATTCATATTTAACTATATATTCTCAACTACTACAATAAGATCCAAACAACTATATCTCATGATATCTCATACTATCATAGTCTAGTGTTCTAAGACATAATTATTAGTTTTCTCAAAATCAGTCATACAAAGTAGTCATAAATACATGGAATCATAAGATTCTAATAAAAAAAGTATATATAACAAAACAAGTCCTATAATCACATAAAATTCTAACCTAACATTCAATTACTCTCACAATGTTGTATGCTCACATACATGATATCCTACTAACTGCTACAAACATACTGATCAACCAATAACCAACACATACATTTAATCAATCAATGTAGGTGAGAGTCTAGTCATATAACTACAATATGTACCATCTCGGTATATGTATTTAAACTGAAGTATTCTATGATATCTCATACTATCATAGCTCATTGTGAATAAGCACCCTACTCAAACATGAATAAATAATCTCACACTATATTTAATAAGCAAACAAGTATATAGTTATACCACCTAAGTATACTCTAGATTACTACATAATAATAATCAGATGAAAACACAATCTCAAAGCACACATTAGGATGCATTATGTTAATATTCTCACAAAAATATATTCTACATAAAAGTTTTTATCACTAGCAAAAATCATAATCTCAGATAACTCTAAATCAAGTTAAACCTGACATAAACATAACTCAAGGGTAGTATTCTTAGGGTTGAAGTTTCCCCATTCTCAGAATCTTATATCATATTAACAATCTATTACTTTAGACGTAGGCATATTATCTAATGCACCTATGTAAGTTATATGTTTTTATGAATACCCTTATACACTTAGTTGTTTTCAAAAGTACTTAATAAATACAAATATGGATTGCAAAATTCATTTGTTGTTTGAAATATAACTAATATGTTAACATGGTTGCATCAACCGTATTTGACATATTACCTTTTCATGAAAAAAATACTTAATAATTATTAGTATCTTCAAAATGATGACAACTACTAACTCAACGTACTATTTTTAACATTCAACATTTATTATTTAATATTTTAACATTTTACTAAACTCTTTCTGAATTGGGTATATAGATCATTCCAACATTGATTATCAATCAAAGGGGGCAATACAAGGTATCAAATTAGAGTTGGGAGTATAACTTAGCTAATTAAAATTGCTATATAGAAATCTGAGGCATAATAAAGTTCCACCCAACATTTGATCTTGCATTAAATAGAAACATATTTTCTTTTATTAAAAATACTCAACATTTATAATATATAATAATCCCATGATAATCATGCTCATTATTTAAACTGTAACTCTAGCTGGTAATGCAACTCTATTCAATCTATGATACAAAAATGTGAGGCAAAAATAAAGTTCAACCCAACATTTGATCTTACATTAAAGAACAACATAATTTTCTTTTATTGAAAAGACTCAACAATATAACTTAATGTTTTAATTACCAACTCAATGTTTTATCTTTTATACACAATGTCCAAATTAGTGACTTAGCATCTTGAAATTAATGAATTGACATTCAATTAAAAGACTTCTACGTTTTAATAAATGAAATCAGTGCTCCATTCATTTACTCAATGTTCTATAAATAGACTTCAACATTTCATATATATATATATATATATATATATATATATATATATATATATATATATATATATATATATATATATATATATATATAATGTTTCATTAATATACAACTCAAATTTTGATTATAGGCACAATACCTATTTAACTCAACATTTGTATTTAGATTCAACACTTCTAATATAATAATCAACATTTTTAACTTAGGTTAATAATATAGACAAACACTTCAATATTTTGTGACTTGTTGGTTGAACTAAACGCTTCAACATTTTAGCTAAGAGACTTAGCACATTGATATATTGACTTAGCATTCTACCGAATTGACTCAATGTTTAATTAATTGCATGGCATTGAATTTATATACTCATTCAACAAAATTATAGGCTCAACATTTAAAATTAGACACTCGACATTCTATGTAATTAGCTCAGCATTTTTAATATATATAAAATTTAGCTGTTACAAATATAAACATAATGATTTATACACATACCTTTAATTTAAAAGGCTCTATGTTACAAATTAAAGTCATCCCATGACGTAGACGTAGATTAAAAAGAAAAGTGCATCCAATAATGTTAAATGCCATCAAAAGAGTGAAACACCCTTCTTTTTAGGGAAACACAGGTTCCGAAAATACTACATAGGCATCCATAAATAATATGCAGGATACTAAGGGTGAAATACAACCCAATTTAAGACACCAACCTCTTTAATATTATTTGTATGATGCCATCCATTCTCAGAATGAGACATAGTCTTAACAAAAACAATATGCAGGCTTAAAAATATAATATGCACTCTTAAAAGTAAAATGTAGGCCTTTAAAATGCCACTCTTTATATAAGCATTTTACATTACTTTATTGACTTTGTTTACATAAGTATTAAGTAGTTATATAGATAAGCAAAATTCTCTCATAAAATATATAAATATACATATACAAAAAGGTGTATATATGTTTGGAGGTTTCACACAATTCTATTTACTTCAACCTAGATTTATAAGACCCAAACCATCAATTTAATCTTTTTCTTCACATATAGATTGCACATAGAAAATCAAATTGCAAGACCTACTTGGTATGAATTTATTTGGAAAAATAATATACCCAATTATCTATTGCTTTCTCCAACTTCTCTCTAATTATCTTGCCTCTTAAATGTCTGTGTCTCTGTGTATTTTTCTAATTTCATTAGGTTTAATTTATAGAACTAAACCTCTCTCTATTTGCTGCACCATTCACTTTGCATGTATTTTATCTTCCAGTTTACCATCCATGCATAGCATTTTTTTATTTTCTTAATTTCACTTTTATGTGGTTAACTCATTCTCCAAGGCCATAGTTTATCTCAGCTTGAATTTTTTTAATTAATATTAAAACATTCAATTAGTTTATTGCGTCATAGTTTTCTCTTAGTTAATTCAAGTATAAGGCCAATTAAATATACTATTTCTAGATTTCATTTCCATAATCCTCCAAATTATCATAAATTTAAATTTAGTTGACAAAAATAATGATAATCAATTAATAACTTTTAATTTCATGCATGTTTCTCATTCTAAGTTTAGATCGTCTTCACTCAAAGTTAGTACATTAAGATAACTATATAATTGATTACTATTTACATATAGTAATTAAATACCTATTTGTTGATTTATTCTCAAAAATAAAAAAAATTAAATTAAAAGAATCTAATGAATATCAAGAACTTAAATTTACATATTAATATAATCACAACATATTTCCTTAACTACGTAATAATATTTAAATCATGCTACTCATATAATATTTTAAATCTAATGTGCATGTGTGTAAGGTCACTAGCAATTTCTCTGTCATCACCCAATCATCCCATCTAGTCCATCCTCTCTAATTATGCTCTCTCTCCATTGTGTTCTAAAGGTAGGATCTATCCTACATCCACCTTGCAACAAGTAGGTAGTTAGTCTGAGTCATCATATATATCAACCAATGATGCAAAACTAACAAATATATATCCTCAATATACAGAATAAAAAAATACAACTGTCACATCATGTATACTAATCAACAATATCACTGTCCCATTCCAATATATGTCATAAATATTAAATTCAATCAATAATAATAATAATAATATAATAACTATATTAATACATGGATTAAAGGTTATAAATCATAAGGTGAAATCAAGATGTGACATCCTCCCCCCCTAAAACTGATCATCATCTCAATGACGCTTATTCATATAAAATATTTGAATAATAAACATAGTTTATCAAAATTAAATCATAGTATCAAGTATCAAATCATGCATATAAATACAAAATTTACTTGAAGAACTCATTATAGTTCTCCCAATTGACACTATTCTTAGTGTGTTGGTCCCACAAGACCCTATTATGTGACATTTTTTATTATGCAAACAATTTTTGTGAAAGTCACTTACATTAATTCATTCTATCATGATCACCCCAAGAGTTAGAACTGACAAGACAAGCCTATAATAACTTGATAAAAGTTTCATTGATTTCCCAAAAATACATGAGATCATCACAAAAGCTAAATAAATGACTATAGAGAGTTTCACAAAACCTTCTATCCCCTCTACACATCTCTCTATCCCAAAAAGTGTATTTCTCATATTAGAGAAAAGTATTTAGGTAACTTAGAAAGAATGCTGTGTATATGTTAATACTATCACTACACTGTGTAGCTTTGGATAAGTATAATATGTCAATACTATCACTACTCAATCAGAGCTCTTAACAAGAATGATGATGAATAGGAACTGGAAATACTACATTTCTAATGTATACACAATCAAGGAATACCCATCTACAATATACATGCGTATGGTCATATAATTGAATTTGACAAGTTCTACCTATCAAATCCTAGATTTGACAAGTCTATTTGTCAGATCCAACTCAGTAATAACTGATTCAATGTGAGGTTAAGTAGGATACCATTTTATTGCTTAGATCTTATGTTCTTAATTCATCACTCTTCCCTCAGGTCTCTAGACTTAACTATCTCTAAAATGTGCATCAGATTCAATGAGACACAAATCTGTACTAACAGATCATAATAAGTAATATGATATGGTAAATTATTTTATAGGTACTAACTTACATACAATCATTTCAAGATTGCATTAAGTTGTTATTAATCAAACATAACTAGTATCATATTCTACAACTTAACGTCTAGTGTTTTATTCATGGTTAAGATGAAATAATATCACAATTAACATAACATATAAAGGGTAAATATTATATTATCATTAATATCTTATAAAGGAATAAGCGAGACAATGCCTCCCTATTTGTACGACTAGCATATAAGAAGTTAAAAGGTGTATCTCAACCCTTTTAGACTACCAAGAAGTTCTATGCATCTTATACCTTACTTGCTCCCGATAAAAGGTACATATATAACTCTTCAAATCAACATGCTCTTTAAAGAGATTAATATTAATCTAAATAAAGGTATATATCAACAATTATAATAAACTAGAATTAATATAAATTCAAGGTTTATAATTCCTTGAGGTTAAGTTAACAAGTTAGATAAAATGGTGACTCTAAAAACAAAGTCACAAAGTGGAAAGTAGAGAACTAACATATCACAACAAAACTCCTATATATGTTCACATCGTAGAATGAAACATCACAACTCAAGTTTACAAATCATCATTCACTTATCAAACTTGTAAGTGTAGTATTATAACCTACCTCCACAATCAAAAACAAAATACTAATCTCAAAGATGCATCAGTCTATCCAATCCTACAACTTCTCTCAACAATAAGTAGAAAACACTATCCCACAAACTCAAAGGAATACGATCACACCATTTCAGAAACAAGTTTCCTTTTAAGGAAGCACTAAATCAACATCCTAAAAATATGAATATTCTCGGTAGCTTAAAGTGATGTAAGAGGAGAGTGAGAACATAAAATCTCACCTTCAATCTAAATAAGTGAGATGCCACTTCTTCTCAAGTCTATATAAATATAAGGATGTAAATCCACATAGCAAACTCCTAACACAAATGAATTATCAATCAAGACATCTACATTCAACTACAAGAAAATTACCATCGCACTAGGTGGTGTCAAACTAGAATGGTCTTATAATTTTCCCACTCTTACAATTTGTATAAATAAGACACCAAAAAAATACATATATATTTAAATGAGAAACACCCCATGCTTTTAAAACACTCACAATACACAAACACAAATGGTGAAGGTGATTTGATTACCGAGAAAGATGTAATCATACTCGAGGTGTTCAATCTAAAGATCAAAAATATGGTGAAAAACTCTTGTTCAAAACTCAAGAACTAAGCTATGTACTCTCCTACCCATACACCTTATACAATCATCACCAATGAGACACTCGATAAAACAACCCTTTAATAACTCTAAGAGGGTACAAATGCTCTTACGGTACATACTCAATGTACCATACATACATTCACATTTTTCCTCTCTACTAAATAGAAATGTACAAAAATGCTAATGGACTCATTAGGTCCTGGAGTTTGAGCCACAACTTTGATACCACATGTTACAACCCCTCAAGTTGTACTTAGAAAATGTAGATTTTTTTTTCTTTTTTTAAAGAATAATTTACTTAACATTCATTCCACATAAATACATTACAACAACCAAAATATAACTTTGAATAATAGTACTTCAAATACTGAATACAATATACATCTTTTAAAACTCTAAGGAAAGTAACTACATTAGGACACAACTACGACTGGTCCACTAATATAGTAACTATTTTTTAAATATAAAAAATATACATTACATTTATATTTCTTTGAGGCATTCAACGTAATATAATAAATAGATACCAAGCTCTCTAGAGCTTGAGTCGAACCAACTCATGTATCATAAATAATCTCAAGTGTTGTCTCTAGATAAGTACTACATTGGGGAGGAAGAGCATCATCTGAGTGATTTTTCACACCAACCATGGACCAACGATCCCCCACACAATCTCCTATCAGATAATGGCCCTCTCTTCATGGATAGGTAGATAGAATGGTGTAGGAATCAAGAGAGACGTGCTAGTACCTCGTATGCTGTAATATTTTTACTACATGACGTGTATCATAGATAAAATACATTTCAAACATGATATTGCATAACATAAAAATAAAACATAAGAAATGACAATGTATATCTAACATTACTTTGGCCAAAGTTTTCAAATAACATATGATCACCCAGATTGGTTAATTTCATAATACACACTTGATCGAATTATCTACTTCCAACATTGATGGTGCTAGTTATACTAGTGGAATTCATCTCACTATCTATTAGTATAATCAATGTGGAAATATATATAAGCATATATATAACATAGTATATAACTCAAAGATTCATACTGATTTTTCCTGCACTAGGAATGGAACAATCTTATTCATACATTTTATCCATCAATGAATAATAAATTTAACACTATTATTTAAATCAAACAATAAATAATGCCTACAATTTATACCACCTAAGTATGTTTCACATTCATATTAAACTATAGATTCCCAACTACTGCAATAAGATCCAAAAAACTATATCTCATAATATCTCATAATATCGTAATCTAGTGTTTTAAGACATAACTACTAGTTTTCCCACAATCAATCATACACATTAGTCATAAATACATGGAATCATAAGCTTCTAATCAAGAAAGTATATATAACAAAGCAAGTCCTATAATCACATAAAAGTCTAACCTAACATTCAATTACTCTCACAATGTTCTATGCTCGCATACATGATATCCTACTAACTCATACAAACATATTAATCAAGTAATAACCAACACATACATTTAATCAGTCAATGTAGGTGAGAGTCTAGTCATATAACTACAATATGTACCATCTCGGTATATGTATTTAAAATGAAGTATTCTATGATATCTCATACTATCATAGCTCATTGTGAATAAGCACCCTACTCAAACATGAATAAATAATCTCACACTATATTTAATAAGCAAACAAGTATATAGTTATACCACCTAGGTATACTCTAGATTACTACATAATAATAATCAGATGAAAACACAATCTCAAAGCACACATTAGGATGCATTATTTTAATATTCTCACAAAAATATATTCTACATAAAAGTTTTTATCACTAGCAAAAATCATAATCTCAGATAACTCTAAATCAAGTTAAACCTGACATAAACATAACTCAAGGGTAGTATTCTTAGGGTTGAAGTTTCCCCATTCTCAGAATCTTATATCATATTAAAAATCTATTACTTTAGACGTAGGCATATTATCTAATGCACCTATGTAAGTTATATGTTTTTATGAATACCCTTATACACTTAGTTGTTTTCAAAAGTACTTACTAAATACAAATATGGATTTTAAAATTTATTTTTTGTTTGGAGTCCAACTAATATTTTAACATGGTTGCATCAACCGTATTTGACATATTACCTTTTCATGAATAAAATACTTAATAATAATTAGTATTTTTAAAATGATGACAACTACTAACTCAATGCACTATTTTTAACATTCAACATTTATTATTTAATATTTTAACATTTTACTAAACTCTTTATGAATCAGGTATATAGATTGTTGATGATTTAAAATTGCACTTGATTCTAATCAACAACAATGGGAAGTTTCAAGATGTGGGACTTGTGTCTTGAAACAACCTCCAAATTTTAGAGAAGCTGGCTCTTCTTCAAATTGAGTAGATACTGGGAAAAGGGATAGGAATTTAAATCAAAAACACAATGCAAAAAAGAAAATCTAATCTATGGTGATGTGCCTGAGATGTAATTTGACCTTAATCCTGAGCACAGTGAGACTATATGTAGGATTCATCTACATTTAAGAGCAAACAAGTGCATGATCAATGTAAAAGATTGAAACAATAGAAACAGAGGCTCACAACATAAACTTCTTTTGCTAAGATACATAAAATGTCAACAAAGGCATAGGGTTCAATCTTCTTATTTGAATTTTCTAATCACATAAGAGGCACATAAACACGTACAATTGTGTAAACCTTCCAACTCAAGAAAATGAGACAAAAGCAAATGACATTCCTAATCTCAGCTCTAGAAAATCTACAG
Organism: Torreya grandis; assembly: GCA_037957365.1. Classification (NCBI taxonomy): domain Eukaryota; kingdom Viridiplantae; phylum Streptophyta; class Pinopsida; order Cupressales; family Taxaceae; genus Torreya; species Torreya grandis. The sequence goes on from JARHVA010004124.1 coordinate 1,554,197, forward strand.
TCTAGACTACTTTTGCAAATGCCACAGATAATATCAACAAAGGCATAGGGTTTAATCTTCTTATTTGAATCTTCCAGTCATACAAAAGATGCAAAAACACGTATATTTATATAAACCTTTCAACTCAAGAAAATGAGACAAAAGAAAATAATATTACTTAGCCATAGCTCTAGAAAGTCTAAACTTGTTACAATAATTCTCTCTCAAAAATTCTCTCTCAAAAATTCTCTTTGATAATGGATGATTATTTTGGATGATCTTTGCACCCTTATTTATAGCCTCAGATCCACTCTGGATTGTCTACTTGTTCTCAATCTAATGGCCCAAATCAAATCTTCCCTAACTAAACGTGTCTAGCAGAAGATATCTTATAGATTTTGAAATGCTTCATCTTTTGGCAGTTCATTGGCTACAACAGATTGCAAGATGCTCCCTTCTCTTAAATGCTAAATAACACTTAGCCATTTTCTTGAAATTCCTTAGAAAACACTAGAGGACGACACTTGTCATGTTTCATAGCAACTATAGAAGACATGCAGCACTTTCTACATAATTTATACTCTTTTGTGTCTTTGCTCAGGAGTGTTCCACCTTTGACACTTGTCACCATCCGCTTCCTCGAGACTTCAATAGCTTGAAATAAAATGAGACCCACAGTATCTCTTACTCGAGTAACTTTAAAAGGAGCATATGGACAAGTGTCGATCTCTGCTGCTTCATCACAAGAGACGTGGCAATCTCTGCTTTACTCATCTGGGGTTACGTGGTGTTCTCCACTTCTTTTAGCTACCCTACAGAACATGACACTTGGTGGTCTTTGCTTTACTCTATTTATACCATAGAAACAAATGGGTCTCATTTCCCATTTATACAGATAGCGACACCTAGTGGCTTCTGCTTGCTTAAGAAACCAAACTTGGGACCCACCACATTCTTTGCTATATCATGAAGCAACGATGAATATAATTCAAATCGTGACACATGGTGGCTTCTACTTTCTTTTTCTAGAGTATGTGGCAGCTTTCATCACTTTTAGAAAAGCAAAATTGAAACCTTTCGCTACTGCCACTTGGTACTTTTCGCTTTATTCTGATACTTAACTTATGAAACCTTTCACTGAAAAGAGATGAAACACGGGTGCCGATATGAAACTGTAGACGGTGACACTTGGCAATCTCTGTTGAGTCATTATGAGATACGTGGCACATTCTGACCAACTCACATAAAATATGAAAGATGCCTCAGACAATGACACTTGGCATTTTAGTTGAGAAAGGATACTTTGGATGATGACACTTGTCATCTTCTGCTTTACTCCAACACTTAGACAAAATGAATCAAAAGGAAAATAGAGTCCATGCTCTATTTCACGACTTCATCATCTCAAACCAAAGAATGCGAGGACAAATTTTGGCAGTGCGCAACTGAAAAATAAGATGAAAATGTAGAGTAATTTATAAATCTATAGTTATTGGCGACCCCAAGGACTTTTGAGCCTACTCAAAAAGAAACCACAACTCTCGCTAGATCAAAATTTCAAAATCATAGCTTCAATAATGCTATCTGGTAGGTAGACCACTCTTCATCAGATAACCCTTGCTTACTTTGTAATTCATTGAAGGCTATATCAAGGTTAATAATATCCTTGTGTGAAAAATGTTGCAAAATTTGAACTGTAGCCTTCAATTTGAATTCGAGCTAGCAAATAGGAACCAAGACATCTTCTACTTCAGGGACTGATGAATCATCCCTTAGATTCTAAAAAACTATTTGATCTTTCTATTTGGCCAACAACAAAGGTTCAATTTCTTCTACCATTAGCACATTATTGTCATCAGGAAATGGAGAAGGAAAACCTAGTTGCACTAGATCTTCAACATGTTATTTCATTTCATTAATTCCTTCCTTCATGACATCTAGAAGCTCCTTGCAACTATTGGTTGTAGAATTGCAACTGAGAACTTCATTTACTCACTTGGCAGTGACCATTCTATCATTGATTCCTACCGCTAACAGTGTTGCATCCATTACATCATACAGATTTTGTAGCAACATTTTTGAATCCATTACTCTCTCAAAGACTGTAGCCAGAGTATTTACAATTGAACTCTCTACCTTTTTGCACAATTTCTGTGCATTTATCAGGAAGGTGAGAGATGGCCTCAGCTAAATAATCTTTGAAGAGATTCTCTTCCATATGGATTCATATAGCTCCTTTACCAGACTTAACACTCCAATACTCTTTGGCCTATTGGCCAGTTCTAGTGTCAATTGTGCTACTCTCTGTTGCTTTTAGTGAAATTGAGCTATTATGACCATAGTACTATTCTGTTCACTTAGCAGCTTTTGTTGCACTTGCGTAACTTGTAACATGTGTTCATCACACTTTTCTTGTAATGCTACTTTTTCGTGCCTAAGGGTCATCATCGCATCCTTTACTTGTGTGAGCCCTGCCTTTAAATAATCATTTTGGGCCTAAACTACCTGGTGAGTCTAAAGAGAAACATTATTTTAAAACTGTTTATTCAGATTCTCTACCTCATTATTTTTATTATTGATTTCTGAGGTCAAACTATTACATTTTGCCTTTTCCTTGGCTAGCTCAGCTTTCATCTTCTGTAACCTTCTTGATATCTTCAAGTAGTCTTTAGTAACTGCAAAAGTGGATTCTGTTAGTAGCTCAACTTTGTCCTATGGCCTGAAGAGGGACATGTCAATGGCCACCACATTCATCATATAGTCCTCTGGCTGCATTTGCTCAGTTGGCTTTATTACATTTGGTGACAAATGGGTCACTGTCAATTATTGCTAAATGGGATCGAATTACAATCGCAAATGGGGTGTAGCCAAAGCTTTATTCTCCTTAATCTTCTTCTTCTCTCTTTGGGCTTCCCTTGCCTTCCTAGCAACATCTGCTTGGGTCTGGAAGGTGGAAGGAGAGGCAATGTGCCCACCTACAAAAGGATGTCCTTGTGGAAGACCATATTGAATAGCCAATTGTTGGCTATGGGCAATTTGAGGGAAAGGTTTCTTGGAAATAGAAGGGGAGAAATGAGGTAATGTTAAGGCCTGAGGTGGCACTGATGGGGCAAAATGAGAAATGGGAATGGCAAAAGTGGCAGGGGATGTCATCTGGCTAGATGAAGTCATCATGACAATAGGAGAAGAAATAGACTGAGAAGGGGAGGGAGGAGTAATACTTACTTGAGGATCAATTACAGTACCCTATAATTGGTGCTGTGTGGTTTCTATCTCCTCTTCTGAATCGAACTGAAATTGCACCCTCTTTCATTTCTTGGGTGTCTCTTCTTCTGGCTACATTTTTGCTCCTTTCAATGAGGCTTGTGGGGAACTAGGAATATCTATAATCGAGGCTGATGGGGAAGCTTGTGATGATGAAGGCACCACACTTTTCTACATTTCTATAGCACTGAGGGATTGAGGCCAAATTGATACAGTTACTGCAACTGCAGTTTGCTCTGATGACTCTTGGCTTGACCTGGCCCTAGCTTCTTGTTCTTCACTTAGTGTCAGCAAATTACCTGTCTCTGGGCTAGATACAAGGGAGAGATGACACTCATCCCATAGTTCTTCCCATCTTTCATTTGTGTCTACATTCCCAAAAGAATGGGTTGTTTGACAAATTTCTTGCCTATACTTCTAATAGGCCTTTATCTTCTCAGTATCCCAATCTTTATTCTTTAATTCTCTCCTTAAGCCAGAAGTCATTCTGACTTTAGGATCATAATCTCTCTGCTTAACATAGAATTTCTCCCATGGTCAATTTTGTGGAAGTGGCAAATCTGTTAAGTCAACATAAAATCCAGGATTGTCTTCCCTAGGATTTTTCTTGGTTTCCCAAAAAGGGCATCTCTCATGTGCAATTTTGATTATGACTCTATTAGTTCATATCTAGGAGGCTATGAAATAATTTAGGTCATAAACCCATTTGTCTTGTATTAGAAAGAAACCCAGAAAGGCTAGCTTTCTGAGCAATACAACTTCAACATTTCTGGTTTCTAAAACCATGCCGTTTGTCATCCATGGTAGATTATACATTTTTCTTTTCCTCTTTCCCAAGCCAAATTCATTATCAATTATGGATACCTACCTAGTGACCTCTAAGAATGCTAACCTAAGAGTCAAGATCTTAGGTAGCAATATTGGTTCCCCATAAAAACCATGGACTCTTATAATGATATGGTGGGATCCAAAATAGAAATCACAAGGAATTAGACAACTAGCTAGAAGATTTGAAACACTGGGGAATAATATATTCATAATTAGTTTGAGACTGAGGTGGAAATAAGCATGAGTGACAAATAATTCCCAAAACTCATACGGGTCACTAGTCTTTGACAAAATGTGTGTCCATGTAGACACAGGAATGGTCCTTTGGAGATCAAAATCTGGGTCATACATATTAAGATACATATGTTGGGCAAAGAGTTTAGAGTTCTAAAATAGAATGAGGTGGAATAAATAGGAAGAATACCTTAACACTCCTTTTAATCTGAAATGAGCCAATTGTTCTACCATCGAGAAAGCAATTTGTTCATAAAAGTCAAGCCTATACTCCTAGTTTTTGTCAATGGTCTTCAGCCTGAAAAGGAGAGCCATTTGTTCTACATACACTGCCATATCATCTTTCATGCCAAAGATGAGAGCCATAATAGATAATGCGTCTTGGATAGCTTGTGTGAATTGAGCTCTTGGTGTAGGGAGTATGGGTACTGTAGTATCATCATCATCCATTTGTAAATCGAATCTCAAGAACCTTGTCTAAGTGTTGATATTTGACCACGTTTTTTGCATCTTAGCAATAGTGGGAAATGTAGCTATACTGTCATGATGCAGGGCTAACATATCCCTGATAGATTGTGGTGTGATTTTCACTGTGAATGGGCCTCGTTGAATGGTGCCTGAAGGTGCATGGAGTAAGTCTGCACATAATTTGACTAGGTCGGGGCGTGAATGCACAGTTGGGATAATGAAATAAGCTAGTTGTGAGGTCCATATCCTCATGGTGAATGTTTCAAATTGCCCTAATTTGGCCCTCTGTAGACACCTTTGATGTTCCCCTTCTCTAAGATTTGTGCTATTGGCTCTCTGAATAATTAGATCCATGATGCCATCTACATAATCTTTTATTTTTGCTGAATCACTTGCTAGACTAGCTTCAGGAAACCTGGTCCTTAGATAGGTCTTCAACGACTGTACGAGAGCTAAATCATATGATTTACTTGCAAGAAACCTATCAAGGGATTCATACATCCCAGCTCCTTGTTGTGAAGATTGTGCACCCTCCATCTTTGTATCCTCTCTATGGTAACTTGTATGAACTTTTGCAAAATAGAGACACTTTCACTGAAGCAATTTACTAAGCACAAAAAATGCAAGGAGTAGGATATTTTTGCGTAGATGCAAGAATGTTTGAGAACTTGTAAACTTTAAACCTTGATAAGAGGTATTTATTGACCTATCAAGTCTTGAAATGGCATTAAACTCGGATAACCATTAGTAGATCCTACTCAATCTTTATGGAACAACGGGATAGACACGTTATGCAAGTGGCAGCGTAAGGTACCTTGGGGATTTATAAAGATTTGGAAGACATTCAATGTATTGGAGAATTTTTGAAAATTTTGAAAATTTTGAGTTGTCAACTACGTGTTCAAAGAACACTTATTTAAAAGAAAATCGGGAAAATAAAAATGGGAAAGCAAAGTAGGAAAACAAAACAATACAGAAAGGGGAAACTACCTAACTACATTAATGAAGCATCTTTATCTCCCTTCTGGATCAAAAATATAATTTCTAAAGTCTCTTTCATGACAAACAAGCTTATGTTTCCATACAAGTGATCGAATTGGATATAGCTTTGGTGAATTGCCCTCTGTGTATGCCTCCTTGATTTGCCTGCATTCAAGTGAGTCTGAGTCAAACATGTTTCCAACATATATAGACTTTTCTTGCTCTTGGAAGCTCATCAATATCAGCTCTTGATCAAGAAATCAATTATTGACTTAATTCCTTCTGCTTCAAACTCTGATTCTACTGCATGATCATCCTCTTCAATAACTTTAGAATTACCAATATCTTGAAAGGATAATTATGAAAGTTTGCAAAAATTTTGCACATGTAATTGAGGCTCAATACTATTCTGCTCATCTATAGCTGGTTCATAGCTATCTTGAAAAATGGTATAACCAGACTTAATGATTTCAAACAAATCATTTAAATCATGGTCCAGGAATTGTCCATGCTCCTCCTCATCATCTTGTAAAGTAAGAAGAAAGTCAGAGATTATTTCTTCTTCATCAGGGGTCAAAATATATGCTTGTGATTTCTCACTAGGGATCTAGATTTCATAAGAGACCCGAGGATTAATAGAAGAAGTATCTTTTGACTTTTCTTCCTCTAGAACATTTGGAATTCTATGATCTTCATCAAGTATAACGTAAGTGCCTAGACCAATGGAGTCATAATTTCCGTATGGGTCACTTTGCATCATAGCTAATAAATGATCATTTTATTCTTCTTGGTTATACCCAGTCCATTCACCTAGCTCTTTGACAAAGACCCTCTCTTCTTTATTCATCATAGCATGGGCTGCCTCTAACTTTGCAGTTGGCTCATTAGTGATGTGATCCTTATATAATGGCTCAGACAATATATTCATCTTTGAACCATATTTGGTTCTTAAGATGAGATGAGACCAATCAAGGGACATATATCCCCCTATTTTGGCTGTAAAGTCTCTTGACAAACATAAGCCAAAAATAGGAGGTATATCTATCACTACTACATCTTGATTTACAATTATATTTGGACAAACATATAATTGTAATTGGAGTTGTTTAATTCTCCCTATGGTTTGTACTACTTTTCCATCTAGCTGTATGACCCCTTTAGTGAGTGGTTCATACTTAATCTCTAAAGCATCAGCCATCTGCTTGGGCATTATTGTTGTACTAGCCCCTGAATCAATCATTGCATTATGCAGTAGTTTCTTGACAACTATTAAAATTAAATAAAAGGGATCTGGTTTGGACTCGCTTACCTCTACTGTATTATTTACTAGGGCTGTTGTCTACAGATGGACTATATCTTTGAGCTTTTCTTTTCCAGTAGTTCCTTCTTTGGTAACAATACCTTTGGGCACTGCTTGGCCTTGTAGAGCTTCTTGTAGTAGTGTCTTCTATTCAGGAATAGCCAATATATCCCATATTGATACTTGTGTTGGAGTCTTCTTTAATTGATCAACCACATTTATTGGTCCCAGTGTCTGAGCTTTTTGAACATAAGGATATCTTGTTTTTTCCTGAATTTGGGTAGGAATCCCTTGATTTTGCACTGATTGAGGCAACTCTTGTCTGACAGCTGTGTTTATTTGTCCTTGAAATGGAGGATTCTCCATGACTTGACTATTTACAATCTTAATCTGTTCCACCATCCTTCTCTTTGATCTGGTGTAATAATCAGATTGCACCACTGGTTTTTTGGAGGTAGATGCTTCATTCAAGAAAATTGATTCTTCATCTTCAACCCATGAGAACAAAGCATGTTCTGGGGATATTTCTTCTTCTTGTTGCAAGGACATCCCTTGCATCTGAGCCACTAGGACTGAATTCTGCATACCAAGAGACTAGTAGGCTTGATCTTCACTGGAACTTGCAAACTGACCATCCATTCTTCTTTACTCCACCACATTTTGTTGTAGATTACCCATAGGACAATCTCTAGGTGCATGAGCATTGTTGCAAGGGAAACACCAGACATTAGTATTATTCACATAGTTATTTTGCCCTGGAACAATCTCCCTATTTGAATTGGGAGGAATAGTCTGTGTAGGTGTGGGGACTGCAACCAATTGGTTTGCTAGTTGATGGTTAGTTTGTCTTGGAGGACCCTGATATTGGTTTGACTGAGATAAAAATTTGTTTCCTTGATAGCCTTGATATGGAGGCTTAGAGGAAGTATTCTACTATTTTTTTTAGATTGATCAGTTCATTAGAAAATGTCCATAGGATATTTTTGATATCATCCAACTCAGATGATTGAGTGGGGATAATTTATTTAGCAGATGGTTGAGGATAAGTGTACATAGACACAGGTGGGCTTACAGATTTAGGGACTTCTTGAGGTAATGGCAAGGAAATTTTTGGAAACATGGGCATGGGAGGCCTTGGAGGTAACTTTCCAGCATCTATTAAATTGTTCTCAGCTCTGACCGCATATTCATAAGCCTCTAGCAAAGTGTGTCCTCCAAGTGACTGAATCATAATAGATATATCTGAATTCAAAGCCTTAAGATAAAACACTATGGCCATACCTGGTAATGGTCTAGCTATAATAGGGATTCTATTCCAAGTCTTTTGAAATATAGAATTGAAGTCAGTCATGACTTCTTGTGGTCCCCTTTGAATGGTAATCAATTGCTGTAATAAAGAAGACTTATCACCCTTCTCTATGAATCTTTCAAAGAAAATATCTCCAAGCTCATCGCATGTAGAAATGGTATTTGGGGTCAGGGACCTGTACCATTCTAAATCTTTCCCTTTAAAAGAACCTGCTAATAATCTTATGGCCACATTTTGCTGTGTGACAACATGTATAGCACAGACATCTGATACATCTTGAAGATGTTCCTCAGGTGTTTTAAAGTCTTGCCCATTGAATTTGGGCAGATCCTTTAGGGCATTCACTGGGATAGGATCCCAAATGGCTAGTGGTATTGAAAGGACTAAGGACTACCAGTGTTTTAGCTTGCATAATTTCTTGGGGGTATAGGGGCTCCCATATTTGCTATTGGTATTGGTACAAACTGGTTGGCTCTTCTTCTTGGACTTGTTACTAAAGGTGGTAAAAGAATACCTGGATTAGTAGTAGATTGTGATCTAGTTACGGGTCCACAGCTATGACTTCTCATAGCTCTTTGGTTCATGCGATCTTCAAAGAGACTTCAAGATTGGTCCCACCAGGTGTGCCAAAAATTGTTGATGATTTAAAATTGTGCTCGATTTTAATCAAAAACAATGGGAAGTTTCAAGATGTGGGACTTGCATATTGAAACAACCTCCAAATTTTAGAGAAGCTGGCTCTTCTTCAAATTGAGTAGATATTGGGAAAAGGGATAGGAATTTAAATCAAAAACATAATGCAAGAAAGAAAATATAATCTATGGCGATGTGTCTGAGATGTAATTTGACATTAATCTTGAGCACAGTGAGACTATATGTAGGATTCATCTACATTTAAAGCAAACAAGTGCATGATCAATGTAAAAGATTAAAATAATAGAAACAGAGGCTCACAACATAGACTTCTTTTTCTAAGATACAAAAAATGTTAACAAAGGCATAGGGTTCAATCTTCTTATTTGAATTTTCCAATCACATAAGAGGCACAAAAACACATACAGTTATGTAAACCTTCCAACTCAAGAAAATGAGACAAAAGCAAATGACATTCCTAATCTCAGCTCTAGAAAATCTACAGTCTAGACTACTTTTGCAAATGACACAAATAATATCAACAAAGGCATAGGGTTCAATCTTCTTATTTGAATCTTCTAGTCATACAAAAGGTGAAAAATCACATATAGTTATATAAACCTTTCAACTCAAGAAAATGAGACAAAAGCAAATGATATTACTTAGCCATAGCTCTAGAAAGTCTAAACTTGTTCAATAATTCTCTCTCAAAAATTTTCTCTGATAATGGATGATCTCTGCACCCTTATTTATAGCCTCAAATCCACTCTAGATTGTCTTCTTGTTCTCAATCTCACGGCCCAAATCAAATATTCCCTAACTAAACATGTCTAATAGAAGATATCTTATAGATTTTGAAAGGCTTCATCTTCTGGCAGTTCATTAGCTACAACAGATTGCAGGATGCTCCCTTCTCTTAAATGCTAAGTAACACTTAGCCATTTTCTTGAAATTCCTTAGGAAACATCAGAGGATGACACTTGTCATGTTTCATAGCAACTAGAGAAGACACGCGACACTTTTTGCATAATTTATACTCTTTTGTGTCTTTGCTCAGGAGTGTTCCACCTTTGACACTTGTCACCATCCACTTCCTCCAGACTTCAATAGCTTGAAAGAAAATGAGACCCACAACATCTCTTACCTGAGTAACTTTAAAAGGAATGTAGGGACAGGGGTCGATCTCCACTGATTCATCATAAGATATGTGGTAATCTCCACTTTACTCATCTGGTGTTACGTGGTGTTCTCTGCTTCTTTTAGCTACCCTGCGGAAGATGACACTTGGTGGTCTCTACTTTACTCTATTTATACCATAGAAACAAATAGGTCTCATTTCCCATTTATACAAATAGTGACACCTGGCAGCTTCCACTTGCTTAAGAAACCAAACTTGGGACCCACCACGTTCTTTGCTATATCAGTGAAGGAAAGATGAAGATAATTCGGATCGTGACACGTGGTGGCTTCCACTTTCTTTTACTGGACTAGGTGGTAGCTTCCGTCGCTTTTAGAAAATCAAAACTGAAACCTTCTACTACTGCCACTTGGCACTTTCTACTTTATTCTGATACTTAGCTTATGAAACCTTTCGCTAAAAAGAGATGAAACATGGGTGCCAATATGAAACTGTGGACGGTGACACTTGGCAATATCCACTAAGTTGTTGTGAGATACGTGGCACATTCTAACCAACTCACATAAAATATGAAAGGTACCTCAGACGATGACACTTAAGATTTCTGCTGAGAAAGGATGCCTCAGATGATGACACTTGTCATCTTCTGCTTTACTCCAACACTTAGACAAAATGAATCAAAAGGAAAATAGAGTCCATGCTTTGTTTCACGACTTCATCATCTCGAACTAAAGAATGTGAGGAGAAAATTTGGCAGTGCACAGCTAAGAAATAGGATGAAAATGTAGAGTAATTTATAAATCTACATAGATCATTCCAACATTAATTATCAATCAAAGGGGGCAATACAAAGAATCAAATTAGAGTTGGGATTATAACTTGACCAATTAAAATTGCTATACAAAAATATGAGGCATAATAAAGTTCCACCCAAAATTTGATCTTGCATTAAATAAAAACATGTTTTCTTTTATTAAAAAGACTCGGCATTTATAATATATAAGAATCCCATGATAATCATGCTCATTATTTAAAATGTAACTCTAGATGGTAATGCAACTCTGTTCAATTTGTGATACAAAAATCTGAGGCAAAAATCAAGTGCAACCCAACATTTGATCTTGCATTAAAGAACAACATTATTTTCTTTTATTAGAAATACTCAACAATATAACTTATTATTTTAATTACCAACTCAACATTTTATCTTTTATACAAAACATCCAAATTAGTGACTTGGCATCTTCAAATTAATGACTTGACATTCAATTAGAAAACTTATATGTTTTAATAAATTAAATCAACATTCCATTCATTTACTCAATGTTCCATAAATAGACTTCAATGTTATATATATGTGTGTGTGTGTGTGTGTGTGTGTGTGTTTCATTAATATACAACTCAGCTTTTGATTATAGGCACAATACCTATTTGACTTAGCATTTGTATTTAGATTCAACACTTCTAATATAATACTCAACATTTTTAACTTAGGTTAATAATATAGACACAATGCTTCAATATTATGTGACTTGGAGGTTGAACTAAATGCTTCAATGTTTCAACTAAGAGACTTAGCACATTGATATAGTGACTTGGCATTCTACCTAATGGACTCAATGTTTAATTAAATTCATGGTATTAAATTTATATACTCATTCAACAAAATTAAAGGTTTGGAATTTAAAATTAGACACTCAAAATTTCATGTAATTAACTTAGCATTTTTAATATATATTAAAATTAGCTATTACAAATATAAACACACACACACACACATATATATATATATATATATATATATATATAATGTTTCATTAATATACAACTCAACTTTTGATTATAGGCACAATACCTATTTGACTCAACATTTGTATTTAGATTCAACACTTCTAATATAATACTTAACGTTTTTAACTTAGGTTAATAATATAGACACAACACTTCAATATTTTGTGACTTGGCGGTTGAACTAAATGCTTCAGTGTTTCAACTAAGAGACTTAACACATTGATATAATGACTTGGAATTATACCTAATTGACTCAATGTTTAATTAAATACATGGTATTAAATTTATATACTCATTCAACAAAATTAAAGGCTTGGAATTTAAAATTAGACACTCAAAATTTCATGTAATTAGATAAACATTTTTAATATATATAAAACTTAGCTATTAAAAATATAAACACAATGATTTATACACATACTTTTAATTTAAAAGGATTTGTGTTACAAATTAAAGACTTAGCCCATGATGTAGACCTAGATTAAAAATCAAAGTGGAGCTGTTTTATTATTTTTGAGAAACTAGTGTTTAATTCCTAAATAATAAGGGGTCTGGAGTAAGGGGAAAATCTAAGTTATTATGGAAAAATATAGTTTTTTATCAAGTAATTTACATAAGAAAGAAAAGTAAACTTATCTAAAAATGGGCTGAAATGGATGATTCAAGGGATGGAAATTGAGATGCAAGACTAGGACACTATCTGGAATCTAAATCTGGACTTCATTTTATGATTGGAAAGGAGCATTGGAACTAGATAGGAGTGGCACTAACATTATTGTCCACATCTACCACTATTATCTTGAGGATGTAATTTTTTTGGGTTTTGTTCCTTAGGTCAGTGTGAGTCTATGTACCAAATTTTAGAGGCTGGAAGTCAATAGAGCTCATTGTAGGTCTATTTCAATATCCAAACCTTATATTTATCTACACACATAAAAACAATAAATGCATCAAAATCAAAAGAGGGAAAAATTGGGTTAGGGGAAGAATGATTGCATGATATAGAACCCCTGCTATCTTGATTGCTACTTACATTAACCCTCAAGCTAGGGTCTGAAATCAAATGTAGTTATCCCTTAGGGAATGTGCATAATCAACATGCATGATAGATGCAATAATGACTTTTACCTAGGCCCTTTTTTGATCAAGCATGCAAATATATGTGTGATGCAGAATATTGAGCTATACTATTGACTAATTTTTATTAGGTCTAATGTGTCAAACTAGTAAGTGCTAGATATAAAATGCCTTGTGAAGTCCTTTATATAAGAGACTCTTTATTTCAAATTTGGGAGCTTTATTTGCATTTGGTTGACATGGGAAAACTTAGGAACAAAGCACAGAAAAGGGTTAGGACCCATCTAATAGAATAAATTGACTGTTAAGGCTCAAATTGACCCTGAACAAGAGCATTGGAAACTAGACACTTTAGGTTTCAGTGCTATAGTCCAATCCCAATGCTCCTATCCTACAGGCTAGGGATCAGGGGGATGGAAAAAGCATAGAAAATATGACCTGGCTAAGGTGGAATGACTATTTGAAAGGTTTGGGATGACTGGGAAAGGGTAAAAAATTGTTTAGGGCATGTAACAAGACTGAGATAACTAAAATGAAAGAACTAGCCAAATGTGAATAAAGCTCATTTTCTCCAGTCAGAATCTCCTATGAAAGGACTATGAAAAGATAAGATATGTGTGGTTGCTTGACCAATTTAGGGTGTATACATTTTCCCCCTTTTTAATCTAGTGATGCAATGAAATGAAGTACTAGAGTAAAACAAAAGGAAATGCATACCTGGACCTACCTATGTGGAGGTAAGTGTGTTGAAAAAGGGTCCAACTCAATTCCTAGCTAGGGAAGTGGATGCAGAGTCAAACAGTGCCTAGATAAAGAAGTAATCCTTGAAATGGATGCCCCCTGTACTGAATCTAAAAAGTGAAATCTATATAACATGGAGAAGGAAGGCAATGTTTGCCCCCTGTACTGAATTTAACTAAAATGAGAAATGCTTAGAGGTCCAAAACCAATGTTTACCCTCTATCCCACATTAACTCATGCAATATAGAATGTGTGCATAGAATATGTATACTATGAAGAGTAAAATTCATCATGCCGCCACCATGGATAATTTGAACTGGAACTAAGATGTACTTGGAGGTCCAAAACCATTATTTGCCCTCTATCCTACACAAACTCATATAGTTTAGGTCTGGGTAATGCTATGAACCAAGTGATGCAAATGATCATACGGTCTAACCTAGTGACATATTTGGTATAGTTGGGTGTAATATGAAACTCTGGTAAATGTGTAAGAAAAAAATGACATGTCTTTACCATTCTGATCCATATAATCCTGGATGATGAAGAACATGAACATCTATGCCATGCCCCCAAATCTAGTATGTGAGTGATGTGTATGCATAGTCTATTAATTTGTATAACCACATATGATATGACCTATCATGCCATGCCCCATGTGCAAAATTGGAGATCAAAACACTATGCTCTGCACTATGCCTATAATATGCTATCTGGTCCTATAACTATGCCATTCTATATGAAGCTGTATGTGTGAGACGTGTATTAATGTACATGCCCCCAAATCTAGTATATGGGTTTAAATCTACATAAAAGTCACTATGAATCCATATGATCTAAACCACTATATCTATAAACTAAAGTTATATCCCTTTGAATGCTCTGAGTAATGCTAAATGACCCATGTAATCTAAATCACTACATATTTCAACCAATCTGAGCTGAATCTGATAATCTGAATACTAGAGGTGTAAAAACCATGCTGAGTGACCCATATAATATGAATCACTATATATTTTGACCAATCTAAGTTGAATTTGATAATCTAACTGTTGGAGGTGTAAGCACCATGGTGTATCCATATATGAGAGTGGATAGGTGTGTTGGGTAAGTATATGAACATGAATAGTAGGAATGATGCCCCCCTTTTCTGGAGAGGGATGAAATTTGTGATATATGAGGGTGAGAAAAAAGTGATGACTAGTGGCATAATGATAGGAACAAGGTTGGTATAGTTTTGAATTGTTTTGAGAAATTGAGAATTTTTTTAGACTGAGTTGTTAAAAGTTTAAATGAGCTTTAAGATTGGTGAAGACCAAGTTGTGTATTTAGGCATAAGAGAGATATAGAGATGTGTGTGCCATGGTAGGAAAATGATTATAATAAGAGATTGAGGTTTCTTGATATCGAAGGTGTTGTCATCATAATTTTGTGGAATAAAATGGTTTGTAAAATGGAGCTATGGGGTTAAAGTTATGGGCAAAATGGTTTTTTGCTTTGAATGGAAAAGTTGTTTGATATAGGAAAATTGGATTGAATCTTGATTCATTTGCTCATTAAATATTTTTATATTTGGAGCCCTAGAGTAGGAGATATGTCAAGGAGATGAGCACCTATCGTGACCTGATTTGAGTAGTTGGTAGCCCAGGTAGAGGCTAGTAGGGAGGTTAGCTTGGTAAGTAGCTAAAACACTTGATTTTTGCCTATTTGAAAGCTAGTTTTTGATGTTTTTGAACTATTTTAAAGTTTTTTTAGGAATTTTGACTTGTTTTAGTACTCCTATCCCTCCTCTAGCACTGTTATCTTATACCCAACAATATTGTCCTAGAGGCTAGATTTTTTGAGCTGTTACTTAGTTTAGTTGCTATGTTTTTGCTTGATTGTTGATTTGGCATGGTTAGCTAATGTATATGATATTTTATACTGTTTTTTATAGGTGACGTATGGATGAAAGAGTTACATATATGTCAGGTTATGGAGACACTAAGATTTTTGCCTTTGTCGACTGATGAGACTTTTGTGATGGATAGAGCAAGGTTGGGTCATGCGTGTGACTTAGGCCCTATGCAGTGGGATAGGTATTTGATTACCACCTTATGTGAGAGGTGGATGTAGATACATGTAATTTTTAGCTTCCTACTAGGGGGGTTATGATTATTTTGGAGGATGCATACCATATTTTGCATTTGCTAATTAGTGGACATTGGGTGACATTGCAGGATGACATGAGTGTAGATGCTATTGACTGTGCATCCCTATATTTTGTTGGTGTGCCCTCAGGCATACATAGGATAGGTAGTGATAGTGATGCATTATTGTCAATTATTGTGCAGTCAAGTATTTTGTGCTTGCAAAAGTGGTTAGCCATATTGTTGGCTTCGTTTGTTATTATAGATGGGAGTGGGGTGTCAATTTGATACATGATGTATAAGATCATGTGAAGTATAGAGGTGTATGGTACTATGCTCTCATGGGGTAGGACTATGCTTACCCACTTATATAGAGACCTATATAGGTTTATTTAGGAGGCATTTAATGATGGTGTGAGTGTGGATACTTTATTACATTATTGGGCTTATGAGCATATAATGATTGTGTAGCTGATAAGATTACTAAGGGAGAGGTAAGCACCTCCACAACCTTATGGGGAATGGTGGACGATTTCACTGGTTATTTGATCTCCTGGGATAGATCACTATAGATGAGTTTTAGATAGGTTAGTGGTAGGGGATATCATATGGAGGCCTTATAGAGGATTCCTTAGATGGTTTGAGGATGGAGTGAATTTGTGGTACACGAGGATCAGTTTTTGGTTACATGAATATTGGGTTGGAGTGTATGAGCACTTTCAGTATGAGCACATTACTAGATAGTTTGGGGTACCATAGGATGTACCCCCAATAGCATGGGTGTGGTTGAGTTTTGTACATACACCAACAAGGGTGGGAGCTCATGGGAGGCCTACTAAGGCTGAGTTAACGATGTTACCTTTGGATGCATGAGATGTGGATATAGATATTCCTGATGTAGATGATGTTAGATTCATAGAGGCATATACCACATGGTGGGTGAGGCATTGATGGGCTCTATTATATCTTATTGGTGGAGGGGATGCCCCTGAGTATGAGGATCCTACTTTGATCCAGATGATGGGAGGTAAGCATTGATTATATTTGAATTGTTGTTCAAGTTTGTGCATGTTTTAACTTGTTTTAAAAATGTATGTCTAAATTAGTGTTGTAATTTTGCATGAAGGTGGAGTGGAAGGTGCTCAAGATGAAGCACAAGCTAGGGCAAGAGGTGGAGATGATTGGGTTTAGGACACCATCATTGAGTCTACACTTTGAGAGCTCACACAACATGTTATTGATGATGTTATAGAGGAGGGTTTGATAGAGAAAATGATAGTTACAACTGGCATTTATGCTCATTTATTTGATAAGGATACTATAGCTATAGTTTCATATGTTAAGGCAATGGGAGAGCGAGATGAACTGAGGGTTGAGCAAGATAGGCATAAGATGCCACTTCTTGATTATGGATCAGTGAGTATGTAGATTATAGATGAGTGCATAGATTTGTAGAGGTAGTATGCATACTTGTGTGAGGAGCATGGTTAGTTGCTAGAATGAGATAGTCAGTGTAAGAGGTATTTAGGAGCTTGAGGAGGTATGGGGACATTGAGTGTGAGGATGGACTATGAGACTATTACTAGAGGAGAGAGTGAGACTAAGAGTGAGGGTATGATTCCCATTCATGATTGATTTCATCTTGATATGATGTATATGTATTTGAAAACTTGGTTATATATGTATGGATGTTGTTTGGATTTGACTCATGCGTACTGTGTTATGGTATTTAAAATACATTGTTATATTCATTACATATGGTTATTTTAGAAGTAGTTGATTTGGTATTGATGTTGAAGGTTGTATATCTTTGGTGAAATGGTACTTGGAATATGTGATTTGATTGCTTCGTTGATAAGTTTAGGTGTGATGTTTAAAATTGATTTGCAATTTTGTGTAAGCAAAATTGGTAAATTATTGGGATGAATTGAGCTAGTTTGAGGTTGTTAAATTGTTTGGATGGGTTGAGCTGGTTTGAGATTGGTAAAATAGGATTTGGTAAAATATGGATTTTTGATAAGTTGGTTTTTGGCTATGGATAGTTTTTAGGAATAAGGAGTGTTAATTGTTAGTATGTGGGGATGTAAGATAGCACATTGTGCATATTACTTCCTCAAGTGTGGCTCAAGAACACAAAGGCTAACTAGACCTTTAGCTCCATCATTGCCCTAATAAGTGAAGCTTATGAACTGATGCTAGTATGAATGTGCATTGTAACACTCTATGTTGTATCACTATCTGATACCTATTGGCCAACTAAACAAGTGCTCGTACTGCTAATTCTATGTAGGAATGTGCTTTGTATCTGATAATATCTGCTATGTACTAACTATAGTTATGCATGGAGATTCTAAAAAATGTAACTTTATTGGTCATGTAGCTGAAATTGTGTGTTATGAAGAAGGATCATTTATCTATAATCATATACCTTATGGCCTCTGTTGTGATGTGTATGACTATGCAGTATATCGAGATGGAGATAAAACCTATGATGAGGACTCATTTAATTTTAATTGAAGTAGATTGATACATGAGATAAGACCCAAAAAATCTAGCCGTAGTGAATATTTCTCATGAGCAGTACTCTATGGTGTAGGGTCATTTAATCTTAACCATTGTGGATTGCTATGAGAGATAGGACCTAAAAAATCTAGTCATAGTGAATATTTGTCATGAGTAGTACTCTGATGTGGTGCTTGTGACTCTATTGGATATGTATATGGAACTGCACTATGTATTTCTTAGACTATAGTGCTATATGTAGGCTGTTCTCACTGTACTGATTTCCAAACCTTCTAAGGTAGTGGAATAGGAGATCTCTTATGAGATTTTATCCTAGAACCCACATTCTCTCATGATGAGTGATCGATGATTCCTATAAAGGAATGTCCTAGGATGACTCAATTATGGAAGAATGAGGTCTTCAGTTTCATGATGGAGGAGATCTCAGTACCCCTATGTGAATGCTATGATGCCATTATCAACACATCTATTAATGCAATCTTTGAGTGCATAACAATCATTATCTCTATGTCCATGGATATGATGATAGTTGAAAAAGGGATGATGTGTATAATTCTGTAGGAGATGTGGATCTCATCGATGAATAAAAGGAAATATGATTAACCTCCTATCTAATAGTACTAATAATATGACACTTGGGCTATCTTACTTTGAATCAAATTGTAGTGGTGCTTTGATGTTATTCTCTATAGTGCATACTATAGGTTGTACTCTAGAGACTATCTCTCTGATATTAACTGGTTGCTTTTCTAGTTGTGGTCTCTTTTCTTGTTTAGGACATGGTGGATGCTATGTGCTAAGAGTTGTAGACATTGCTATGAAATTTAGAGTAATCTAATCAATTAAATCTACCTTAATTAATCCCAAATTCTTTTCCAAAGCTAGAACTGTATAGCATAAGTGCCTAAAAGAAGACTCTATCTAATATAGTAGATGCTTGAGGAGAGGTTGATGAAGCCCCTTGATAAAGATATGCTAAATATCTAGATTTACTGATTTGTATATCAATCTTAGCATGTGATTCTTGAATCATATGATATAATCATTAAATGGCTCTGAAGTATTCTAATACAAAGTTGCAAGTTTCTCATATGTAACATGAGGTCCCATGTTTTCTATGTAATGTATGGGAAATGCCTCCTCTAAGTCATCATATGTGTGCAAGGAACTAATGGGGAGTAGATGCAAGAACTAATTTTATGCTTCCCCCACTAATTTTTGCTGGAATAATTTGAGTAGAATCAAAGGACTCACATGAGATGGCAAAGCCTTCTAAAAGGCCTAAAGGTATACAAATGGATCTCCAGTTCCATCAAAGTGAGGCAATGATGGTATATAGAAATGCTTAGGCAATGAAGCTTTTATGAATCTCTTAAAAACTAGGTTAGCATGTAGATCATCGGAATCCATCCAAGACTTGTAAGCCTTATTTTATAAGGTAAGGAGATGTACTTTATGTTTTAATTCACCAACTACATGCATTAAAGAGATGATCTCCTAGAATGGCACATTAGCTTCTTGAAGTGGTTCATTTAATAATTGAATTTGATTGTTAATTTTAACCATGGGAATGCTACATTTAGCAATTGGATCATAAAGAGGGGGTGTGCTTACTTGAAACTTGGGAGTAATGGTAACTTGGACCTTATTAGAGGGATGTGGGCTACCATTATCTTTAGGTGAAGGGTGAGAACTGGGTTCTACTGTAGTGAGGGATAGCTTGGGGGATTCATTGTTATCTTTATGTTTTAGTGTGTCACATTATAATTGAGTAGAAGATGTGATATTAGCATTAACATATGCATTATTTGAAATAGAATCATTCATAGAAGTAGAAACAACATTTAGAAGTGCATTATGTTTGAGAGGAGGAGTGAGAGAAGGGTTAGAAACATGAGATGCATATTTTTATTCACTATGTGTATAATTATCATCAATGTTATCATATATGTAATATTTTTCATAATCACTCTCATTTTCATATTCATTGGCATGCTCAATATAATATTCATTATCACTTCCATCATTGCTATGGAGAGGTGTAGGAGAAGAATTTAATTCTTTTCTAATCTGCAATAAATTATCATTTGAAATTATAATATCATGTGCATGTATGTTATCCATGGATGGAGTGTATGCATGATTTTTAGGTGCAATATGAGAGATAAGAGAAGGATATTTTTCATTTAAATATTCTTTTGACAAAGTAGAGTTAGGAACATGAGATGTATCATGTGAACTATGCATTGACAATTTGATTCTATTATGCTTATATTGTTGTATTTTGAACATTGAAGTAGCAAAAGAGAGAGAAAGATTAGGTTTATATGGAAGTAAATTATCACCAATTAGAGGTTCACTTGGAAGTGCATGATTAATTTGTTCATTTGGTGCATTGTGCATGGGAGAAAGAGGTGAGAAGTATCTTTCCCATTTATCAAAATTATTTTCTTTAGAAGAAGGAATAAAAGAGATACGTTTGAGAGAAGAAGATGAATCTATTTGTACTTCATTATCACTATCACGTATATCATCATATTCCTCATTACAATAATAGTAATTATCATCATTGTAAATGAAATCATTTTCCACATTTTTAGCTAATGTGCAATTTTGCAATTTTGTCCATTCATTGTCATAATTATGAGACACATTTAGAAATTGATCTATGGGATGAGAGGGAAGAAGTGCCTTATTGTCCATTTTATTTATTTCACCAAAGAGAATATTGAAAACTACTATTAAGCAAATAAATGCAAAAGTAACTATGAACATAGAGATTTTGAAAATACTTTTGACTATCCAAACAATTTGCAAAAATTCCAAAGTATTTTTCTAAAAATTGTAAGGGAGGAAAACTTGGGGTTTGAGGACCTAGTTTGGAAATCTAGGGTTTTTAGCTAGGGTTTTAAAATTTTTGAAAATTATGTAATAATTTTAAATTCTTAAAATAGTTTAGAATAGAATAAATGCACAAAATTTATACAAAAATTAGAAATTTAAATTTTTGCACAAGAAAACTACTAATATTGAAATTATTTTTGACAAAGTAAACAATATATAAAAATTCCAAAATGTTTTTCTAAAATTTGCAAGGAAGGAGGCTTAGGGTTTTAGGACCTAGTTTGGAAATCTAAGGTTTTGAGCTAGGGTTTTAGATTTTTTGAAAATTATAAAATAATTTTAAATTATAAAAATACTTTTAAATAGAATTGATGCACAAAAATTAATATAAAAATCAAAAAATTGAAATTGAATTTTTGCATAAAATATGAAGGAAAAACCCTAAGGGTACCTAGGGTTTTTAGATTTGTTCAAAGTAAGTCAGGTTCACCAAATGTTTTATTAAATCGGTAAACTAGTGTTTAGTTCCTAAATAATAAGGGGTCTGGAGTAAGGGGAAAATCTAATTTATTATGGTGAAATATAGATTTTTATCAAGTAATTTGCGTAAAAAAGAAAAGTAAAATTATCTAAAAATGAGCTAAATGAATGATTCAGGGGCTAGAAACTGAGATGCAGGATTGGGACACTGTCTAGAATCTAAATCTAGATATCATTTTCTGATTGGATAAGAGTGCTAGAACTAGATAAAAGTGGCACTAATGCTGTTGTCTACCTCTTCCACTATTATTCTAAGGATCTAAGTTTTCTAGGTTTTGTTTGTTAGGTCAATGTGAGCATGTGTACCAAATTTTAGAATCTAGAAGTCAATAGAGCCTGTTGTAAGTCTGTTTCAATCTCCAAACCCTATATTTATCTACACACATGGAAATAACAATGCATCAAAATAAAAAGGGAAAAAAACTAGGTTAATGAAAGAATAATTGCATATTATAGAACCCTTACTATCCTAATCATTACCTACATTGACCCTCAAACTAGGGTCTCAGATCAAATGTAGTTCTCCTTTAGGGAACATGCATAATCAATGTACGCGATAGATACAAGAATGACTTTCACCTAGGCCCTTTCTTGATCAAGCATGAAAATATATGTGTGATACAGAATGTTGAGCTATACTATTGACTAATTTTTATTAAGTATAATGTGCCAAATTAGTAAGTGCAAGATATAAAATGCCTTGTGAAGTCCTTTATATAGGAGACTCTTTATTTCAAATTTGGGAGCTTTATTTGCATTTGATTAACATGGGAAAAATTAGGATTGATGCAAAGAAAGGGGATAGGACCCATATAACAAAAGAAACTAATTGTTAAGGCTCAAGTTGACCCTGGACAAGATCACTAGAAATTAAACACCCTAGGTTTTAGTGCTATAGTCCAATCCCAACACTCCTATCCTATAGGCTAGGGATCTGGGGGGATGGAAAAAGGATAGAAAATATGACCTAACTGAGGTGGAATGACTGTTTGAAAGGTTCAATATGACTGGGAATGGGTAAAAAGGTTTCTAAGGCATGTAACAAGACTAAGATGACTAAAAAAAAATCCCTGGCTAAATGTGAACAAAGCTCATATTCTCCATTTGAAATCTCTTGTGAAAAGACTATAAAAAGATAAGATATGTGTGGTTTCTTGACCAATTTAGGGTGTATATAGTAATCAATAATGTAAAATGCCATTAGAAGAGTCAAATTCCCTTATTTATATGGAAACATTGGTTCTTAAAAATAATACACATGCATCCATAAATAATACACAGGATACTAAGGGTGAAATGCAACCCAATTTAAGACACCAACCTCTTTAATATTATCTGTATGATGCCATCCATTCTTAGAATGAGATGCAATCTTAAAAAACATAATACACAGGCTTAAAAATATAAAATACAATCTCTTAAAAGTAAAACATAGGCCTTTAAAACACTGCTCTTAATATAAACATTGTACATGTAACAACCCCGCTAGGTTAGACATAGAAATATATGATTTTTTTAATTAAAC